>VXAC01005872.1:1155752-1300694 GCA_013399225.1 Rhipidura dahli | reverse complement strand
GCGTCTCTGGGCAGCCTTGGGGAGAGAGGGGCGGAGCCGGCACCTCGGCGCGTGCCTTCCGCTGGCCAATAAGGTGGGCGCCATGCAAATGTGGCGCGGAGGCCACGCCCCCAGGCCCGGGGTCTCGGCGGCCGCGGCTCCCCCGGGCCGGTGCCGCTGCCGGGAGCGTCCCCGAGGGTCCCAGGCCGGGGTCACCGCTGTGAGGAGGGGACGGCCTCAGCTCCCCAGCCCATCTGCCTGCCCATCCCGCGGCCAGACCCTGTCCTCATCCTCCCGGGCACCGGCATCCTCATCCTCCCGGGATACCCCCGCTGCCGGGGCTGCTCTCCCTGCCAAAGCGGCGGGTTGCACATGCAGGGACACGACTGCGCCGCTGCCAGGCGGAGCAGGATGAGGTGTTTGCTCTGCGGGAAGTTCGGAGCATGGGAGCACGCATGCGAGAGTGTGTGTGTGTGTGTGTGTGTGTGTGTGTGGTTGCCTCAGGTCGCCGGGATTGCTAGGGATGATGAGTCAGGTTTTCTAGGCTCCATGCTAATGCACGGAGATGGAGTGTGTAATTAGGACAGAGGCAAATCTATTATCTGCAGCCTCGGAGAGCTGGGGTATGAACCTCTTTTTTGCATCTTGGCCTCGCTGCAGTTTTCCTTGCCTGGGTGCTCTTTAGCTTTTAAATGCGCACAGATGAGCTTCAGCGTAAGTGGTCCCACCGACGTCAATAAAAGTTCATGAAATGTCGAGCGTTATGTAATTCCTGTTTTGAAAGATGATGATATAGAAGGATTTTGTTTTTTATTTTTTAGTAGCAGCAGAATGCTATTACGCTGGGAAATTTCTAAGCAGATTTGGGATGTTACATTGTTTTCAAGGTTTCTCCCAGAGAAACCCTTTAAAATCAGCTGCTTGAGAACTGTGATTTGCTTTGCCTGGAAATACTTTCTATTTTTGCAAAATGAAGCGTTGTATAATTTAGTCAACTGACTGGCTAAAAAGGGCACAATGCAATTAGTAATTTACATATCTTAAAGGAGACTGTTTGAACCTAGATCTATCTTTGAGAACAACCGAAAAGTTTCTCAGATCAGACTTTCCTACCATGAGTAGAACCACACCCACAGGAACATTCTCCTCCATCCTTTCCCTTCTGTCCATTTCAAAAGGGATCTTTTCCTCAGGCAGAGCAGCCTTCAACAGACAGACACACTGTGGACTCCACCGTTGGGAATATATCCAAATGTTACAGTCACAGGCAGCAATACAAAATGCTTGGAGAGGAATACATGGAAGGGGGTTGGTTTTTTTTCTTTTGGTGTTTTGGGGGTTTGTCCCCCAAACAGTGTACTGGCAATGGCATGCCAACATGAGAACTCAGTTTGTTTGCCTGAGTGCGGGTACTTGCTGTGCCGTATCTGAATCCCACACACTGCAGCATGGTGCTATTTAAACCAGGGGAAAAGGGTAGCCAAACAGGCTAGTTTTCATCCTGTAATCTGAATGTAATTCTAAAATTTAAGTAAACTATGTGGATGATATAAACAGCTTTTTATTTCTTGCCAAACTCCATGATAATGTTATCTGAAATAAGAATTTTTAAAAGAAACAGTAGAGGATCAGTGTTATTGAGCCACAAGCAAAGAGGAGTTCACTCTTCAGCTCAAGTAAGATCACTTTGAGCCAATTGCTGTTAAAGTGTCTGGGTCAAAACTCAAACCCGTTGGCAAGGATGGTAGCAAGTAGACAAGTTTGAAAAACAGGTAAGGGAAAGATTTTGGCTGAGTTACTCCTAATACTTAACATCGGAACACTTGCAAATGTATCCATTCATTTATTTTATATCCACAGTGTCAAGTACACATGACTAAACATTCTTAGAAACGTGGTTGGGTCCCACTCCCCTGCTGAAATTATTTCTGCCTTGAGTGACATCTTCAGTTCTTTAGCAAAGTCCATTAAAGCCAGGAAAATTTTCCATTAGCCTCATGTGAAATTTAGGCTGACTTGTAAGGCAGTTTAAAATTTGAGAAATTTGGTATCTTTTCTCTGTTCTGCCACAAACATCTTGTGAAAGAAAGCAGGACATGCATGCCTAGATGCTTAAGTATTTGGTTGACTAACCCTTAATTAAACAAGAAGCACTTAAGTACCTTTGTGGCTCCCCGTCTTGCCTTCCTGTACTTTAGTATCTGAGAAATGTCAAGAGGAACATAAACTTTGGAAGTGTTTCATTGTTTTTGGAAACAATACAGCAAATAGAAGTTTCCTAAAACCCTTTCTTGCCCTCAACAAAAATTCTATTGGATATGTTTTCTGAAGTTCATTTTTCCCCTCTTCAATTTTTTTTTTTTTTTTTAATAAAGAGTTTTAATCCCTGATAGAGATGAGACGTGTACTTAACAGGGACAGTGCTTACCCGATGTCAGTCTTAGAAAATTAGTGTATACACTAGAGATAATGTGACAATTTTTAAAACACCTGAACTCTGTTTAGATGCAGTGTTGGGAAATGAACTGCTGGGCTCTGTGTGACAATGCTCCTGTAAAATGCCGTTTTTGAGCTCTGCCTGCAGCATATGCAGAGTTCTGCTGCCTGCAAAAGCTTGTACGTGTGAGCCTGATTTTGAGCTCTTGGATCATTCCATTTTGCGTTAAATGTGCATAAGTTCTGCAGAATAAAAGCCTGTCTTTGTACAAGCTGGTTTCTTGGTAAACATATCCACATTCTTGGAAGTTCTCCTTGTAAGCTTATTGCTCAAATGAAGTATGCAAAAATATCCAGTGCTCCCTTCACAATTGTCAGGCAGTTTTTATGATTCAACTGTACCTCACTTGCCATGCACTCCTGTGGATTTGCTTCAGTCTTTGCCCAGCTACTGAGTCATGAAGAAAAGCAGAATGCTGAAATTAAGAGGTACTTGAGTTACAAGCAGCATGGCATCTTGACCGGCCTGTAAGTTTTACAAAGATTGTCACTTCTGTAAACCCAATCAGTTTTCTCTGCTGAGGTCACCTAGGCAGGCAGTGAACTATTGCTGTGTAAGGTGATATGGAGCATACTGGCTTGAGACCATCACATCCTTTGACAGAGATTACTGACCTGCTGGGAGAGAGTTGCACAAGTGGTTACTGGTTTAAACAGATTTTTATCATCAATGATCATAACTTTTGCAAAGTTTAAGAAACAAACACTATGATGAAACAACAAGGTGGGAACAAACTTCCAAAGGAAGTAAGGATTTCTCTTCCTCCTGAAATTATCAGATACATTTTTGGCAGACACATTGCAGCCAGGTGTGGACTGCTGCCCTTGATGTAGGAGTGGCTGACATGTGATGGCCTTTGCTGGAAGGTCAGATTTCTCCTAATGCCTTATGCAGCCTTCAAGTTAACTTTGTTGAAACAGACTGGCTGCAGGACATAGGTGCATCCAAAAACTGAGCTGCCTTCATCCCTGAGAGCATATACTCATGCTGTGTTTTAGCAGTATGATACCAGCTTTGAACTCCAGCTGAGGCTGCAATATTTCCACCTGGAATTTGGACAAAATGCATCTCCAATGTCTTCCAGAAAGCATCTCACCCAAACACTACCTGCTCTGTGCACCCATTCTGTAAGGGAGCAGAGAGCCATAAACATACACTTTTTCAAGAGCAATAAGAAGATGATCTGTAGGTTGACTGTACTGCCATATTGTGTGTCCCAGAACAGTCAGCCTGGTGGCAATGTGCTGTGCAGGTGCTGTGGGATGCTCACAAAATCTACATGATGCTTCCCTAAATTATGCACCTACTCTACAAGTGTGCAGTGCTTTTGTTGTTCATACATTATTGAACAACTTGATCCTTCCTGAAAAGGCTAGATTGACAAGATCAAGTGCTGTAAAATAGAACTTGTTATGAAGTGGAAACGTTTGTTATTCATAGACATCCAGCAGCTTGGAGAGAGAGGATGGGGGGGGGCAGCTGCTGTGCAATAGCTCTGACTGGATTGCTGCCAGACTAGAAATCCCATATGAAATTAAAAGATCCTCAAGTTTTACCCAGAAGCAGGAAGAGAGAGCATACCTGAGCACCCAGCTCTGGAGCCTTACCCAGTCACCCTGACTGCCACAGTAAAGTGCTCTGTGCATGATTAAATGAGCTGATTGACACATGTCACATGCCTTACATTTTGTGACCCCATGAGTCGTTCAGTAAAGCCACACTGAATATGCATACACAGGCAAATAGATGTAGTTTCTTCAGGCCAAAAATCCAGCCCAATGACATTATGTCAAATGAGTGACAGTCCTGCCTTCATTATCATAATTTTTGTTGCACCGTTCTAATATAATTTGCACAGCATTTATATTATGTTGTTAGGAGAAGGAAGAGCAACAGATAAAATTTGTGCCCTGACTGAAGTTACACATACTTTGACACTATAAAATGACTTCCCATCCTTACTATTACACATCCTAATCTGCAAAATGGGTGTTCAGATAATTGTGTGAGACAGGGAGATGTGATAGTTTGTGGAATTCTTCCTCGAGGGTGGTGGTGCACGACGCCTTTTCATTTGCAGGGTTTAAACCCTAACTAGATAAAGCACTTGAAATTATGTTTGTCATAAGAAACAATTATGGCCTGGCCCAGGAAAGCTGGGCTCACTGACCTAATAAGCCTTTTTAATATCTGATTTCTTTGACAGAAAACATGAAATCACTACCCAACCGAGAAACCTCTTCTCTTCTCTTCTCTCTATTCATGTTCTTCTGTGGTTTGCATGATAATGCACTAAATATATTTCAACATGTTGTTTACTTCAGTTCAGCCTTCTGAGACCGCACTGGCCAGTGCTGTGAGCCCATAAATAGGGATCATCTGGAAAAAAAATACTTTATGCTTCAAGTTAAAGTTGGAAATGTTTCAGCCTGTACAATTTTTGGGAGTGATACAGAGGGGAAATGTATTAAATGAAAAAAACCTGTATCTGAAAATCAGGACAAAGGGAGCCTGGCCTTACTCCCTGCAAAAGGAGAAATGCAAGTAAACCTTTGCAATGTATTCCTATTAGTACTGAAGGTAGTCCTACAAAACAGATGTAATGACAGCAGCAGGACTACCTGTGGAGGCAGAAAACCCTCTCCCCTCCAGGACTGGAGGTGGAGTTCATGGGGCCATACATGGATGCCTGGGGCCATCCACTGGGAGCAGAGACAAGGCTGGCTCTCAGCACTGGCTGCACAGCCACTACAGAAGGCACTGGTTCCAGCACTGGAAAGGATGCCCGAGGTTTTGTCCCTCTCCTAAACGCGTGTGCCTGCATCAGAGTTGCAGTTGTGACATCTCTGTGAGATGTAAGTGTCCTCTGGTGCTGTGGAGCAGTGGCAAGTTTTCCTCAAGAAGACAGAAATGCTGCTGGGCTTTGAGTGGAAAGTGGAGCTCCTGCCTTGGCTCCCAGCTACGATGTGTATCATTGAAGAGTACAGCCTAAACACAACAGTGTAGGTCAGGCTGGGTAAAACACCTCGAGCTTTTCTTTTGCAGCCAGGGTACCATGAGGCCAAGAGCTCAAAAGCCAAGGAGCCAGAAGAGGGCAAGCAGGAGGCAGCTGGCTGGGGAGGAGAACTGGGACCTGGGGGTTTGCTGCCTGTTTCCTCCCACTGCCTTGGCTCAGTTTTGTGCCTGGCCAATGCAAAGCACACAAATGTCTTTGTCTGACTGAAAAACCGTAATGTTTCTCAAGCAGCAGAACTTCTCTGTTTCTGTTTTGCAAATGAAACACTTGGTACAGCATGATGCCACATTAAGGATGGAGCTGCTCAGTGAAATTAGCTTCCTGTATTCACTGGCAAAGTTATGGCTTTCATTATTTTCAAATACAAAATACAAATACAAAAAACCAAATACAGAACTTAGCAGCTTTTGGGATATGGCACATAGTTAAACTCCATTTTTCATTGAAACCCATGAGATATGAACATATATATGTTGGAAGGTCAGGCTAAATTATGGCAGAGTTTTATTCTTTGTTTTTAGACAAAGAAGAGCTGAAATGCTGAAAGATTTGCATCTGTCATGGACTTGGCGTATTTTTATATTAAAAATGCTTTTACTCTGTTTCATTCTTTTTCCAATGGTTACATCCTGAAAAACCAGAGCATCAGTGCAAGTGGGATTTTCTCAGAAGGTATCACACTTAGAAGCAATTAGGCGTGTGAGTGGAGGCAGTTAGCACATGGGATCTTCCCCAGCAAAATCAGATAAGTGTTGAAGGCTTGTTTGCATGGTGTGTTTTCTTCTTTCATTCATCTCTGTCTGGATGCTGGGGACGTTCTTGGACAGGAGAGGTGTTGAAATTCAGCCTTAAAGAAAGACCCCCGCAGGAGAGTTGGCTGGCTGAATCAGCAGCACAATTTGCCTGTGCAGAGCCTCACAACCTGCTAACCTTGGCAATTCCGCCTCCCTCCCTCCTGCACAGCCAGGCGGTGCCTGCTGTGATACACCAAAATGCAGCAAGCAGGATGGGACCAGCCATCTGGCACTGCAAAGTAAGAGAAAAGGAGCAGCAGTTTCCTGGACCAACATCAGCCAACTCCTTTCTGCTTCTGTCTCCTCCAGCCTGCTGGTTGTCTGCCGCCGGATGGAAATTCATGGCTCCTGCATGGAGATTTTTCTTTGAAGACTGCCTGACCTACTTCAGCCCAGTGTTGCAGCAGACATGAGCTCTGTTTATCATGTCAGGAGAAGGGAAAGGGAGGGTCGGTCTGAAAGGAAAAACGGGTGTAATCAATGCACCATGCTCTGCTGGTGAAGTGCTGGCAGTCACCACTTCAGTGCTGGGTCTCCTGAGCTGGAAACAGCAGAACCCAGCTCCTGTTTGGGCAAATAAATGAATAATAACATGGGTCATTGCATCTTGCTCTGCTAACTTCCAGATCTGTCTGGTATAACTGAACCTCAGGCACACAGACTGGACTATTTACTATGGCCACTGAAGCATTTATATTGATGAAGATTCATGAGAATACCGGACAGAAGAAGCAAAGACTGCTTTGTAGGTGAAGTGATGTCTTTGTACGGCACAGGGTCTGAGATGGAAAATGTGAAAGGAATGTATTTCCAGAGCAAGGTCATGTTTGAAGAATTTTATTTGTCCTTATTTCTATTAAAAGGTCATTTTACAGGGAGAAATAATTTATTTTAGTCAGGTTATATTGCTCTTGAACTTAACCTTCCTCTAGCTGGACTCCAAATCAAGGAGATCATGGATTTCCTTGTAAACAGACTTCAGATCAGCCTCCTTTTTTGCATTATTTGTCTCCCTTGTTTCAGAAAGAGTATGGACCAAATTCTTCCCTGGCATAACTCCAGTCCTAGTACTCCTATTCTCAGAATGTTGGGCCAAATTCCCACTCCCTGTTTTGTCAATATATGTTCAGATCAACTCTGCTATAACCACTGGAGTCATGTATCATTAGCCCTAATCTACTGCTGAACAGAATGTAGCCCTCTCTATAAAAATCACTTTGGTGAAGGGAAGTAAGGAAAATAATGGTGAATGTGGCCTTAAATATATTACTTACTGTGTTGAAAGATCATTCACTCTTGGCTTAACTTATTTCAAGCATGACAGTCCAAGAGAAAATGTGTATCTGTGAGTGGAATGAGACTCAATAAGAGTCAATAAAGCCCAGTGTTACGTGGTATTAATAAATGTATATTTGTGCTGAAGCATGCTAAACCTCAAAAGCTGGGTATAAATATCAATGTCTATTGAATTTCAGGAAGAGATGGCTGGCGGTAACCACGCTCGATGTCATTCTGCAATATGCAATCTGTGTCTGCACAGTGGCTATTCATAGGCACGTTCCTGCTGGTAGGCAGAGAACTTGCCTCTTTCTAGTCTGTTTATGAGAAGTGAATTTCTTCCCTTACTTCCCTGGCAGGACTGTTCAATTTCCTTTGAGTAAAGCAGCAGTGATGTGCTGTCCTGCAAGTAATGTGAGAGCCAAAAGCACTGGAGAAAGAATGCCAACCAGCCCACTCTAGGATGAGGACAGCACTCGGCTAAAGGCAAAAGGGGTCCTGGTGCCTGAAGGGAATTTCTGCAGTTGGTGGGCAAAGCATCCTCTGTGCAGACTGGGGATCCTCTGAACATATGTAGTGACTTGTCCCTGCAATAAAACATGGCATTCATGCATTTAATCAGCAAGTATGTCGTAAGCGGTGGGGACAAGTCATGCTGCGCCAGAAGGATGTGGTTTCCAAGCGGTGTCTGGAACATGATTAAGCTCGGGGAGCAGAAGAAAGTGGTTGGTAACTGTTTGTCAGTGCGGTGAACAACTTGCAACTGTGCCAGGTGATTTTGTTGGTTGTGTTCTGAGCTGCCACGTGCAGCTGTTGTTAAAGCATTGCCAATTTGTTTGGCTGTGGGTGGGAGAGAGGGTCACAAGCAAATAAATCACATCTTTGGGTCTGCATACCTGTAGCTAGCTGTCCCAAAGTAGTCAAGATGACATTTAATATGAAAGAGACTGGAAAAAAGAATTTATTGTCTGGTAAAAAGAAAAAAAAAATCGAGGCATGTCCTGTCTTTAGCATGTTTTCCTTTTCCCCACAGGGATGATGGACATGAGAGACTATTCAGAAACAAAAAGGTGTGCTGGTCAGCTGCTTTGGAGGCACCTGTCCGTGGTGGGCACCATAGCAGCAGTGAAAATCCTAAGTGCTAAAAAGCCTGTCATCTTCCCAAGCCTCCTGGTACCTGACCCCAAGTCTCCACTGCCTCATGCACTGTTAAAACAAGGCACAGATGGCTGAGACAGCTGACTGCTGCCTTCTGGGACTGACACAGACTTCTTGTGTCTTCTTCTGTGTGAGAATTATTTTCTAGAGACACAATGCTCACCAGCATACAACTTCATCATGAAAAGCAGACAGGATTTGTAATTCTGTGAAACTGGGTTCTCCTTTTCCACACCTTGAATTGCTTTGCACGTCTTTAAGCTTTGTGTTATTATGAAGGGCAGCACGAGGTACTGGAGAATCAGACCCCATTTGCCTCCAGATACTCCCTTCCAGGACTTCCCGAAGTACAAAGAGATCCACTCATGTAAGATGCTTCATGAAGGGCATAAATAAAAGTCCAGAAAGAGCAGTTATCTGTGGAGTTATCAAAGAACAGTGTCTGTACTCGATAAGCTTCAGAGAAAGTAAAACAGGAAAATACTCAAACTGAAGACAGAGCTGATGTGGCTGCTGAACTCTTGATAACAGCATGAATGGGAAGAACCCAAGAGATCATGCACAGTGTGCCTGAAGTTATCTGAGCGATAGATGGAAATTTTATTCTTCTCACCAAGACAGGCAGTGGGCTAGTTCAAATGTGATCTCCTTTTCTTCTGCTATCCAGAGTTTTCTTGCAGTTTAAATGATTAGCCAAGTCAGGGTTTCCTAGGAGAGGCACAAGGCATGGTGGGACATTTGCCTTCTACTTAGCTGCCACTGGTTAGTGCAGGAAGAAAGCTGAGCAGCAACTTTTTTCTCCCCCTCAGCACCATGGTTGCATCCATCCCTAAAAGCTGGGGTGTGTCAGAAGAGCAGAATACTTCTTGTCTTGAGGAAGCCAAGGCATGGCCATAGCCTGTGCTGGAGCACGGTGCCCAGACACACCAGCTTGTGTTTCCTAGGGTTTGTACTGACACACAGGACAGGTGTGCTGGGGGTGATCCATGAGCAGAACCAGTTATCTTCCCCAGCTCTGGGTTGAATGCCTAACCCTCTTCCAGCCCCCGAGTAGAGCCAGTGAGCAGCACCATGAGCCTTAATCCCGTCATACCCTGTTCCTTGAGAGCACACATGTTATCTGAGAAGAGCCTGTAGGAAGGCAGGCAGGTCCTGGGCCTCTGAGTTTTCCTGCATGCCTTGCCTAATTGCTGCACAATTTCCAGGGGACTTGGAGTTAAGGTGATTTATTCCAATGCCAAGCTTCCTATGAGAACTGCAATGGCCACCATTTTTTTGGGTGCTTTACTGATCTGCAAAGTTTACATTTGGACCTGAACACACTCACAGCAGGGCAATGGTGTGACAGGGGGTTTCCACCCCCAACTCCTGTGCACTGCAGCTGAAATGTGACAGCTGAAATCAGAAACGGACCTACTCTGTATAGCACCATTATGGGCACGTGGTGGGCTTGCCATTTTCCCACACAATCTGTTGTGTTACCGTGACTTGCTCTTCACCTTTGACGAAGAGGTGTGTGCTGTGGGCTCCTTACACCACTCTTTGGGGTTTTCTGAAGAGCTCTTAAAAGCTGCTGGATGCTCATGATACAATGAAAACCAAAGGTGGTACGCATCTAGCAGAATATCCTGAGCAGCACCAGGAGATTTGCCTAAGTTCTTGCACAAATCTGCGTTGGAGGGAAGAAATCCCCAAATAGTTCTGTTAAATGTTTTCTTTTGAACTTCTGTACATGAAGACCCACGGCAGACTTGCAGCCTGGTGTGGCTAGAAACTTTCCTCTTTGATTAAGAAGCAAAAAAAGTAAAAAACAGGAAGACCCTCCAGAGGTGAGGACAGGCACTCTGCCATCACAGGCAGTATTCAAACGACATGTAATCAAAACTGTACTTCACAGCAAGTGAGGTCGCAGCAGTGAATTTGAAAGAAACTGCAGGAAGAGCTGGACATTTTAAGCAAACTGTGCTGTTTCTAGGCCTCCTGTGGGTTATCCAAACGGCCCCTGCTCCAAAGGTTCCCCATGGCCAGAGGCTGCAGGGCTGTGAAGCAAGAGTCTTGCCGGTAATTGCAGAGGTCAGGCAAGTGCAAAGCTCTTGGCTTTTGGCTGGTGAAAATGGGACTCTCAAGCCGCAGATGAGAAACAGTGATATTGAAACTTCATCTGAGACAGTCGCTACCAGGAAGATGAAACCAGCAGTTAAGGGTGCCGGCGTGAAATGAAGCAGCCAAAGAGGCGCGTTGGCTTCAGGCACCTACGAACAAAAGGCCGTTTCATGAAGACGATGCCCTGGGAGCAGTGCTGGTGGGGGGCGGGGGAAGAGGGCAGAAATCAAAGAGTGGGCAAAAAATAAGGTGGCTGGGTATCAGTGGACAGGGTGACTCCAAAGAGTGCCAGTCCTCCCAGCTGAGATGAATGGTTTCTTTCTATTTACGTAGATCCGTATGCAGAAAAACATCATAACTATGATCTAAGCAGAGTCACAGACATTTTGGCGCCTGGGCTGGTTCCCTCCTCCCACTCCAACAAGCAGGGCTTGACCCGAGTGGTGAAACGCATCCCGCAGGCCCCGTGCGTGTCACCCCACACCGTGCCGAGCCCTGGGAGCAGCACGGGCTGCCCTCACACCCGGCCTCCTCTGGAGGGGCTGCTTGTGCTGGGGTGCTTGAATCACTTGTTGGGAGGCTGTGGGGGCAGCACATCCCCCTGGCCTACCAGTGCTGCAGACCTGTGCCATATCCCACACCTTTACAACTCATCTCTGCAGGCTTTGGATCCAGCAAAGCCAACAGAGCCCCAGTTGCCATCCCAAGCTGAGCATGTGCTGAAGTGCTCTGGCAGCAGCCAGCTGAGTCATAAGCCGATCCAGCAATTCCCATTCAAAGGCTACTGTCTCTGCCCTTGTGGAAAATGCCGTTATTGTTTTGGTTTTTTGCTTCTTTGTGCTAAGGTTCAAGCAGTGCTTTACTTGTTATTGCATGTAATGGTTTGCACGCAGCACAGCAGCCCAGTGAGGGCTGATGCTGGGCTGCAGCAGTGCTGGGGCTGAGCAGGTACCCTTTGTGGAGCACAGCACGGCTGTGGCTGGCACAGTGGAGCTGCTCTGGGCACCCCTTCAGCATCAGATAAAATGGGAAACTCAGGAACTACCAAGCTAGGATGGATCTGAGCACAAAGCTACCAAAGTGAGCAATCTGACTTGCTTTCCTCAAGACTGAATTTCTGGAATTGCTTACCTCAGGATTAAATTTATCAAATTATTTGTAAGGTAAAATAACCTTAAATAATAAAGGTAAATAATTTTCCCTTCTGCAGTCTCAAAATGTAAAATTCAGGTGGATAAGATCTGAGGGAGGTCCCGTCTCCTCTCTCCCTTCACAAATCTGCCTGCAGGCTGGACTTTGCCACAGGTTCCAGGGGTGACCCTAGGGCAAGTAATTTCACCTCTCACCTTAGGAGGGGCAATTCCATAAAACCGCTTTTGTATTTTATTTATACAAATGAACACCATGGCAGGCATCTGGCTGTGGGCTGGAGCCCTGGCCCTGGGCTTCCCACCTCTCCCCAGTGCATTGCACTGTGCTCAGCCCTCTGGGGTGGTGATTCCCTCCCCAGGACCTCTCCAAAATGTCCGTGTGTGAGGTGGCTTTTGGGTGCTGTCACCTTACTGGTGTGGTGTATGTGCACCGTCCACAGGCCCCCAGCACTGACCCCAGCTGCTTGGCAGTCACTCCTTGTCACCCACCCTGGGCAATCTGCATCACCTGCTGGCAACCAGGGTTCTAGGAGGAGAATTAAATAAAGATGCACATTGTTACTGGCAGAATAATGACACATTATCCCCATTTTAGAGGCAGGCTAGCAGGCCACCAGACTCCATAAGAAGCCAGCCATGGAATCAACAACAAAAAAATAGAAAGTCTATGTTTCTTCCTTGCCAGCCCTTTTTCTTACTCCCTGGAGGGCTGCCCTGAGCAGTGCATAGGGAGCAGGCAGATTTTGGCTCAGCAGTGCTGTTTGGAGGAGGGGAGGAGTGCTGGGCCGCCAGCATCATGGGCGGCAGAGTGCAGAGGAGCGTGGGACTGGCTGATAAAAACGGTAAAAATCCCTCACTGACAACCCCACGGCCTTTGAATGGCAGCATCCTCCTTTGTAAACAGAATATGCAGATATATGATGTAACTCCTGGTAAATTAACTGGTTTTCCATACTGTTAAAACATGGTAATTAGATGTTTGCTTGTCTAGTGCCTTTGCAACAGGAACTTTCTGACTCTCTACTGCTTTTACTGTTGTGGCTATGTTGTTTGTACCTTTTCTGTGTTTCTGCCATTCTGCTAACACCAAATGTTAGAAGTAACACCACCTCACCTCTACATGTATTCTCAAGTATTAATTTCTAGTGCATGCCTTTTCAAGCTTGCCTGAAAATCTACTTTTCTTTCAAATGAAAAATTAATTCAGTGCAACATGCCAAGAAAAGCAGCTTCAAGACAGCCTCCGAACATGCAGACCTTCACTAAATCCCCAAGAAATGGTAGCATTGGCAGTGCCAAGAGGCACAAATCAGGCTGACAGCTCTGGTTTAGTATGTATTGTACAAACACAATGAAACTCATCTGCCCAGATCACACGCTGTAGAGATAAATGCATAAAGGTTGGAACGGAAAAGGAAGCATGAGAAGATGAAGTGACTTGGCACTGGTCACAGCACAGGTCATGGGCACAGCTGAGAACAGAACTTTTGAATCTGTCTTTCTGAAGTGGTGCCCTCTAGAAACAATTTGATTTGACTGTACTCTTACTTAGGTTGTACTGTGAGCTCTCTCCCGCCAGCAGAAAAATCAATTGCCATCAGAGATGCTTCTTAGTTAAGGGTATCACACAGGATATCCCAGTGATACTGCAAAATCGTCAGCTAAAGGGATAGTATCCAACAAGTGAGATAGATATTTTGAATAATAGTACTTTTATAACAGCTGCTCTTAGGAGAAGTCCTTCTTGTTCACGTTTCTGCCTAGCTGTTGCAAATAAAGCAGGTCCTTGGATGTAAACCTTATCTGAAAAATCCACGATGGAATATGGTGTTCAAATGGCTGCTTTTATTGAATATATGCAACAGTAGCACTTTGCTGCCAGGTACTCTGGTTGGTGTCGGGTAGAAGCATACTTCTGCTCTAGCTGATGAAACACAGAGGGTGGTGAGGGACACAAATGACTCACAAAGTATTTAGAGGGTGCTGCAGTTCCCCTGCTTACTCTCTACATTTGTCCATCACACAAGAATGAGGTAGGATTAAAAAAAGATGCTTAGGCAACTTCAAAACTGAATTTATATTTAAAAAAAATAACTCTCAGGCTTTCTTTCAAATCAAACTGCATCTTCCTTTGTGGTTCATACCCTCCTTTTGCCACCTATTTCAAAATGCTCCTGCATCAAGAACCCCTGTTTGGCACACAAAGCTGATCTCTTTTCCTAGTCCATCACTATTCCTGAGCCAACTTCCTTGGCCTGTTTTAACATTTACAGTGCATCAGATAAGGCTTCAAGGAATGAGCAAACATTTTCCTCTCAGGAGTTCAGTGTGTGTTTGCACAGGTTCACGGACAACTCTTGGGCATTATTCAGCTCACCTAAGCTATGAGCAGGAGGTGTTTAAGTTAGGACCACAGATATGCCAGACTCACTTTGCAGTGATCTTGGAAGGATGGTTCTTTCCAAAGGGTAAACCAGCCCATTTCACATCCAAAGAATCTCAGGAAATTCCTATAATTGTGGGTAGTATGGGATGGGTCTAAGTCTCACAGCATGCCATTATTTCAGGGGTGTCTGATGCTGGCCTTTGGGATGCACTGTTTGCATGGGTGAGCATCCCTGCTAATCCTGTAGGTCTGTTCCATGCTTGTAGCCATGCTTCCCCTCGTACTGCACTCAGCATGGTCCCTGGACACCCCATGGCTCCTGGGCTGCTCCGTGGCCATGTCCTGCTGCCCAGCACTGTACAACATGAGAGAAAGGGCTGAGTCTCTCCAGCACTCTGGGCAGGTCAGTCCCTATGGCTTTAGCTCAGGAGACACTTGAGGTCACCATTGGTAGCCAGGCTCCAGCCATGGGTCCAGGGCAGGAAGGCAACCCAAGTCTTGGTGTCGGTGAGTCTTGTTTGGGTATAGAATTCAGGAGCCACAGTGCACTGCAGACTGTACTGATTGCCACTTGCTGGCCTGAGCCTTGATGGCCTTGCTTCAGTAGGAGGTCACACAGGCTGGTGAAGGGGAGGTGAGTGGTATGGGTTTTAATAGACATATTATAGCACACTAATATGGGATGAATAGCAGTGAGCCCCAAACACCACTCTGTGTGTTCAGCCAAGGGAGGCTGAATAGCTGAAATCCTCCATCCATTTAATAAATGGAAGATCTTCAGCCAGCCCTCTGAACCTGGCCTGACTGCCCCAGACCTGCTGGAGGTGATGAGGATTCAGGGTGCAGCAGAGGCTTAAGGGGTGCCCCAGACAGCCAACCTGACTGCTGTTCTCAAGTCTGTCCTCCCATTTCCAACTCTGAGTTCCTGTTCCCATCCTTTTTGAGATCCCAGAACAGCCCTTTGTCAATTGCAGTAGTTATTTGTAAAGACAAATGATATTAGGAAAGAGCTTGATATCTTTTAAATTGCATCTGATGAAATCTGCCCACAACGGCCACATGGGTGAGAAAATCCCCTTGGCTCCCTTGGAGCCTTTTGGCTCTCAATGCTGGGCTCATACATCACAGCCAATCCATTAGCCATAGCTTAGGGCCCTCAGCTTCACCTGGAGAAGTCCCTGCCCTCTCAGCATTGATGAACCCTTTCTCCAGTTCATCCCACATTCACCACAAAGCTGGTACTTTGGCCACTACAAGAGGCAGTGACTAACTCATGGGCCAAGGCCAAAGCTGGAAGGCTCAGAATTATTTTTTTCTTACATGTAAGAAGTATGCAGCATCCTTCAGAAGTCAGTAAGAGACTTTCAGGTGACCTTGCCTTAGTTCTGACCTCAGATTTGAAATTAATTTTTGAGCCAGTGCCATTAGCAGCCAGTGAATGATGCACTCATGTACAAGCTGACCATCCTCACCTCAAATACACATACACACACCTGAGAGGAGAGAAAGGTAGAAAAATAATAAAGTGAATATAACAGAAGTAAATGAATATGAAAAAAATAAGGGTTCTACCTTGATTTCAAGCATTATTGGAAATTACATAACATGAAGAGGTGAAACTGTTTCCCTCACAGGCAGCCTACAGCCAAGCCAAAGATGACCATGCTGTTAAAAGTGTTCACATTCTACCAATGTCAAAGAGCACAAATTAAAACAGGGCCCCATTTTCCTATGTGCTTTCTAAACCCAGGGTTTTTCCTGCGCTGTCTCCTTGCACCCTGTTTCCAGGGTGGTGAGCTGTAAAACAAGGTGCCTGTGTTGCTTGGTGGATGTTCCTGCCCTCCCTTGGTGCCAGGAGGGGCACGTGGCTGCACCCATGATTATCTGAGCCAACAGGAGACAAATCTCTCTCCTAGACTTCTTCATTGCTGCGTCTCAGCTAATTTGAGTGAAATTGATGTGTATTACTGTACTTAATCCCCCAGTTGCTCCAACCTGCAAAAACTCCTGTGGAGCTTGAGGCATAGCTGAGACCTAGCTTTCCAAAGTGACAGGTACCAGCAAGTTTCATTGCTGCTTGGTGGATTTGGAAATGCAAGATGATTGGGAAATTATGGGTGCAGATGCTCTGTATAGGTAGAAGATAGGATTCATGGCATCTAATTTTGGTAATCTGTTAGCCAAGTGACGCATTTTGGTGGCCCATCTCCTCCGGTCACCTGCAGAAGCAGGAGTCTTCAGCAGGTGGCTTACCCCTTCTATTTAAGATGCTCAGGACCAAGTGAGCCACTGTTTCTCTCTGTGGATTTGGAGGGCTCCTGGCAGGTTACTCGTCCTGCAGCACCATCACCGTCCCCAGTCACAAAGGGATGTTAGGTGACTCTCGGAACAGCTGCTTAAATTGGGGCCGGACCACACCAGGGGAGAGAGTAACGAAACAGAGCTGTGCTGGCCTGGGAAGCTGGGCTGGTTTTCTGCTGATGTGAAAACAGAATCTGCTCTATTGTTCCTATCCAGGACTGTGAGCAAGGGCACACGCTGTGCTCTGCATTCGCCAAGCAGGTTCAAGGTCTCCCTTTTCTGCTCACCTTAGGGGAGTGCTAAAGATAAACATCTGCACTTTTCTAGGCTGAGAGTGCTAAAACCCAATGCCACCCCTGCTCAGCTTTTCAGATGGTTGACAAAGCACTGCAAAGGTCCAAGTTTTATTTGGAAATGAAAAGATCTTTGTACCAAACAGAACATAGCTTGTGCACTGCTGAGACCGACAGTCACTAAAAGCAGGCACATCTGCTGATGCAACCTAATTGCTGTTTTGATTGCCCAGCCATGACGGGGCATAAAAATATTGTCTGTCTACAAAAAAAGAATGAAAACTCACTTGACCGTTTTGTGCCCAAATACCTTGGCACCCAGCCCTGCCGAGCTAGAGTTGGGCAATCTGAATTCAAAAATTCCCCAGTGGAACCAGCTCCTAACAATACAAAGCTGTGCCTGTCTGACTGGATGGGCTATTTTCATGACTCTGAATAAAAATCATGTCTAGAGCACTGCACGTTTCTGTGGGGGCTGTGCAAGCAGGCGGGCACACTGGCCTGTGCCCGGGAGCTTTCTGAGTTAAGTAGGCAGAGAATGAGCCACTGTTGAAAGCCAGTCCCTTGAGGCTTATGGGCTTTCTGCTTGCCTGTGGACAAGGATCCTTACAAAATGTCATTAGGAACATTGCTGAACCAACATGGCAGGGCTGGAGCTAATCTCCAATTAGGAGAGACCGGATCTGCTTACTGAAAGAAGTTCTTGACTCTTCTTGTGAAGCTTCCAACATTCTCACAGTGGGAAACAGGAGCGTGGCCTCCTCAAGAGCAGGTATAAATCACAAGGATGTCTCTCCTTCCCTTGATTTTGATCAAAACCAGATGTTGTACCTAACCCTGTTGCCTAACAGCACAACTTTTTAGCAGGTTACACCAGCATGGCTGACAGCAGAGTTCCTCCTCCCTGCCCCAAGTAACGAGGACACGGCACGGTCCCAGGCTCTGTGCTGGGGGCTGCTACCTCCCAGCTGGCTGGACTGTGATGGGCTGGGGACCCCTGCCACAGCCAGCACAGCCCTGCAGGATACTGACCCAGTGCAAGTCTTCTGGGCCAAATCCAGCCTCCCACAGTCCAGATCTTCTGGATTTACTTGGTTATAGGAAATGAATGCAAGGGAGCTGGGGTAGGAGTAAGCCACAGAATCAAAGAAACATAGAATTGTTTGTACTGCCAGGTCCACGACTACATATGTCCCCAGTGCCACATCTACACATCATTTAAATTACTACACTACTTCCCTGGGCAGCCTGATGTAGTGCTTAACAACCCTTTTGGTCAAGAAATTCTTCCTAACATCCAAACTACACCCACCCTTGTGCATCTTGAGGCTATTTCCTCTTGTTCTATTGCTTGTTCCTTGAGAAAAGAGGCTGACCCCTACCTCTCTGTAACCTCTTTTCATAGATCAGTAAGGTCTCCCCTCAGCCTTCTTTTCTCCGTGCTAAACAACCCCAGTTCCCTCAGCCACTCCTCAGAGTCAGGCTCTATAAACTTCAACAGCTCCATTGCCCTTGCAGAGAAAAAAAATTGATCTTTCCCTCCCATTTAAAGGGCTATTGATTGATCTGTCCATTTAATAGGCTTCACCTGCTAAACCCCAGCTTGCAGCCTGTTTCTGTCCCTTCAGCCAGCTCCTCATACCACTGCTTTTGTGTTTGTCTTCCCCCATCATGGAACCTTTCAAGTTTTTCTTTTAAGAGTAAACCAAGTGATCTCAATCAGCTGCCAGCCCAGCCCTATACCAGTGAGGGGCTCCTGGCTGCTCCCTGGCTGTGCTTGGCACTGCAGCATATGAAATCCCCAAGACCCATTCCTCCTGCCTCAATACAAAAATGTCAGACTGGCTTAAGGTTTTTTCATGTGGGTTGTTTGTTTGTTTGTTTGTTGAGGTTTTTTTTGTTTTATTATTTTTCTTTTTTTTTTCCCCATAAATTCCTCTTGGGATCCAGTGTGTTTCTCACACTTGGTTAGAGAGAAGCTGCTGTGCAGCAGAGTCAAGCTCTTGCAGGGCTCTGACTGCAGCATCCATCAAACATTCTGGGGCATTGCAGTCACCTGATTGCAGGTGAGGAAATAATGAAAAAGATGGGCTGCCCCTTTTCACAGCCTGCTGGGCAGACCCTAACTGCAAATCTGGCTGTGTCACTGCTGTATTCAAACCACCAAGGAAAAATCGGGGAGTCTAAAATCAGTTCTGAATTGCATGTTTTCCCTGAATTTTGAGAATGTGTAATACCGTAGTCAAAAGAGCTGGTATAGCTTTTACCATGTCTCCATGTTGCATAATGACCCCCACCTTGCCTCCACTGGGCTCCCTTTGGGTTATCCTTGGCACTGCACCAGTAGGTCCCACGTAGCACCTTAACTTTGGCCACTGCTGACCTGATAAAAAGACAGGAATGCCACATCTTGCTGAACAGCCTTTCCTTTTGGCTGCAGGGAACAAGGGACACTTCCAGGATTAACATCTCGTGATGCCCCACAGTCAAGAGCCCTTTGGGAGGATGAGTGGGGAGTGGGACCATTTGTGGAGATCTCCCAGGGAGAAAGAATGAAGCTGCTGAGGAGAGGTCGTGTCTACCCCCAGCAGCATTTGCAGGCAACACCTTGCTGTTCACAGTCAGGGGTAACCAGTGACTTGGACAGATAGATCTACATTATATTCCATGGTCAGCTCCACAGATGAGACCAAAAAAAAGTTTACTCCAAAATAGATAACCATTTGCAATGGTGAAATTCCAAAAGTCATTTGAGAAAACTTTCAGACAGTATTTTGTGTGTCAACCATGTTACCAGTATTCCCAAGACTCTCAGACAGAAGGCTCAGGGAGGATGGCTTTCTTAGCATGGCAGCCCTGAGAGATCATTCACCTTTGGCAGAGTCTTTCCATGCAGCAGAGGGAAGCTCTGGGAACTTGGTGTACCCATGATTCTTGTGCCTGGGATTCAGCAGGGCAGCCTGCCAGCGGTGCTGTGCGTGAGCTGACAAGAAACAGGGAGGGTTTGGAAACCCACCTGGCAAGTGAGACTGTACTGGAAAATTGCCTGGGTTCTGTCAAAGTATTGTCAAAATCATCCCATTCTCAAAGTATGTTTTCTTTGTGTCAGGTCAGCATTTTCAGGGTTAAAAAAAACCCAATCAAAATCCCCCAAGGAAAACAACAAAAAAAGTTGGAAAGTTTTCAACCAGCAATCAGCCTAATGGCTGTATGTTGTTGGTGTTCACAAGCCTCCAAAAGGAGGTTTCTAAGCCAACTCTGCATTTTACACAGGCCCATGGTGAGACTGAGGAGGGTGAAGGAGAGCAAAGGCACTTTGCTCCTCTGAGACCTGCATCTCCACAATCTGATCCCAAAAAGAAAATGCTGAAGCTGAGTGTGCCCAGGATTACAAATACTCAGCAATGACTTCTTGAGCATAAAGCACTTTATTGACTCCTTCAAAGCAGAACCTACCTGTCTTGCTAAAAAGCTGACCATTTCTAAGTGAAGGACCTGACGTTCTCCACCAGATTTCATCTACCGCAGATTATACAGATGCAAGATATTTTCTTTTTTTCCAACATCTACACTTCCTAAGGAGCACCTGTTGTCTGCACTTCACAGGAGAACATGAGTACTGTGCTGCCTCATGAGTTTGTTCCACCACCAAATCAGTCCTATCCACAAAAAAGCAATTCCCTTCCTCATTGTAAGCACCTGGCTTTGCTGTGAGAGCAAGACCATCCAGACTTACCAGAACTATCTAAAGCCAGAAGAAACCTCTGTCAGAATTCTGGATAGTGAAAAGGACAAAGCCATAGCATGAATGGGAAATAGGTTTTTTCTAGGAGGGGTATGCCTCCCCTCAGAAGGGCTGAGGTAGTGGTTGATGCACAATGTAAGATCCAGTTTGCTACACTCCACTCCCCACTCAAAAATGAGGTCCAAACATTCAGGTGCTGGTAATCACTGAGGCATAGCTGCTTTGATGAACAGAAAATTCATGTCTGCCTTCCCAGATCTGTCATCTCCAGGCAGGTGGACACTGCCCCAGGTGACCATGTCCAGGGTCACTGCACTAAAGAACTCATTTAAGTTGTGAAGTGACATGAACTAAGCTGATGGTACACCTGGGGAAACAACACACTAAATCCAGTGTCATTTCATGCTGAAGTGGACATTTTCATCTCTGAAGACAATCTCTCTTCAGTGATCAGTACAGCCTCCTCTTCTCCCTAATGGTCTTAAGTCATGGTCTACTGCTAAATGACAGGTATGTTCAATACTCTTCTTGTGCATAGGTAGCACACTACTTTTATTTTTTGGATTGCAGCTTGCTGATTTTTCCACCAAGAGAACATTCCTTGTAGTTAACCAAGATTTTTGGGTTGCATTTATCTCACCCTACTTAAACGTCTACAGTAATAGTCTATATTTGAGCTGATTTCTCTGGGAATCTTTCAATAGTCTTTGGAAGAAACAGGCACCTACAGAATGCAATGTACCTGTTTTGCTTTAAAATTCTTATTTAGGATGACATGAATGGAAACATCCAAGTGATCTCTAAGTCTCCAGGTGAATTCCACCCTAGCATCCCAATGATTTAAGATCCTGAGAGGATGAACTGTAAAGGACCAAAATTAAACTCTTTGTCCAGGATGTATTGTCTCTGTGGTTTCCCATTGCCTTATTTCAAGGTGCCACTAGGACTGAGGACACAAGACTCTGCTGCTGATGTTCATCTTGGGTCCCTGCTGTTGCACCAGTGACAGCAGCCTCTGACGGGAGGCAGCTGACAAGCAAAGAAGTTGATAACAAGAGTGACCTTGTATCACCACACCAAAAAAGCTCTCATATTTCCCACCCAGCTCCTGCTCCTTGTCTCACACTGAAGAGCTTTCCAAGCATTACACTACAGCCCCTCTTATGCCCTTCTTAAATCCTCTTTTGTCACTGTGGCCGAGCAGAGGTAAATGTGAATGCAGTCACTCCCTCGGCTGATCTCTGGCTAGCCCCTAAGTCCTGCTGCCACAGTCCCAGAGTGGGGAGGAAGTCAAAACTGGTTCATCTCATATTGCCAGGGGTTTCACCCATTTGCAGTACAAGGCCTTCATCTCTTCTCTCCCCACGATAAGATCACCTTTAAAGAAAGAGAGGACTCTTTATGTAACTAGAAGCCTCCCTAGAGCCTTTTAGTACCAGTTGCCCCCATTTCTGATGCTGTTCTTTCTCTCACAGAAGCCAAGCTGTATGGATTGCTTTAGGGATTCAGCACTTAATGAAGTATTATTCTTTCCTCTTGCCCACACAGCAGAACCATCACACTCTACCCCACACCTAAGTCTCTCAATATAACCAATAAATAATGACTGAAAGAAAGTAAAATTTTATAGCCAGGGAGGTATGAAGGTAATCCCTCATCCTAGATCTGAGTTCCCACTGACTGAGAAACTCCTCTATGCACAAGAGTGGTGGTAGGCTGGGAGCAAACAGCAAGACAAGGTTCTGAGCCATGTGGTACTTCACCACTGCCTGGGAAGAGCCCCTCTTGCAGGCCAGGTCCCTTTACCAGTAATCCTCTCTGTTACCAGCAAGGTGGGTCTGCTGTGTAAGGTGAAATGAATTAAAAAATCCAAACTGGTATTGATGCAAATGAGAAGCAGGGAATTTTTTTTCTTAGCAGCTGCCACCTATTTGAATTCTTGCAGAAGTCTTACTCAGTGTCAGAGCTGAGTCAGTGCTGCAGTGCATGGCCAAACTAACATCTTGTGGGTATATGTTTGGGGAGGGGAGTGGGAGTAAGGGGAGGGAGGGGGCTAATCATATTTTATAATTTCTCATCTTCTGAAATAATCTGTTTTCTAAATGCTCTGCTAAATCCTTGTGCTAGCAGTCCACCATCTGCTCCTTCTTTCAAAACACCCACCATGTAGTCTGCTGTCTTGTTATACTGCCAAAATTCTATATACTGTGGGTAGAATAGTCTCTACTTTCAGATGCTTTTCTTAGGTGACAGGGGAAAAAAACCTTTGGAATTAGCACCAAATATAAGATAGTGCATGGCCATGCAGCTTGCTCTTATTCTGCAATCTGTGATGTAATCTCAGCAGCAAACAGGCAACTGAATTTTATCCATCTAATTCCAGGCAGGGGCTCTGGTATCACCCTCCAGCATCAACTGGAGCTGGAATGTTTTGGGTAATCTCCGGAATGCCTCAATAGAATTGTAAATCCATAAATCAAAGCAGTCATTATGTATTTGAATAATATGTGGATCAAAGTCTCAGATTGAGGGCCCCTTTGTTCCCATGCTCTTTTTATATCTTACTCAGTGAGCATCTATTCAATGAGAAACAATTACAGTGAATTTAGAGCAAAAACATACAGTGCTAATGGAGCTCTGAAGACCTCCTCTGGCAAAGCATTTAAGCATATGCTTAATTTTAAGCACATGAGTGGTAAGAGTGGAATTGCACACCAAAGAGTGGTATTTAGTTCGGCAGTATGTTGAAATGGTATCTAAATTTAAATTATCAATCTCTCCAAACAGAGCCTTTTTCAAAGTGGTTAATCTTTACTCTCCCACCCAAACACTTTCCTAGCAGCATTTCATACCACCGGTCTGTGCAAATACTGCATTAAATCCTGCACATCCTACTCTAAGGCGAGTCTGCCTTCAGGAGGAGCAATTAAGAAAAGAGGAGCAAGACAAGGGCCATGTCTCATTAAACAGTGCAATTATCCTGGGATATATGAATGCTGGTTTTTTGCCAAAGGGAAGCTGAGACAAAGCAACAAAGTGAATTATGATGTGTGTCGACTCACTCAGTTCCGTGACAGACTCAGGACTTGACCGTTGGATCACAAAATGCCGCCACCAGAAACATCAGCCAAAAGCCTCCTGCCTCCAGTCTAGGATAATCCCAGCCAGTCCAGGGCTCCTTTCTCATCTGAAAGGACGTTTCTTGTGATGAAAGGTAATGTTTGCAACACTGGTAAGCCTCTGAAAAGCAGTACAAACAAATGAAGGTATGACTGTACCTCCAATAAAGGAAAAAGTAGCACTGATGGATCTGGAAGGGTTCTTTGCATGGCTGTGCTAATGCTTGCTGGGCAGAAGTGAAGCAAAGGGCTCACGGGTGCCCAGTGAGTGCACCAAAGGGCTTTGGTGCCCTTTGTTTACACCCTGGGAAGTAGGAAAGCCCTCTGGCTTTAAACCACCTGTGGCAAACAAAACAAATCTGTTATCTTTGCTCTGCGCTGCTCCAGAGAGGCTCCATTGGATGTACTCTGAAGTGAGGCCTTGAATGGAATTTCAGGAAAGACACGGATCATCCTCCAACATAGCTCCTGCCCCAGAGCCTGAGCTGCTGCCTGAAGAGGCTTCCAGCTGTTCAGGAGCCACTGCCCTGCTTCAGCCCAGCTCATGTGGGTGGTCAGGCTCAGTCCCTCGCTAGAAAACTTCCCCTGCTGTGACTTGCCCTTTCACATTGGCAGAAGTAGGAATTGTGAAACATGTGTCAAGGCGATTGGGAGCACAAAGGTGGTCTGCTCACAAGGTGAAGATAAAATATTATTTTAAAAGACAGATGTTGCAAAAGACTGAATAAGATCAGAAGATTGCATAAAGAGCAGTGAGAGGAGCTCACTCCTCATTGCTGAGAAAATGAGCCAGATTTTTACTGCACAACCAGCTGTGTGGACTGGGGAGGGCTGTCTGGAGTAGAAACCTTTCCAAAGGGACCAAAGGAGAAATGGATAATCTTTTTCTCCAGAGAGCAGGAGTGTTTGTCTCTTGCTTCAGCACACATCAACTCACCTACTTAACTTTAAGCATATTCTTAACCCTTAAGGTCTTTCTGAGCTGCCAAATCCTAGATCTTCTAGCTCTATTAAAAAAAAAAAATTGCTTATGTATTAGCTACAAAATCTCTTACCGCACTTCTCACAGAAAGACCAGACCAAATATGAGCCTCCAACTGGGCAGCAAAGGAGAAATTCTTTCTAGACTTGTAGTTAATGAACATACTAGAGACTGCCATGTTTTGTCTTAAAATCTTCCTGTGGGGATGCTGCTATACAACTTTCCTGATGGACATGACTAAAATCCGATGAAATAATGGCAAAGACTTATTCAGGTCAGCTACTGTAATGTGAGAAAAAGTTGTTTATGTCCAAGCTCTTTTTCCCTTGTATGTGTTTCCCCCTCTTTAAATGCTCTTCAGTTTGGCCCCAACTGAATCACAGATCAAAGCATTTCAGCTTTTGAGACCAAATTGCAATTTATAATGTCTGTGGTTTTAGCTAATCTGTCTCTGTGTCATCTCATTTTAAATCAACAGAAAGCAGCACAAAACAACTCATTTTGGTATGCCCTGCTGAATGAGGGATTTTAACTCAGGCATCCTATTACCAGTTCTCTCCCCAGGTAAACGGGGTTTTCTGCCTTTATCTGAGCGTGCTTTGTTCCTATCAATTGATGTAAACATCAATTTTGTAAACAACTTGTGTTCCACTGAGGTGAAACAACTACATCTCCAAACTTAGGCTCAGGTTCTGGTTTGTTTCCCTTCTTATACCTTTAACTGTATCAAAGGGTAGCTTAATGCTGTAAATAGCCTTTCATTTTTAATTAAAACAGTCCCAATTTCAAACCCACTTGAACAATCTGGGTTTAAAAGTTCAATTCATGCCACAGTCTCATTTGTTCTTCACAGCAAAGACCATGGAAAACAGGCCAATTCTAGTGGAAACACTGCTCCCCAGCTCCCAAAATCACTGCTGTGTTATTCCTTGTTTTGTGCTGATGCTGCTCCACTGACAACAAAGGGAATCCACCAAAGTAGCATGAGGATGAGTCAGCCCCAGGGTGCATCACACATCAGCATGTCACTGGAACAGCTGAGCATGTCTCCACTGGCTCCATGGGCTCTCTACTGGGCTATCTCCATCCCTGTATCCCTGCACATTTTGCTGCGTACCACTGCATGGGAAGAGAAAATCCAGTCTAATGTAGGCATTTCCTATTCTGATTTCACTCCTCCATCTGACCTTCCTCTTCTTTTTCTTGCAGCCTGGCAGACTCTTCCATGCTGTGCCCCAGCTATCTGTCCCACTATTCCTGCACCCCTCTCCTCGAGCCCATGGGAGAGGTGGGTGCATGCTGGGTGGTGGCTGAAGCAGCCACAAGTGACTCCCATGCCATCATACCCTGGGAAGGTCAGAGACAGAGACATGGGCTCCTGCTGTTGAGGCTACAAATTAGCTCTGTTGGAGCAGATCTCCTTGAGGAACGAGTAACACATGAAACTCTCACTAATGCCAACCTGGCTTTTGTTTGGGATTGCCTAACTCTGATGAATAATGCAAGAGTCCAGCCTGCGCTTCTTTTTATTTAACCGCATCACTCCTCAAAGCAAAACCAACCAAAACCCAAGCAAACAAATACCCCTCCATAACAAGCTGATGTCTGATCTAAAGTTTGCCTCTACAGAGTAAGGTGCACTGGAGAAAAAAGAGCATTATGTTCATGGCAGAGATGCTGTGTGTGGAGGGAATAACCACCTTTTGCAGCCAGAGCAAAAGTCCACACAGCTTAGTCCACGCTCAGTCTGGTCTGTAACAGGAGTTCAAGATAAGAGATAAAGCAAAGCCAAGATCTTCTTGGCCTGAAGGTTGTATCCAGAACATTACTTCCAGCAGCCCTTGTTAGGTCTGTCCTTTACGAACTTGTCTGAACTATTGGCCTCCAATTTTCATGCCACAAAGTCCCACAATTTAATTATGTGTTGAATGAAAAAGTACACCTACTCATTTGTTTTAAAGTTCAGTCTGGGTGCTGGCATATCACAGGTCAAATAAGAGTAAAAGCTAAAAGTACAAATGAAATTTTCAGAGTCATATTCTCAAAATATGACCCAATTTCTTTCCACATCAGTTGAGTAAGTTAATAATGAGGCTGTGTGGCAAAAATGGCTCTTGTAGGTTCGAGTGTCCAGAGACCAAAGCCTGTGCAGGGCCTCAAAACCCCAGGTGCTGCAGTCCTGTCCTTGGGCAGGTTTGGGTGCAGGGAACAAGGGTTTCCAAGGATGAGGGCAAAGCAGGGCTCTCACCAGACCCCGGTGGGAGGAGAGGCAGATGCTGTGGAGCAGCTCATCTTGGTCCCCATGATCTCCCTATTTGGGTTTGAAGCAATTGTCTCCTGCATCAGCATAAAGCAACCATCTTCTCCTGGTCAAGTGCAGCAAACCCATCCTGACAGACATGGACCCTCTTGCTGCTACAGTAATTTCCAGCCCCCATCTTCCTCTGACAATGTGTCCTAAACCTCTCATGATGCTGGTGGAAACTGTGAGTATAAAAGAAGAACATGACTGAACGGGCTTCCCGTGGAGAGTGCACAGCCCTGCAGACAGGGCAGCGCTGCCTCCATCTCTGCTGCTGACTCATCCCCAGAGAGAAACATCTACCTGGCTCTGCCCAGCTGCTCCTGGTGGCACACAGTCCTGCCTGCTGGGCTGTGCAAAACCTCAGGCCAGGCAGGATGCCCACCCTCTTGGGAATCAATGGGAGTTTGTGTCACTGCACACGGAGGAGTTGAAGGGAGACGTGAATTAGACCATGTCAGCAGTACAGTGCTTTGAAAGTTGGGGTGTATCTTGGGAAGGTATCCAGTTCATCCAGTTTGGCAGGGGTAAGGGGGAGCATGGAGGAGGAAGACAAGCATGCTGTCAGGAAAGGATAGCTTACCTCTGAGCCTCTTTCACTGAAAAAGAGCAAGTTGCACTCTGCCTGTCAGGCAGAAACTGAAATAAATTCTGCAAGATGGAGGGATTCCTGGCATTACGGAGCTCTGCAGCAGCACGTACCCAGGTCATCTTTCCAGATCTGTTGCCATAGGTTTACAGCAAGAATATAGAATTGCCTGAAAAGCAGCATTCCAAGAAAACAGAGTTAAAACAGCTCGAATGTGACAGGCCTAGCCCTACCCTGCAGTACGCATTGGCAAAAATACCTCTTGATTTCTTCTTAGTGGTTTTCATGTTATAATGTCCTGTTTTGCCCTTGAGTATCATATTGGTATCCCCTGGAAGGGATGGGTAGCAGGGCCCAGTGCCCAGGAGAGGCACACACCTACACAGTGAGTCAGAGGGTCCTTCCAGTGTACCCAGAACCCCACCACTGGGACAAGCTAATGCTAGTTGGATTCAAACAGTGGGCTGGGTAGCAGGAGGTGGTAACACTCAAGAGGGACAGAATGGGGAGAGTATGACCAAGTGATGGCTAAGGCTGGGAAGGGGACACTTGTGAGACCTCAGAGACAGAGAAGTGAGGAGAAGACACTGGGAGAAGGACAGAAGAATGAAGAGGTGAGACATTTTCAAATGGTTATTGAGATATGTTTGGAAGTAGAAAGTTGGATTTTCAATTTCAAATGTAATTTGAAATATTTTATTTGACTTTGAAGATCTCCTTCTTCTTCATGGCTTCATCAAGGACAGGTCCTGTCTGACCAGCCTAGTGGCCTTCTATGATGGAATGATTACAGCAGTGGACAAGGGAAGGGCTGCAGGTGTCATCTGCCTGGACTTCTGCAAAGCCTTCGACACAGTGCTCCACAACACCCTCTCTCTAATTGGAGAGAGAAGGATTTGATTGGTGTGCTGATCAGTGGGGGAATTGGCTGGATGGTCGCATGCACAGTTGTGGTCAACAGCTCAGAGTCCCAATGGACATCAGTGGTGAGTGATGTTTTGCAGAGGAGTTTGGACCTCCTTCCCCAGGTTGATTTGCCAAGGTATATACTAAAGTAATTTTATTTTTTCTTTGGCTGAGTCCAGTCCATGGAATTTCATATTATTTCATATACAGTCCTATGAAAGCTCCCCAGTATTTGGAGAGAAGCTGTACTTATGCTGGTATGCTTTGGCACATAATCATTATCAATGTTAAAGAAATAACTTTGCAGGGTGCCTCGACTCAAGTTTTTCCATTGAGGTATTCAGATGGATGAGTTGTTCAGATGTACATATATTTGAGATTTTGATCTTTTGTACAGTTTTGAGACAAAATAATATTATAATATTTCAGTAATATTTGCAGGAAAAGAAATACTGTTCCTTCCATGTCTGCCTTAACTTGGCTGCAATATACTGAAGTGAAGGCTGCTTGTGCCTGTTACTAATTGCAGTTGTTCTGCTAATTGCAGATGGATCACTTATCAATACAATGGCTTGGTGATTTTTATCTCTGCTAAGCTTATTGACATAATGGTATCTCTAAGTACATCAGGCTGCTTAGTCATTGTAAAAAAATCAATTCCTTCAAAAAAAGGTCCATCTTCTTTATTTCAACCAACTTCCTTTGCTCCTGGAGTTGCAAGAATGGTCTGTTAGCCAGCCAGCCCAGCAGAGCCCAGCAGGGAGTGCTGATACCTCTGGAAGTACATAACCCATTTCAGAGAGATGCCTGGCCCACCAGGGCACAGGAACCATTGGATTTGACAATGCATAAGCCAGAGCTTTTGGGAACATGTGCTCTGCAACACTCACTGCTGACCTGTGATTCATCCTCTCCTGCTCTGAAAGAACCTCTGACCTTTTCCTCTTTATTTTCTTCTTGCCATATCCTTACAGAGAGTGCTTTAAAGAGCACCAAACTGGGTGCTACAATACCTGCAGCCTAAATCATAGTTTCTAAATTCCCCTTCCTTGCAGCCATGTGTGTCACTATACCCTGACAGGTGATTTCATTTTGGTAGCACCTTGAGCTTTTCCGTGGGGGCTGCAGGTAATCCTGATGCCTCAGGGAGCCTGGGCAGCTCATGCTGCTCCTGCCATTTTATCATTTTATTGATGCAGCCTCTGGAGCTAATGGCTTTACAAAAAGAGTATTTCTTTGCTGTGCTGGGATGCAGTGAGCAGGAAAGATCTGTTTAATCTTAGTATTTAAATCCAAGGGGGGGCTTTCCCTTTTAGGATGGGACAGATCAAGATTGCCCATTTTTGTTATCACATGTCCTAGCAGAAGGCTTGAGTGTGGCAGCCCCCTGCATCCCCCCTTGAGTGTCCTCACCGCCCTGCAGGGTGGCTGTGAGCTGTCTCTGTCCCTGCCTCAATTTCCCTATCTGTGAATGAGGATTATTGTCCTGAAGAGCCTTGAGACTTACTGGAGAAAATGTAATGTAAGCCCTTCAGTGTGATATGGGTACATGCCTGTTCCCATGCTTCCAACTACATTAGAAAGCTCTGAAAACTGCATCTATTGTCTGTATTTCAATAATATGCTGAGCTTCTCCAAAGCAAGGAACCCCTTATCCCATGTGTTCTTTGACCATGGTCTGCCTCCTAAGAAAGTCTAGGAATCTCTTCAGTTTTGGCTGCAACACACCACTTCGAGGCATTTGCAGATCTTTCCCTCTGTTTGTGTTCCCCCCTGCAGCCACCAAGGAGCCTGTACACCTCTGAAAGCTGCTGAAGGGGATATGAATTGTTCTGTCTGGTGTCTCATGGACTCTGTCACTGGTTCCTGTGTGGATTGCTGCTCCAAACCAAGTGCTGAGGGAAAGCCACAGTGCTAGGAGGTGGAGGGTGCCTTTGAGCAAGGACCACTGCATGTGGTGCCCTGCAAGATGACATGTCTCCCACTTGTCCCTGGCACCTATGCTGAGACACCAGAGAGGTCACACATCCAGTCCATGCCTGGCATATGTCACAGGGCAGGAGGAAACCCACAGAAATAGTAAGGGAGCACAGTGGAGGAAGCAGTCAGGTCTGTTGCTTGAAATTTTGCCGGAGGGTCAGTCACTATTGCATTTGACAGGCTCAGCAGCAGGTCATAGACCAAGTCACCATAGCAGGATGGGGTGGTTGTGCCTCCTTCCCAGGCTGGAATACAGGCAAAGCTGCTGACCCTGTGAGAACAAACACAAGATAGATCCCAGATGCAAGATATGAGACCAAGAAGCAAGAGATTTAAGGTCTGATACCTCCTAACTCACCAAGGGTAGCTGGAACCAGTTTCTATGCCCAGAAAGGATGCAAGATTTTGAATGCTGATCAGCCTTTCTGGTCCCTGGTGATCCCTGGTGAGTCATTACCACTTGGGCATAACTTGGGTGAATACATGGGCCAATTTGAGAAGTTCAGCTACTCCTGGCAGAGCTGGGAGGTCCAGTCTGGTACAGCAATCTGTCCAGCTGAGCTTAATGAGAAATACTGCAGCCTTTGTTTCAGTCTTGACCCTGCTGGCGTTCCTCAGTGGATGGAAGTACCAATCCAAAGGTCAGAGAAATCAGTGACAGAATTTCCATTTTTTTCTGAAGAAATTCAGACTTGAAATGATTGTTTCATGGCCCATTTTCTGTCCTTCCTTCCCCTGCCCCCAGCATAATTTGTCCCTCAGTCATGCTGGTAACATGGTTTTGGCAGCTGTTGACTGACCATATTCCCAGTCCTGGGATGAAGAACCCAATGCCAGGCATCTAGGGTACATCTGACCTTACTTTGCATCTCCTCAGCCTCCTTCTTGTTCTACTTACTGCCTCTTCTCCTCTTGCACCCAGTGCTTTCTACATCTCGTGTAAGCAGGTTGGCTCTAGACACACTCAAAATGTAGCAGCAGGCAGATTCTGCCCATACCTCTGCACAACAAGGCTGCAGGAGAGTGAAGAGAGCAGGAAGAAAAAGTGAAAAGCAGTCTGGATATGTGGGAAGAGTTTTGTGCTTTGGAGGTGCATTTCATTTTTCACTTGTTTTGTTTTGTAGCTTTGCAGATCCTTTCCTTGAAGCTTGTTTTAGGAGGTACAGGTTGCTCTTGGCAGCAGGGTGGGAGACTGCAGGGATGAATTCCCACTAAGTGCCCAAGAAGTGCTCAGACTCAGTCTCCGTGCCCACAAATAGACATGCAGACCATTTTATGCACAATGAAAGAAGCTGCACCAAGTACTACAATGTCTAACCTAGTTTTTATTCATCCTATTTTGATCAAGGCCTCTAAAAGGTTTCTGGCTCTTTTAAGACCAAGGAAAATGTGGCTAGATGCCCAGACGCTCTCCTGCTGATGGTGCACTTCTGTGACACATGTACCATGGGCTGCTGAAACACTGATAGTGGTTTTTCACAGAGGTCTGTAATCTATTAGACAGCACTTACTGGTACATTGAGATGTGTCCACCCATCCAAGGCTGAGCAGACCATAAAAAATGATGAAATATTTGGCTACATGGCAATGATCCTTTTAACCATCCATGTGCATGTAGTATGCCGTGCATGGATATAAATAATACACGTGTATACACACACAAAATCAGTGGTGGTGATCCTGATAAATTGATAGTGCAGCTTTGATCCCCTTTGCTGCGCTCAGCAGCACTATTTCGTCTCCTAAGGGCGCTTCTCTCACTCCTAAGCCTCCCATGAGGCTGTCAGCAGGAGACAGTCATTGAAGTAAGATCAACCTGACACAAAACTGCTTCACTTCATCCCCCACATTGGGAAATTTCTCTCCCTCCCACCCACCCCATGGAATTACACCCAGAAAAGCAGACTAGACAATATTGAATCCTGGACCAAAAATGAGGTTGAGGTCCAATTTTTGTTTGACCATGCAGGACAGAAGAAGGGAATTTTATATGACAGGAAAAGGTAAATTCTCAGCCTTCTTCAAGGACCACTGACATCATCTTTGACTGTCAAACTGAGACACAGCAGACTTTAAAGTCATGATGTTTTTAGCTCCAGAAAATGTAATTTACATGATGACTTGGGATGTAGAAAATTAATTAATTGGATGTTTTTCTCAGTTTTAGTCCTGGGAAGTTGAACTCACAGAAAGAAAGATTTAACTTAACAAGAAAGGGCCTGTAAGGAATATTTCATGTTAATATTACCTTCTCCAACTTCACTGGAGAGTTTCTTTTTGAAGGAAGGTGCACAAAATGCATGTTAAGGGTTAAGTGGCATAAAGTAGTTTGGCCCCTTTTAGGCTTCCTCCCACAATTAGTATATCATAGAATCATTAGTGTTGGAAAACACCACCAAGTTCGTCGAGTCCAACCGTTAATCCAGCATCACCGTGTTCACCACTAAACCACGTCCCCAAATGCCACATCCTTTTGAATACTTACAGGCATGGCAATTCCACCACTTATCTGAGCAGCTTGTTTCAGTGTCTGACCATCCTTTAAGCAAAGAAGTTTTTCTTAATATCCAATCTAAGCCTCCCCTGGCAGAACTTGAGGCCATTTCCTCTTCTCCTGTCACTTGTTACCTGTGAGGAGAGACTGACCCACACTTCTTTTCAGGCAGTTGCAGAGAGCAATAAGGTCCCCCCGAGCCTCCTTTTCTCCAGGCTAAGCACCCCCAGCTCCCTCAGCTGCTCCTCATAGGAATGGTCTTGGTTATTGTCCTAACCAAGATTTTCCACAGATTTATTGAGATTTTGGATCCAAGCATTGCTTTGCCATGTATGATACATGGCATCCAGCATTTCTGCCGTAAAATCTTTATACTGTGCCTTATGCTGCAGGTGGAGTGGATTTCAAGTAGTGTCTGAGCAGAGGTTTGAAAGGCTCCTCAGAGCCATGTTTGCAGAATTACCCACTTTTAACCCCCATAATTTAGAAAGAAGTTCATCTAAACACCAAAAACACTCCTGAACAAAGATCCTTAACCTTGGCAGACCCTTCTGGGTTATTTTTCTCTAGAAGTGTGCTTGCAAGGACTAAGATGATGTCAGTGTGATAATGGCCTTTCCTATTTCTACCAGCATTCAGATGGGACTGCAGAAGTGATGTTAATATTGTGTCTGCTTCATTAGCTCACTTACTGGCAGTTGCCTCACTGAGATCACTGGTTTTTCCCATTCTGTGTTTATAGCTTTGTGTGCAACTTTCAGCATACAGATTATCAGAGTCCCAACTGTTGTATTTTATAATTCATCATGACCTTGCTTTGCTAATCATGAAAAACTATTCTCAAGCAACAGGGCAGGAGGAAAATTTTATTTCTCTCTTTCTCTTCCATAACTAAGTGTATGTTTCAAGGACTTAGACAAGCACAGAGTCGCTTAGAAAATAAATAGTGCAAATGTTGTCATTTCCAACGGGGGGCTGCTAGAGTGTAAGATCTTTAGAAATGTTTGAAGTCAAAACAGGTTCAACTTACCATTAGCTCGAGAGGTAACAGAGGACAGGAGAATTGCAGATGGACATGCTATTTACAAGGAGCCCATGCCTAGGTTTAGGACTGTGGACTCAGTTCTCCTCATCCCTCCTCTTCAGTGACACCAGCAGGTGCTTGGCACACAGAGCTCAATCTGCTGGTTATTCTTGCGTATCTGCTCTCTTAAAGCATTAAAGCTTTTTGTTCAGGAGACAAGTGATCTTGCATTAGAGAATGTCTGATTTTTATGGTTGAAGATGAAGCTTGCAATCAAAGTGAGGAGCTCTAAAATCTTGGATGCCAGCAAGTGAATGAAGAAAGACATACATTTCCTATTAAAAAGAATGGAATGATATAACTCCTGGCTGAGGGCCATGGAGCTGCTGTCAGCACTATTTCCGTGCTCTAGGGCCAGGACTGAGTGCACAGGGCATGTCTGTGCTCTGAAATGAGCCAGCATGTCAGCTCAGCACACCCAGCCCAGCCCAGCCCAGCCCTGGATGGGGTCCGGATGGTCTGCATGACAACCAGCTGTGCCAATGGACTGGATGGCTCCTGGGCCACTGTGGCATTGCCATGGCTGCATCCTACCCTCTGCCCATGTCACTCTGGGCATGACTCAGAGGCATCTGGAGCCCTGGGAAGAATCTGCATGAAGGCCCGTCGTGAGATGAAGGAATCTTCTATAGGGCTGCTTTTCCATTTTGTTTTGCTGAAGGATTATTTCTTATATGTTGTTGCTTTTAAGAGAAGGCTTTGGCTTAACCACAGAAATGGATATTTCCCCAAATGCTTGCCTTTTGTTGAATACTTTCCCTTTTTCATACCTCCTTTATAAGATGCTTGTATCCATTTCTGTGTGCTCAATAAATTATTCCCACCAGCTGAAAAGGAAAAGGAAGAAAGTTTCAAATGTCAACTCCAATTTGACTGATTTGGCTGACTGTTGGACTATATGAAATTGTTCTGTCAATGTGAGGCAGGTTCTTGGATGAGAAGACATGGATAGGAATTGAGGAAAACGCAGTTGTACAAAAGGTTTTGCATGTAATGTCCAAGATTAGATTAAAACAATAGCATACTGTTAGAATGGTGTACTGTAAGACAAGTAATGCCAAAAAAGATGCCTAAAGCAGATGGGATTGATCACCTTCTGATTTTACTTCTTGTTCAAGAAGACCTGGACAACTCTTCAGAAGACCTGGACAACTGCTTTACACTAAGACATAATTAGGTTACCTGAAACCAGCATTTTGTACCATTTCAGACCCTTGAGGGCATGTGAGACACCTGCATGAGGCTGGTGTACATGAGTGCCCCAATGAGTGATGGCTGGAAGGCAGGCAGGACGGTCAGGGACACATCACATGGTGCAAAATATTTTTATGTTGGGCAGTGAAACTCAGCCTCGAGGGTGGGGTGCAGGTGCTGATTCAGACACCTGCTTTTAGATGACTACACGAGTTGGGCATCCAAACTCTCACTGTAATCAGGAAAGACCTAATCCCTGTAATCAATGGAGCCTAGAGAGGGATTCAGGTGGGCACATACAGATAGCTACTTACAGGAAACATGAATCAGTCTCTAGTCTCCACTGGCTGGCATAAGGCTTGGTTGTCTACTGTGACATGTAATGCTATATGAGATGATTTTCAGTATCAAGATACCCATACAGGGTGGGTAGATTGGAGCTTGACCTGACACCTTCTGGAGAAGAAGATGGAGGGTAGGCAGGATACTCTGGTATGTACCAAATACCTGCACCATGTGAATCCAGTCTCTAGATGTCAATGGGTACGGAGGAACTTTGACACACAGCTCACACGTGCACCTCATGTGGCAGACACTCTCATAAAGCTGTCTCAGTCGCAACTCCTCTCACTTCTTACTTTTAGATGGAAAAATTAGAAATTTATTCCACTTTTAAAATGGATCTTTACCCTAAAGACCTCACGTTAGTTCACAGGATCCCCTGAATTTCTAACTTTCCATGCTTTTGAGGGCTTTGAGAAGGAAGGGAGTTATTACCTTATCAGCCAGGTCTTACCTGGGGAGTTAGCTGCAGTTCAGGATACAGTTACAAACACAGTGCTCACACAACTGGAGAACACTCATCTGCTGGTTTTTTCAATTAACAGTCTTCAAAGTTTAGAAATTATATCAAGTGTCTGAACTCTTGCATAACACAGGGTGTATTACAAGTTCTGGTCACTCACTGAAGCCAGAACATTTAAATCTGTGACTTCCATGAATCAACCAAAACTAAGGCATGACTTCTGTGGAAAAACATGAGCCCTGAGTTTAAATTTTCCTTTGACAAAGAATTCTCCATAGCAATTAGTGACCTAATCTGTTGATTAACTCTTTCACTATTAAATCTTTCTACTCGGGGTGTGCCAAATGCCAGTTTATAGACATTGGATCATGTTGTAGGTTTGCCTATGAGAGTAGCCAACACTTTGTTGTTTCAATATCAGCATGAGGCACTCAGCATTTTTATTTCTTCAATCACTTTGGCTTCATTTGCTTTTGGCTGCAAGTTTTTATTTACCCATGCATGGCCTTAACCATTATTTTCCTTAGCATTGCCTGCTTTTACATAAAACCCGTAGTCTTTGTTGTTAGATATTTACTCTGTCAGTGATGTACTGTCCTCATTAGTTGCTATTGTGCATATATTTATGCTAACAACTTCATTAAATAACTCTTTTTTCCATGTCCTAGTCAAAAATGCCAAATAACAGATAGTCAAGGAAAGTCTCGTGGGATCTTGTCTGAGGATGTTTCCCTGGTTACACTTGGATTTGAACTTTGTCATTCCTAGCATTTAGCCCTTGTCCAACCATGTGCTGTTCCGTTGTTCCCATTGTTGGAGCCTGTGAGTCAGAGTGCCATGCATAAGGCCATTCTGATGCTTTCTGGGAACCTCTTCGATGAGCATTACAGCCTTTATCAACACAACCTGTGATTCCATCAATAAAAGTTAGCAAATTATATCATGCCACAATATTTTATGTGCCAGTATCCTGACAGAAGGAACCCCTTCTCTATCCAGTGCCTTTTCTTTTCCTTTTCAGTGAGGACAGAATCCTTTCTTGTCTTTTGGAGGACAAGGACACATAGAAGACAGCAGTGACCCAACACCTTGTCATGCCCAAGTTGAATTGGTTGGCAGTGGAGAGCTGCATCTTTACAGGGTTTTGCTGGGGCTGCTGGCTCTTCTTGCTTCCCTAGGAATGCTGCTGAAACACGGCTCATCTCAGCAGCTCAGTGGGACCTGCCCATGGGAGTTGGACCAGGGGGCACTGCTACAGCTCACTCAGCCCCAGTGCTGCACTTTCCCCTTCTGTCAGGTAATCACAGCAAATCCGACCTACCTGCTGTGCTCTGATGCTGCACGGAGTTAATTATTGCTTAAGCAGTCCTTTGGAAGTGCAGAGTATTGTAAAGGTGTGAAGTGTTATCACTGTTAAATCAGTGTTAGTCCACAGCTCTGCTTAAATTTACAGCTCTGTGCTAAAAGGTGCGAAAAGGACATCACAAGGGGGGCTGGACTTCAGGCATACAGTCAGTCTTTTGGACACGAGGAATAGTAGCACTTTGGTGATGTAGTTTGAATAATTTCAGGGTTATAGAAGATATGGGACTGAAAGGTTACAAAACATTCACATTATTATACTAACTCCCTGCACTGTTTCAGGTCACAGATAGCAAAATCACTTAATTTGAGGGAATGATATCAAGCTTAATTTGACACAGACCATTGGTTACAATAACAGTAATGTACCATATGTACAGTAAATTACTAGGACCTGGAAGGATGAAGGAAAAAATCAAAGTTATATATATATTATTAGTGCAATTGATTATGGCATGAATAAAATTCATAGTTAGGTTTAAAATCCTGAAAATGTATTTTTGGTTCTGTGAGCCATCTGGGCAACTGGGTATTTAACAAACCACAGATAGGATCAGAATGCAGTGCTGTTACAGTCATCTGCTTGTGCTCACATGGTTTTGTCATAAGGCTCCTGCTATTTTGTGAATCCTCGCTGGATCAGCAGTGAACATCACTATCTTCAGCTTCTGTTTACTGCAGCTTCTGAATATTGTAAATTTTGCAGGCTTATAGGAGTGGTGCCAGAGGCTCTCAGAGTCTGGACTTGGTTAAAATTTGTGGTGCAGAGAAGAGAGAAAGGAGTGGGGAGTGGAAATAAAGATCTCCATCTGAGGTAAATTAAGATAGTGCTACTCCAATCCGTGGCAGCTCAAGACCACTTTAGGAAAAAAGCACATACTGATAGCTCATGTAAGTTACTCAGAAATTCCCTGCTGAGCAGCCAGCCAGGTGATATTTTCATCCTTTTTGTATTGTTTAGCTGAGAAACCGGAATTAAGCTTGTGGCTGTATTCTGGTTTCGTTGCTAGCTCTCCACAAGTACTGATAGAGCAGTGGCAAGAAAAAGGAGTCTGCTTGTAAACCAGCTACTTGCTTTTTCCAGATAAAAGTTTAGACTACCCCATTTGAGGTGGGGTAAGGTAAGATAGGGTGATTCTAAGCCCATTGATTTATTTCCTGACTTTAGAAGGAAAGAATTAATTGGAAAGGTTTTCAGGAATTTCAACTATTGCAAACCCTGGGATTTTCTTACCTAGATTTTGGGTTTCAGTCTCTATGTCCTTTAAGGAAAAAACATTAAAATGTTAAAGTGGTCTGAGACCCTGTGTTCTGCCCTTCTTCTGGCTTCTTTCAAGTACAATCACAATAAACTTCATGTTATGAAGGGCAACTCAAATTTTCCAAGATTTTAAGACAGTTTAGGGAAATGTCTCAGTTCTGGTATCATAGAATGTCAGCCTTCACCTTCCAAATGTCTGTATTGGGAGCTTAGGTGGTTACAGCTTGGGAATTTTGAATTTGGAACTTAATGAATTTTGTGCATTTCTTGAACAGCTGTTCACCTCACCTCCTGTGCCACCGTGAGGAACAGTCTCTTTGGAGAGCTAACCTCAACAGGTATGCAAAGCTGAGCTTGCTAGCCAGCATTCACAAGCTCTTTCCTTATTAAGGTTGAGACTGGATTTAGTCCATCATCCCAGGGGATAGAGACTAAGGAACACCACCCAGCATTTTCAGCAATTGCAGTAAGTATTTTCTTGAGGTCAGCAACTGCTTGTCTCAAAATGAGCTTTAGGGTTAACAGCTGGAATGCTTCAAATGGGATTGAAAAAATGCATCGCTCTGTTTCCCTAGGTTTCCTAAGGTGTTATCCCAATTAATATGACAACCAAATCTGGAGTGATTTGTCGAGCCTGGATCTCAGAGTGCCTCTGAGCTTGTATAGCACTCAGCTAGGGGTCTGTGTTTGGGGCAATTTACTATCAGGATTACTTCCCACTAGTTTGTTGTACCTAAAACCTGATGCTGGTTTTAGCAGTCAGCAAAAACCACCTTTTCCTGAGTTATTTTACTGGCATTGCATATACTTATAGAATAGAGCTTCATTTTACTTTTCTTTTTATTTTTTTTTCTTTTTAATTTTACTGTTCAAATACCCTATTAGGTGTTTCTAAATGTTTTATACATCATCACGGATTTGTTAACAAGTGTGTGCATCTGGCCTAAATTAGACCACCTATGAAGGTGGCCCACAAAATCTAGATATTACCAGAGGAAACAGTGGAAAAGGCAGTTTACTACCAAGAAGAGAAACATTTTAAAGCCAGCCCACCAGCGAAGAGACCCTGGCAGTCCATAAAGAACTTTTCAACAGAAAGTGGAAAGTGAATATGAAGGACAGATATTGATCCCAGTTCCACCAAAGGTAATTAACTGTGCTGACCTCGGGGTACTTGCTCTAGACTTGTAGTTGTGGGGTGGAATGAGACACAGAAAGTAAGATGCAGTTCTGAGACCCTGTGAAGCCATTGAAGAGAAGTGCTTACATTTCACCTGCAGAAAGAGGAATCCATTAGAAAACCTAAATTCTTCAAGAAATTTTTGGAGCACATCGAAAGCCTTGGTCTCTGCTAGAAGTAGCAGGCTGCAAAAAATGTAAAACTTTGTGACTATGCATAATAATAAAAAAAATAAAGGAAATGAAAGTAAGGATGCATACAGTTAAACTATTTTCTATTTCCTCTCTACAGAGCTGAGAAGTATTGATGCTTACCTCACCCGCCAGAGCAGAAGGACCACATGCTGTCCTGTATAAACACTGCTGGGCCAAGTTTGATTTTATGGAGTTCAGGTTTGGCTCAAGGAGTTAAAGACTGCTTGCAGCCCTATGCACTCCCACTTGGCTTCATCACCATTGCACAAAGCTAAATGGGAATAACAACCCTTACAAACAGGGTTTATCTCTCCACTACTGAAAAAAAGGAGTGTATTATATTGTGGCAACCTGAGAACAGGAACTGAGGATCTGAACATGGAGTGACAATGTTTTTGCAGACTGCAGTTAGAGATCCTGTTACGTGTCTGGTATTCCTTCAGCTAAATCATCACAGAAGATCTGGTGCTTGGTGCTTAGCTGTTACTATTTGCTTTTAAGACTATTTAAGTGGTGAAATGTTTGGAATAGGATTTGAGGTTGGTGCAATCTTCAACCCTGCAGGATGAACAGAGTGGTCCAGCAGCCTCGGGGGGAAGCACAATAAATGTGAGCTCTTTGCTGTATCCTCTTTGATCTGAGGGTGTCTGGATGGGTGCCTCATCCTACTGACTCAGGTGATTGTGGTACTCTTGCGTCTTCCACTGATGACTTGAAAGGCCTCCTAGAAACAGAGACTAGACAGGAGTAAGGCAACAAAGGTGGGTATTTATTTCAAGGACCTTCAAAGGTACACCCTGGGGAGCCAGAGGCTGCTGCCAAGATGGACCCCAAAATGGACAACAGGGCACGAGTTCTTCACACCTTTATATGTTTGGTTCACTTGCATATCAGGGTTAATTCTCCAATTAAAGCTTCAGTTAATGATGTAATTCCCCTCAGCTTGCCCCCCTCCCAGAGGCTTTTGGTTTACACTTTTTGGGCCTAGGACGGTCTGGGTGTCCTTGAAGAGCAGGTTCAGAGAGGCTTTGTTATGTCTGCCCAGCATGAAAGAGCAGAAATTAACAGGCTCCAAGAAATGGCAGAGTTTCTTGATACACACTAGGCAGTGCAGGATTTGAAAAATATGAAAGTTAAAAACTAAGGCATCACTATTAGGTCCTCTGCCAAAGCCTCAGGACAGCAGTGAGGGGACAGCAGTCAAGAGGCAGCAGTCACTGACACAGCAGTTTAAGGGTCAGAAGGGGCTCTTGGTCAACAGCTCCACCCGTTTTGGGTAGTCCCTCTTGCCATTTGTATGAAAACTTGGTGTCTCACAGTTTGGGATTTTGGCACAGATGAGGGAACAACAGAGAAAGACCAACTTAAGCTGCTTCAGAAGAAGGTGTAAGAAATCCTGTTAGGAAGAACTAACTGGGAGAAGAGTTTATTTCTAAACCTTCTGAGACAGTGGTTTATTTATACCAATTGTCTGATTGGTCAAAGGGATATGCCAAGCCTAGGAGGTTTATGAGTTAATGTGGTGGAGACATGTAGGCACCTGAAGAGTGTTACTATCTTGTCCATCCACTTTGGACTGTCCAGTCCAAGCTCTGTGGTACAACTACAAAACAAGATGAAGGACTGAGCCTGTACTCCTGGGTCAAGGACAGGGGCCATTCAGACATGAAAACATATGGATTAACACTGTCTGGCTCATTGCCTCATTCTGGTGCACTGTCCTGAACAAGAGGCACTTCACCTTGTGCTTCTCCAAAGCCTCAGATCCCTCTGATAAAGAAAACAACATGCAGGCGGCTCTTACTCCTTTCTTCACACAGTGGTCTTCATCTCTGCTTCAGACAGAGTGGCACGTGTCTGTTTGCCAAAAATAGTGGATAATACAGAGGCAGCTAGGTCAAGGACTGCTGGAAGGACATTCCAGCTCAGAATCAGCTTAGATATCTAGTTTTTCTCCACTGAAGGATATCCAAAATCCTGTGGTACCACTCAGGTCACACCAACAGCCCCATCGACATTCATGATCTGATTTCTGTCCAGCAATTGCTTGAGAGGTGTATCAGTGTAAGACTATGCTAGAAGTGATCCAGAAAGAGCAGCACAGGGCTACTGGAGGAGAAGTCATGGATGTCTGTGCTCCCCATTGCAGGCAGAAGAAAAATCTGCCCTTGCTACTGAGGTTCCCTTTCTACCACAGCATGAGTAGTAATGCACCCCCTTGCCAGGTAAGCAACACCTTTAGCTGCTTGATAAAAAGTATATTTATCTTTTTTTTTCAATGATTAAACCAGAAATAAAAAGCTAATAGCTAATTGCTTCCCAGGCTTTTCTATTTGCATTTGCAAGACTGGGAGAACTGACGCTGTAGGTCTCAGATGTGGGGCTGTTCTTCTGGGGGCCCATCTGACCCCGCTCTGCACCCTCTCCTCCCTTTCTGCAGACTGCAGCAGCACCTGTCGCTGCATGGAGCAATCCCTGATGTTGGGTTCTGAGGAGAAAGTCAGCTAATTTGGCTTAAACCTTGTCTAGGATTTTTTTCAAATAGTCTCATCTGTCGCGTGTCCCAAGCCACTGAGCAATCACCTCGTGACCTCTGTTTTGAGGCCAGTTGCTTTCATCTGAATAAAGCACACCTTGAGTATTTTGAATACCTTTTCATTCTTCTGAGCAGAGGTTTCCAGTTTTTCATGTCTTTTCATGTCCTGCTGAGTACAACAGCCAGCTGAGACCCCTCCCATTTTTCTTGGCAAGGGTCCTTACTCATTCCAGTCAGACCTACCTCTCAATTTTCTTCTTGATAAATTGTGCAGCACAAGACTCACATATTTCTCCTTGCAGGAATTTCTCTTTATCCTCACATTGTTTGTGCCAGTATTTTTTGCCACCTCTACAATTTTTTTTCAAAAGCCCTTTAATAATGCCAAAATTTAACTAGAATACAGTTTCATGGTACTTATCTCATCAAATCCATATGAAGAGGTAAAATCACCTTCCTTGTTGTAATCACCATTCCCTTGTTTAAATATCCAAAGGTCATTTAACCCCTCTTGCTACATGCTTTGCAGAGATGCTTCTCTGTTCTGGTCCTAAATGCTTTGAATCATCTGAGCTTTGCTCTGTATATTGGCACATACAAATCAAGCCTTATTAAAGCATATTGTGTTTGAATGTCTCCTAATTGCTTCTTATAATGGTCTCACTATTTACTCTTCTGGCTGTATTGGACCACCCACATGTCGTATCAGGGGTGCCTTTATGGTTCATTCCAGACAAATGATGGCCCTCCTGGGCCACTAGCTGAGCATCCATCCAGCTTTCCTGGCGGAGTCTGTTAGCTGCTGGATAAAGCTGTTGAGGTTACCAGCAGAGTGGTCTCACTAGTGAACCTCTCCAAATTAATTCAGAGGCTTACAGCCTTTGGGAAGGGCTGCAAAACTTTATAGCTCCCCAAAGCCTTTCCGTCCCAACACGGAACCTTCTTGATTCAAAAACCAAAACTGCTCCCTGTGTTGAAGTTTCACCCTTCAAACATTAATTGTATTGATTTTTTACTGATTTCAAGTGAAATACAGTCAGAAAAGGCATAGATACCTGCAACTTAAAGCTCTAAATATGAAGAGGTAAAATCTGACCAAACTTTTGAGAAGAAATGCACTTGTCTCTGCTATTTGTCACAGCTTTTTGGTTTGTCAGAGTGGATCATGCCCAGCTCTGGACCACAGAAACATGGCATGCAGAGAACTTCTCACAGCCCTCCCTTGCTGGTAGGAAGGGAAAGAGCCCAGCAAGCAGCCAGATATACTCTGTGCCAAAAGGAGCCTCCCAGGCTAAGCAGGAGACAAAGTGAACACACCAGGGATACAGTAAAACCCCAAGGATGATGTGAAGCTCTGTAAAAGCAATGTGGGTGCATCAGCTGATCCAACATGGCCAATGTTCTGCACCTCAGATCTGGAATAAAAGAGGTCTCTTCCTGGGAAAAGGAGGCTTGTGCTAAGCAGCAATTATTTTTGTAGTAAAATATCAGTTTCTGGGAGCTTCTCCCAGCAGAACAGAGCTCTCCTTCCTCTCTCCCTCTGCTGATCATTGCTCCTGTGTGTAAGAGAGTGGGCAGGTGAGCGTGGGTGGCTGCTGTGCAGACTGAGCACATCACTGCAAATTATCTGCAGGCTTCAGGTAAAATGTAGATCAGAAAGTATCACATAGCAGGGGCTGCTTTTCATATTTAGATAAGCAAGGCTTGATGTGGGATTTTATGAGGTTTCTGTACTGTTACTGTAGCACCTAGTTCCCACTAAGAAAACACTGAAAACTGAAAGTAAAACCTCCCTGGTGGGGTCTGGAAATGTTTCTATCGGGCTGGAGCCATTTTGTCCTTCCAGACTGTGTGCCTGCAGAGAAGACAATGACAATTGCCACTGACTATCAGTAAACACTGTCTTAAGTTGTATTAGACCTGTGACCAGAATTAAACCATGGGAAAATTATGGCTTACTTTCTTCTTCATCCAAATGCTAGTCATCTTCCTTCTCTCTTCTGGTGTATGGGAAGCTTAATTCAACAATATATCAGGTATTAATGTGTGCCCCTCCTTATATTCCAGGTAGAACATCATGTCTTGGAAATCCCAGTGACCTACACCATATGTTATGGACAAAGAACTTCTGGTTTCCATTAAATACTTACTTGTATTCCAGTTGTTGGTAGTCTGTGAATTAGTAGCAAAGAACTGTGTAAGCTTTATGGCATTTTCTATAGGTGAGAGGAATGACTTGCTGATTAAATGTTTTGAAGGATGACATTATTCCCAGATCTCAGATTCTTTGGACTCAGTGATCCAAGCAACTGCACCCAGAAGCTCTGCTCACGACAACAGAAACATGATCTGAGAAACTGGGAGACCATCCAGGATTTCAAAGCAAGGTCCAAGCACAGAAAAGAAAGAAAATATAAGACAGGCAAAGCGAGACGTGAAGCTGCTGTTTCTTGGTAAAATGAGGCCCTGTCTGGAGTGTGGGGGTTGGGTTGGGACCCAAAGGTCTCTGGATCTGCTGCAGACTGCCTGGCTGACCTTGGGCAAGTCCCTGCCCCTCCATTTCCCTTCGTCGTTCAAAGAGCCAGAGCTATCTTTTACAAATATTTGCCTAGGTAGTGCCTACCACTAAGAGTCAAATGTCAAACTTGCCCCTTATTCTTCTTCAGGCTTAAAGTTTGTAGGTGCTATTTCCTCTTCCCAAAGGTGGTGCCCAAGGCTCGTGGTTCTACGTGCAGCACCAGGGGACACACCAATGACTGTGCAGGCTACATTTCACAACTTTTTGTGGTCTTCTGTATGAGACATAGGAGTGCCCCCTCTGCAAGCAGGAGGTCAAACAAGCCTTCTCCAGTGGCTGAGGTCTGGGTTGGATCTGCCTCTCACTGAATCACAGGTTCCTCTGGGGCATGCTGGGCTGTGCTTGCTCTTCCAGACAGGCTGGACAGCTATGCCCAGCACTCACTCCTCAGCTCTTGCCAACTCACTCTCAAGCAGACCCTTTCCCCTGAGGAGCCCCAGCACTGTGGACTACCCACCAGTGGCATTTTGCCTGAGCAGGGGCAGCCAGGATCAGGCCACATGACACCAACATGAGGGAACAGCTTTCCTGTGATCTAGGAAACTGATCTGGGCATGCTGCTGGCCGAAATGCTTCTCTGATAGGGAAAGAGTATCATGTGTCCTCTTAGGAAGGACAGAAATGTTGTCCAGTTGTCAATCAGATGAGATGGATCGTTTGTCCCTTCTGTTGGGACTTACCATGTGAAAGACAGAAACCAAATGGTGTGCAGGAACACTGTGAAAAAGAGGGACTACTCACTTGTGTGTAACATCCATGCCGAAAATTCATCTTTTGTGGGAACTATCTTCAGAATTCTTGTGCATAGACAAGACCATGGAATCAAGTCCCACTAAAGAGGCTTTTCTTCCTGATGGCATAATTTGAATGGTCTGATTTTCAGATGTACTGAGTGCCCAGTGATCTCCTGGCAGATCCTCAACAATTCTGAGAAACAAGACCCCTTAGCCAAGCAAGTTTCCGTTTTTGGAACACATTAAAAAATCACAGTCCTCCTTGTTCAGAAATCAGCACAGCACTCCAGCTATGTAAGCTCCACCTCAATAATTCAAAACTGCACTGCATCAGCCATCTCAGCCCCTAACCCTGACATCTGATTCGAGGAGCTGCAGATCATTTGGGACATAACCCAGGGATTGTTACAGCTTCTAGCTACCTCCTGTGTCTAAGTCATCCTTCCTATATGTTCAGAGACAATTTACTAATCCTAAAATGTGTCTCTAAGCTGTATGGCAGCGCAGTAGTGAGGCACATTGTCTCTCATCCTCACAGTGTTAGGCAATGCAGAAGGTACCCAGATGCACTTGGCACTCAAAGCCTGATCCTTCTCTTGTTTTATGTCAGACTTACCCCACTATAAATCCACATGGGGTTAATCCTGATTTATAGCAGAGCAAATGGTATCAAAGGCAAGCTTCCGATCTCTCTTGCTTGTGGTTATAAAATTTGAGTTTCCAACTGCTTGTGAACTTTGTTATCTGAAAATTTACTCATCCCTCTTATTTTATATTGTGCATTTTTTCCCCACCACACATTAATCCAGCAGCTTGTCATTTTCCTTTAAACACTGAAAATGACCTTGCTTATTTTGTTGGGCTCTGGAACAATAGAACTCGCTGTATTGCATTCATTCTCCATCCTGGGGCTGTGAGTCATTATGGTTATGAAAGACAGAACATTGAGTCACTGACTGTCAAAAATCTCTGCTGTGAGAGATGGAGCCTTTCAAGAAGCCCTCTCCTGGTAATCATTACTTTTCTGTGTTTACACTGCCATAGGACCCTGATCCCAATTTGGAGCTGAGGCTCTAGTCTTTAAGTGCAGGGCAAACACACTCATCTTACCATAGTCCTTGCCCTGATGAGTAAGTGTGGGATTGATTTGGGGCTATCTACAGCTGGAGAAACTTCCATCTAAGAGTCTTAACAGATATTGATTAATTAAGACTTGCATCAGTTGTATCTGTTAGCCAAGAGCCAGCATGTAGGGCTACAAAACTACAAAACTAGGGCTTGGCTGGTACTGGCCAAAGTCCCCATCTGTGTCTTACCACATATTCCCTATGGGACCTTGCATAAGTAATCCATGGGTGTGGGGCTTCTGAATACCCATGGAGGATGTGTTTTGGGTTAGATGTGCCTCAAAATTATCTCTCTAGGGGTGTATTAACACTGTCCCCTTCACAGCCTGGATGAGAGGAGAAAATACCACAACCTGATGTGCTCAATGGTAGGGAAAGCCTGAGAGTGAAAGTGTTTCTGGCACATGGAAACTTAACCCATGTGACAGGGTACCAGGCTTTGTGTCTGGTCAGCTCTGCCCTGGTTCCACTTGTTCAAATGAGCTTTTTGGGGGAAACACACCCTGCATGGTGATACAATTTGCCAGCATCAGCAGCAGGTCTGGGGCTGGAACTGCCCTCCCTGTGTTCACTGTATCATTACCACTCACCTTTCCTAATGCAAAGCACCTCTTTTACTCAGTCTGGGCTGCTGTGCCCCAAGGGCCATGCCCAAACCTTATGAAGGCATTAATTCTCCCCCAGCCCAGACCCCAGGAGCAAGGTGGCTTCTGATTAGAGCATGGCAGCCCAAGGGTAGGAGTGTCCCTCCTCCAAGCCCTTCTGCATGTTCCAGCAGTGACACCAGCTGTGGTTTGTTACAAAGACATATCATACTGCTGGCAGCACTTCCCACCCCATCCACTCCACGGCCAAACTGAGGTTTACACTGCTGCTTGCCTGATCCAGTGCTGTGCTAATCCTTCCTGCACAGCTCCTTGTCCCAACAGGCCAGGCAAAGCTTCAGTGATGCCTGCTCTGAGGTTTATGCAGGTGTCACTGGCGGTGCAGGCTCCTGGTCTGAAGCACTGAGACGTATGGATTTGCCCTGATGGATTTTGTCTTAATTCAGTTTTGCATTTGTGCCCTGGGAGCTGATGATGCAGAGGGGGGAAAAAAAAGCTTTCATTACCTGCTTCAGCAGTCTTCAGCAGCCAAGGAGCCAGAGGCCAGTGTCTCAGCTTTGCCATGGTTCCACTGACACTGGTGTCAAATGGCAGGAATTCCCACTGTGTGGTGGACACACGCAGTTTTCTGTGGGGCAGTTTTCTGTATGGGATATCACCAATGAGAGCTCATCACCTTCTTTAAGGCACCACATTTGAGCCCTATCGGTTTTTAATGACTGGTGTTAATGTGATGGGGTTTTTTTTTGGCAAGTGAAATGCATTCTAATGAGTTGTGTTTGCCTTCTTTGGGGTCAGATAAGTGATCCCTGATGTTTCCAGCTGTGACCAAATAAGTGAGCACAAGAGCCACGTGTTAATTAGATCTGTTTCTTTTTTAGTATTTTGACTGTGCTGCAGCCCCTAACCTTCACATCTAGCTGGTGAATGTCTCACCCCATCACACTGAGCTCAAGCTTTTTCTAATGTCCACTTACAGAAGCCTTGCCCAGTCAAAGTCCGTGGTAATTTAAAGATTATTATGCAAGTACACATTGCTCTGTCAGGATACAATGAGGGCAAACACAACTCATTCCTGAAGGATGGCTTGAAATATTGTAGCCAGCGAGGTTTGACTGAATTATTTGAAATTAATGATCCAAAGGGCTGGAATGAGATGTGCTGCCCTGCCTAGGTAGTCAGGGAGGGCTTCCTTCAGGAAGATGGGTTTCTCTGCTTTTGTGTCTTCTGTGTCTGTCTTGGGTCTACTCCCTGTTTTCAGATGACTGTGTATCAGGAGCAAGGTGTCCAGGTTGAGAAGTTCAGAGCTCCTTATTTCCACCCCAGTCTCAAGAAATAGGTCCTCTGAAATTGCCTTGAATTGTGCACCTGGAAGAGAGTCAAGGAAGAAGAGCTGGTCACTTTTGAAAGTACCCCTTGCATTTAGTGGAGGTGAAAGGCAATTGTTTATCTCTCTGTGTATCTATCTCTGCTTGGAGTTTAGAATACAAAAATGCTATTTCTTGCCGTCTAGGTTAGGATGAAGGATGAAGTGCTGTAAAATAAACCTTCTCACAGTGTATCAGAGTGGTAAAGGACTACTCACTTTGGAAGTTTATAGTGAAGATGGCAGAAGTTGCAGGTGGTAGGCATGTTATGGCAAAGATTTCTTCAGATTCTAACTGGGCAGCAAATTAAAAAACACAGTGACTGGAGGTACTAGGCCTGTAATTAAGTGGATGGGTGGATGCATGGCTTATCTGCTAACATATGAACATTAAAGAATCTCCTAAAACCACATTAAAAAGCTTATATGGTTAAACTTAATTGCTCTTCTTCTTGTCTTGCAGTTGGTGAAATTAAAGGAAATTTTGGCTTTACGAAAAAATAAAGATGGTAATTCAGGAAGAGAACTTTCTGGCAGTGCTCTGAAGTTTTATTGCAAAGCGTATAAGAAATATTCATCTCTAGTTGGATAAATAGATGATTTTAATACAGGGAAGCAAAACATATAAATGTTTTGCAATAAGTAGGGTCTTGTTTTGCGTAATGTAATTCCCATGAGTAATTGCACTGAGACCACTGGCTTTGTCAGGGCTTCTGACATGAATATTATTTTGCACCAACTTGCGTCATTCCAAATAATTTTACTCAAGCTGGCTTATTTGTAATTATTCACCTGGCCTGCTGAACCTCAGCATTTGATTGCCTGTCTGATATTCACCACTTGTTCTCTCCTGTCCTGTGCAGGGATAGGCCAGCACTTTGTTTCCCTGTTGGACGAGATGTGCAGGCCATGGATGGGGCTGGTGATGTGCCTGGAAGTTTTGGGCTGAGCCAAAAGCAGAAGGCAGCTGTTGACAAGCTCAGCGAGGAGCTGCTGGTTTATGAGTCTGGGGATTTGAAATTAAGCTCTAAGCTTCAGGAAGTGTCATGTGCTTACTTACAATGCAGTGCTCCGTAAAAATCACAAGAACCACAAAGCAAAGGAGAAAATAATCAAAGTAAGGCACAAGGTGGTTGTTGCTCGCTTTATCCATCATAACTAAAAAAAAAAAAGGATACTTTTCCTATTTGTCCTGGTTTTTTTTGCTCATCCCACAGAAGAGATGTCTTAACCCTTTTTTGAATGCATTGCCTTTAAAATCTCATGGACACTGGCTGCCTTCTTATTTTACTACTTTTTCTACCTTTTCTACCACACTAGCTCCCTATTTTCTGGAAGAGTATAATTGCAAGCAATAAAAACACACACAAAAAAGAGCGCAGCTTTATCTTTAGTGCTTTGCTCATGCTAGCCTTTAGGAACCAAAAACCTGCAATACACAGAAGGCTGCCAAACTTTTTCTCCAGACTGTAACACAGGAAAACAACTTCCCATGCTACGAGGAGCATTGGAAATGCATGCTTCCCTCTTCTACTTTTTATTGCACACCATTTAAGAGTCCTAAGCCTGCATCAAATTCTCCGTGACCCAGCTCTAAACGTTCCACTTAGTTAGCCTAAACCTCTTTACATTCCTCAACTCTGATCTGCTAATCCCCCATAAATCACCACCGTTTCTCAACAAACTCAAGCCAGTGTTCAGATTTATGGGGAGAGGATTTGTCATTTCCCACCAGCCTTAACGTGAATTAAGACGGGTGGGTGCCAGGGGGTGACAGAAGAAGGAGGAGCTGCCACACCAGGGGTACAGTTTTGCACGAGAGAGCGAATTCATTGTGCTTTGCAGATGATCAAGGATTTCAAGCTGCAAACGGGAATGTTTCCGAGGCTGCTTCCATCAGGACAATCCCAGCAGGGCAGGGTCTGGAGAAGAGCTGTGTTTCAACAGCTTCTGTGCACTGCATACACTGGGTGCCTGTGGCAGACCACTGGTGGGGGCTGCTGGGGTATGTCTGGGGATGGCTCAGAGCCCCGTGGGCACACACAGCCTGCGTGGTGTGCAGAGAACATGAGGGGCTCAGTCCTTTGCTGCTTGGCCCACAGGTGTGTAAGGGGTAGGAAGTCTGTCTATGCTCTTTCTGGGGGAAAAAACAAGTGGCAACAGACCCTCTGTGTCCCTCCACTGGGTCTGTTTTGTTTTCCTTGGTTTAGGTGGTCACACTTCAAGTAACTCCCTGTACTGCAAACACAGAGTTTTGTTCCAGGCTGTTACAGGTTGCCTCTCCTCTGGTGGTGCCATGGTTTCTTTTCACAGTCCCTCACTGTACCCCCTGTGTAGGACTGGGATCTCAGCCCCTTCCCACCAGGTTGTTTAGACTCTCCACATGCATCTGTTGCAGGGCAGAGCATTTGCAGCTGTATTGCCTCTCTTCACATCTAGTTTTTTTTTGCTTGTTTGCTGTAGAATACAATCTCTGCTCTTGTTCTTCATACCCAAACCATCACCCCTTTCTGGAGGCTGACAGTCACCCTCCCTGTGACCACCAAGTCCTGACCCCAACAGTATCTGCTCTGGCAGAACTGTGCCTCTCATGGGGGCCACAAACCCTCCTTGTCCCCTACTTCTGGGACTCAGCTGGGCTTTCACATGAGTTCTCCAGGACCTGGTCCAGCCCAGCTCTATGGAATTCTGCTGGACCTTACACTCACCTTTCCCACCCTGCAATCCCCACGAAGGTTTGCTCCATGAACAGAGTGAAGTTGAACATCAGGGAGTTATGTGGACATAAAGGTTAGCCAGGGTGTCCTGAGCAGAGGCATCTCTGCCATACTGTGCTCACATGGATGCCAGCAGTCAAACTCCTGCAAACAAATGCTCCCAGCAGTCACACAAGTGGGTTTTGTGCGTGATAAACTGCATATTTTGGATGACCATTTCAGCATTCCTGAAAAGTGAGCAGGACCATTCAGGGCCTATCTCCACAGGCATAAAGAGTGTGTCTAGGGAGAGGACTTTGATGCTGGTTGAAGTTGCATCCATGGGGTGGGAGTTGAGCTGGCTGGGTTGGAGGTGGCACGACCATGTTGTGGGGACATGGCATTAAGCAATATACCAGCAGCCACCAGCTGTTTCCAAGACAGAATGTGTGTCTTATCCCATGAAGGTTTTGAAAAATAATAATAATAATAATAATAATAATAATAATAATAATAATAATAATAATAATAATAATAATAATAATAATAATAATAATAATAAAAGAAAAAAATAATAATAGTAAAAAATCCACCTTGTTCACGAGTCACCCAGGACGAATATGTTCCTTTTGGCAGTGTGTTGTGCTGTGCCCTTTGACTGACCTGGGCTGACCTTTACACCTGAATCGAATAAAATTATGGCTATTGATCAGGATTTTTGTTGATCTGACTGAGTGGACTTTGAATGAAAACCCAGACATGTTCCTCTGCAAATTTTGTGACTTTATAGTCTTGATCTTGACCCACAATAGTAGTCAAAAGACACATGCAGGTGAAATGGAAGAAAAGGCACTTGTAAGGCAGGTTTTCCCTGACTATTTTGTTAATTTTCATATCATGTTTCCCTTGTTTCTGTGTGTGTCAGCTCTTCTCCACTCTCCCTCAAATTTTTCCCTTTTTCATTTCTCTGTCCCTTGTCTTTGATGTTTTCCTCCCTACCTCATATTGCCTACTTGCCCTCCTCCTTTCTGCTTTGAAGAGCATGGCCCCAGCGTCAGTGCATTGGCACCTGCTGGACTTGCACAGACCCAGGTGGCTGGTGAAACACCAGGACACTGCCTTGATGCCTGGTATTGCTCTGCCTCCCCACAAACAGCTCTAGTGAGCCCCTGGCACTTCTGCCAAGGGAGACCAATGCCCCTAACTCCACAGGGCCCTGCTGCAGCATCCCATATCCCATGGCAACACATGCTTCAATGCTTTCTGCTTCAGCTCAAATACTTGAGAGAAGAGCCTCAGTTTTTAACTCCAGCCTGTCTGCTACTTCTCACTGCTGTCCTGCTCTGTAAAAGGCCATGCAACTGTCTCTGCACTTGTTCTCTTGGAGGAAGAGCTCAGTTCAGAAAGAGAAGGTCCTGGCTTCTTCCAGGACTTAAGTGTCAGGTAGCTTTTGTTCATTTGCTGAACCACCCCACCCAGACTGGTGGGGAAGCTGCTCGGTGCAGTTAAATAGTGGCAATAATTGCCCAAAACAGGCTGTTTTGGGATGAGGGCTTAGCCAGGGTGCCTGGCAAGGCTGTGGGCCTCCAGCATTAATACAGATTATTTTAGCAATGAAGCTATTATGGCTCTTTTTCAACTCCTCATGCAGCAGGCCAGCTCTGATTCTGCCTGAGTTCTTACCTAAAAGCAGAATTTCACACCCAACTCTAGAATTTTAGTTGCTTCTAGTTAAACACTCAGTACTGTTCTGCTTTTGAGCTGTAAGCTGATGACAGAACATTTAAGAAATGCATGAGCATTCAGCATTTGTTCTGCTTGAGGAGCTGTTTCTCCTGGCTCTTTGTCTAGATCAGATTAGAAAAATGCAGCTTAGCTACCCTTTCCATACCATTCTTGCCCTGTTTCCCTGGCTTTGTCAGGTCGGCTTTTCAGCTGAAGCCCTGTTCTAGTTCTGCCAAATCACTTCATTCTCATTCTAATTCCCATGAATCTCACTTTTTCACTTCTAGTTTTTGTTAACAGGGACAATATTGCTGGGATCCAAGTGAAAATGCTTGGCTGGATAAAGCTGGATGCAGAGGGGTGAGAAGAAGCAAAAGCACCAGTGAGGAGGGCAAACAATGCAGTGAAGAGGTGCTAGAGAAGCACTTGTGAGAAAGCACTTTTGGGCTGATGGCTGGCCAGACCAAGGCTGGAAATTCTGAGCACAGAAGCTCGTTCAGTTTCTTCTGTGTGTTGGGAAATAGGGGCCTTTTTTGTTCCTGGTAAATAAGCAGCGTGTGTCACATATTGTGTAACTCCATCATCCATTTGTTCTAAAGGGGAAAAAAAAAAGACAATAGCCAGAAAATTGCAAGCTGCTTTGTCTGTAGCATAAGATAACTGCATGGTACACCAAGTGAACAAGCCTTTTAAAATATAACAGGTTTAAACCTGTTTTGCAGTAGGCAAGGACCTCAGTGTATGAAAAAAACCTCTGGATTTTGGTGCAAGTTTATCCGTTCCACATCCAGTGGGGTCCCCTACACAATACTGTACCTGGAAGCCCAGACACAGTGTCCTGTGAGTGGCAGTGTGACTCACAGAGGGGCAGCAGTATTTCCTGCTCCTCTGTCACTCCCTTTCCTTCTGCTTGGATGTTCAAGGGCAGTAGTGGGCACAGCATGTCACCCAGGGGTTACACAGTACCTGTGGCAACATCAAGTGGCTCCAGAAACTTGACTTGTGGGAGCAGTCATAGTATGAACTAGGTCCCTAAGGATTTCCAAAGGAGGAACAAGGTGCTTTACCCTTCTCAAGGCCAAATGACGACAGAGTGGAGCCAGCTGAGCTCCTGGTCCCCACCTCTTTAACAGTAAAGATGTCGAAGTTCTCTTATATATATGCTACTGCAGCTCCTTCAGATTTAATTTAAGCTACATGACCTTGCATTTAGAGTGCCTGCCCTTGTCTATAATCTAATCAACTCAGTCAAGAGGAATAGTTGGACAAGGATGAATGTAGGCCTGGGAGCCAGAAATTAGATTGTGTGCAATTGCATCTGTGGATTTATAGCAGAAATTTACAGCAGAAAGTGGGGATTTTTATCTTCTCAAGAACCCAACAGGAGGGAAAGTTAATGGCTGACACATTTATTGCATGGAATCTGCAAAGATCTATGGAGTTGTCATTAGATGGATGGAACAGGCATCCATGAGTCAATAAATTGGCTAGTACACAAGTGGAAGAAAAACCTTGCTAGAGCCATTCTCTCTTTGATGGGACAGTGTTGTGATAGAAGCCATAAACAGGAGTGTAGGAAAACATAGGGATTATTTTTACCTTCTGAGGCCACTTCAAATGAGTGCTTTCCAAAGCACAGTTTATATTCTGCTGCTGGCATTGCTCAAAACCGTTTTAGTTCCTTCAACCCAGCCAGAGGCCTCTCAGCTCCCACCCTGGGCTCCCCTCCTCCATCTACCTTATCAGTGTTATGCCTGGCCCTCACATCTGATCAGCATCCAGGGCTTTGTTTTCTGCATGGCAGAAATGATGCATTTGCCCTGACAGGGGCCTCAGGGAAGATGCACATGCCCGTCGTCATCTCAAATGGCCACTTCACTCTTGTTTACTTTCCCCTCCTGTTGTCCTAGGTACTGTAAAAATCTCCCAAAACCCCCCCAGATCCTATGCCAGGAATTTTAATGTAAGGCCAGAGAGAAGGGAACATGCTTGGGTAGATGAGGAGATGCTAAGAGCTAGATGATTTTATTTATTTTAACTTACTTCATGTAGACAAAAGACATTTGGGTTTGTGTATGAGCTCCACGAGAAGTTTGTTTGTGCTGGCATAGGAGCCTTGAATTATTGCATTCACATTTCCAGCTCTGGATGGTAACATTTTGAATATAAAATTAAGCAAATGTTTTACTTTAAGTCACAAACCCCAAGTCTATTCACGTTGGATTTTGGGAAATCTTTATAAAAACAACATAACACAAGATTGCATCTAAACTGCTTGGCAGCCTGCCTGTAATGGCAACCAGGAGGTTTATTGTTGTGAATCAGTTATTTAGAAGAAGCTGAAAGTGTGACAAAATAATGACAAGAGGCTTTTTTTATTTGTGGAAAGTCAAAGCTGATAGTTCTCAGTGGGAATGTGCTGTACAACGTTAGAGCAGAGACTGCACCAAGAGAGATGCAAACATAAGAACCCAACTGATGAGAAGTGAGAACGGGGTAAAAACACCTGATGGGGACAAACCAGAAGTGTGGTCAGTGCCTGAAAGACTTGTCATGGTAAGGGATTTCTTCCTTCTATTCCATGAAAATCTTTCCTACTGCACTGCAATTCCATGAAGGAAAAAAACACAGACAACTGAAGAAATGGACCAAGAAAAGACTTCCTCTGGTCTGGGTATGCTGAGTGCAGCTCAGCTTGCTAACCCCGAGGGCATTGTTAGTGCAAGCCGTATTCCTTGTGAAGGAAGCCAGCCTGAGAAATAATGAGCAAGAATAAAGGGGCTGTTGGCACAATATTATGATTATTTGAGGAAATAATGTGATATGAAGATTAGCACAGGATAATAGCTGTTGCATATAGCAGTGTTTTATGGTCCATTCTGTGTTGCTTAACATTATTACTCATTCTATGTCAGGCACTGTTAAACTGAATTTTAAAAGGAGGCCCTTTGCCTTGCTCTGGTGTTGGCAGCTTTGGTGTATTGTTAAGCCTCACAGTCTACGTGTCTCCGTGCATAATGTAACGCTTACTGGTTTGAACTGTAATTCTCTTTTATAATCTTTTACTACTGTGAGACATTGTCCCTTATGGAATTCCCATAACCTCAAACTTGATTTTCTCATAAAAGCAAACTGAAACAGTTCTTTCCTGCACTTTGTAAGTTAGTGTGGACTATTGGCTCTCTGCAGAGGATATGGACATCTCAGTATCTTCTTCCTTCTTCAAATTAAGAAGCTGTATTTTCCTTTGATGTCTGGGATAGGAAGGAATTCATCTGTGGCTCAGCACCAGGATCAGGGTGCTCAGGGATTAAACCAGCTCAGGGTTTAATCAGTCCTCAGCACTGGCCTGCCTTAACTACAAAATGACAGACTGGCCTCTGTGCCAGCATTTCTTGATTCAGGCCCAGCTGCAATAGTGTGTGCTTGTACATGACTGCAGTGTGGATTTAAATTCACTGCCCCCAACTGCCTGAAAACTACAGTTTAGGTTTAGTGTTGATTTTGTAAGCTAAGGGCCAAGGGATGCATCAAGCAGCAAGACCTGACCTTTGCTTGGGCCATCAGGGCTCACGTGGGCCTGGGTTCAAGAAAAAGTGTCCTCTCCTTTGACTGCAGATTGGTGGCATTACTCTCCTCCAGCATCCCAAGGGGATGGTGACAAACATGCCTATTTGTGAGAGGCTGTCCCCAGAGAATTTTGTCCCCATTTTCAGTAGTCAGTGGGCAGCTGTTTCCTGCCAGATCCCAAGGAACAATGTGGGAGTAATCCCACTTGCTACCACCCTTATTTTTTCCTTGCATACCCATGTTTCAGGAACATCTCCATGCAGAACAAAGCTGAAATTGCACTGCTTTCTCTGCTGCTGCCATGGGATGAGGTGCAAGGCATACCTAATGTCCAGTGAGTCAGGAGCAAAGTTTGGCTTCTTTCCCTTTTGCAAAATCTGTGCCAAGGGAAGATTTTTCTGAACACATCAGGTTTATCAGTCTAAAAAAATATGTAAGGAGTCAGAGGAGTCAGGCTATTTATGTTTGTGAGTGCCACCAAGGGGAACCATGTAAATTCCCTGTTTACCTCTCTGCTGGGGGACTGTATTCACAGTTTCCATCTCACAGCTGGCAAATGGTAGAGACAGGACATGCATTGTACTGTACAAGTCTCAGCACCCTGGGACACAGCAATGAGTCCCAGGTCACCCCACCTCTCTCCACACCGCTCAGAGGCAGCCTAAAATTGCAGCTGGGTCTGCAGAGGAAGCAGGGGCAGAGACAGAGTTTTATTTGTTTGGGAAGCACTCAAACACCATGGAGATAAAGGCCACATAAGCACATAGGTAAATAGAAAAGGCTTTGCTGACAGCGAGCAGTAATGCCTAATGAGTCATCCTGCTGCCCTGCAGTGTTGTTATCACTTTGGCATTGTGCAATCAAAAGCTATGAAGTTGGCAATAAAAATAATGCACGATGAAATTAATATCTGCCTGGTTATGCAGAAGGCAGCCGTTTTCTGTAGATACTCAGTGAAACATAGGGGGTTCCTTTCAAAGTCAAATTACAGAGTGTCCAATTTATTTGAGCTTCCAGAAAGAAGCTCAGATTTTGGTTGAGATGCCTCCGTATGGACCTCTCTTTAATTAAAACTGTCAATAATTTAACTGAAGAATGTCTCCTATTTTTTTTGTGACAACATGCCTCTCAGGGTTACAGAGTCACAGAAAGAGACCACCTAATTCATTCACCACTACAGTGTAAATAGCTGGAGACTGCTGTAGGCTGGCAGCTCCTCTCCTCCACATAATGACCTGTAACTCAATATATGGAAGCAGCCATAGGGGATGTTTTTTCTGTATCTGATGCTAAAAATATATAATGTAAGGTAGGTATTAAAGAATAAATTTTTTAGCTAAAATGGGGTGTCTCTTCCTCCACCCTTTCACCATTTTAAGTGCTGACCCTGAGGTGAACTTTAAAAGGGTCTCTGCCCTTACCCACTTGCTTTTGTATATTGGGGTTTTGGATGGGATTCATCATGAAAGAGCCTGTTTCTGTCAAAGAAGCTGGGCTTCCTACATATTTCTGTTTCTTACTTAAAGTTCTCTTTTCCTGTGGGATTCTTGAGCTGCGCTTCAAGTTCAGGTATTCAGTTTTGTTCAAGGTAAACATACCAGTAGTGGGAGCAGATTTCAGCCTCAAACTCTTGGAGATTCCGCTACCATTTATTTTAATAAATGTCACTCTCAGTAAAGAGAAGGAGAAGCCAATCCCAAATCTCTGGGTTGAAACTGTAGAAGATCTCATTTGTATCCAGCTGTCACAGTGCAGTCCTGTGCTTGTGTGAGCTGGCTCTTCTTGCCACTGCACTTAGATCCAGACCTGAATTCAGGCCTAATACCTGTGGTTTGGGCCCATCTCTTATTATTAGTCACCTCCTCATCATATCACTACTTCTGGTCAGTCACTCCCATTTGGAGAAAGGATTTCTCATATCAGTTTACATTTCTTATCCCAGAAGCTCTACCCCAGCCATGATTCCAACTTAAGGTACTGCCAAGTGTATATATCTATTCATGTCCCTTTGAGCTGCCCTCTGCTAGATAGTGTGGAATCACAGAATATCCTGAATAGGAAAGGGCCCATAAGGATCACCAGCTTCAAATCCTGGCCCTGCAGAACAACCTCAAGACTTACACCACCTGCCTGAGTGGTGCCAAACACTTAATGAACTCTAAAATACTCTGTTCTCTTCCCCAGGAGCCATCTCCAGTTATCTTTAGCAGGGTAGCTCTGGATGTGTGCAGGAACAGGGTGGGGTCTCAGCTCCTTTTCTCTACTTGACATCATTAAGGATGGAGATTTTCTTCTCTCTCCATCCAGGCAGGGTCCTGCTCTTTCATTCCCTTTTGCCTATTCTTTTTCAGCTCAGTCCTGTGAGGATTCTCCATTTGCTGCTCCATGTCTGCACGCTGCACAGGAGCTCACCTCTTTCCTCCTCCATACCCACTGCTCCCGTAACTACTTGTGGGTAGTTGAAGAGTGGATTGGGTAACAGAAATTTTTCATTTCTTGATCTGTCTTTTGGAATTGGGAAAAATATATAACAAATATTTAGTAAGCCACAGAAGAATTCTCTGCAGACTGGTAGAATTACATATTAGATATGAAATGAATCTCAGGTCATGAAGAGAAGGTTTTAAATGTCCATTAAAAAACAGATGTTCCTACAGCAAGGCTGGGTATCACTGAGTTCTTTATCAGCAGATAGAAAACACATGTTCCTTTCTATTAGCAGGAAGTCATAAGACCTTTTTATTTTTTTTTTTTTTTTTTGGTCTCTAGTAGCTGAAAAGCAGCACTTTTTTGTGTTTACAGCTCCCTAATACAACCTATAACTGGCTCCAGGACTCTAACCCAGAGAGTGGGTGAGAGGAGGTCATTACTTGTCACAGAACACTCAATGAATCCTTTCAGCAGCACAGAAGGACAAGAAGACACTTCAGCAAAATCTGCCTTGGCTTTATGTAAGTTTGGTGGAACAACCATAATGCTATTCCTTTTTAATTTTGATGCTTCTAGCCATTTCTTTTTCTCCTTTGGCTTTAATAAAAATCAACAATAAAGTATAAAAAAGCTCCCAGAAATAGACTTTTAAGATATTGGGAGATAATTTCAACAAGAAAGTCAATTGCAAAGAGATTGTCTTTAACCTCAGACAGACAAAATTAACTGCATGATGATGTAGTCAGTGAATGGATGCTTGAATGTTTCATATTTAATTGGGCTCCATTGAAAGTCACTGGAACTTATCTACCTTAAACTATTTGAAAATTAGAAGTTTAGCATAAAATTTCTAAGTGTTTTGGGGTCTGATTCTGGGCAATGGAGAAAGGCATTTTGGAGGAGCAGTTCATCCTAGATGTCACAGAGCCCACTTAAGCTTCTCTCTGAAGGTAACTACAAATCGTCTAGAGAGGAATCCAAATTACTACTCTAGCCTTGATCTTCAGCTTTTAGATGGCTTAAATTTAGTGTAATAAATCCTATTCATATTACCCAGACCTGTAGTGACCAGGTTTCTGTTGCCTCACGAGTGATTTGGTGGCTTTGAATTGGAGTTGCAGTGGATCATGTCCTAAGAGTCCTTCGTGGCTGCTGCTCCCATCCGAGCTGCATGGGCACTGAGCTAGCTCTTTGTCTGTGAATGGGACAGTGTGCTCCAGGCAGCAGAGGTGCAAACCAGGCACACCAGCTGCTCAGGGGTCAGGATTAGTTGCCTGGGGTGAACCTTTGAGGCTGGGCAGACATGGCCAGTGTCTGCTCACTTCAGTGATGTCTGTGTTTTGTAAAGATGATGGGATAGTTTTTACCACCTGATGTCAGAGCTTCCAGATCTGTCTACCTTGTACCTCTCCTGAAGAGAGGGAGGTGCTCCACTCTGGTGGCTTTTGCTAGGTTTGTTTGCAGCTCTGATGCAATGGATGATCTGATAGCCCCTCCATAAAAACAGCTGTAGAGTGCTTGTGGCAGAGCTGTGTACTGTGCAGTGATCCCCCAAGTGTGAATTTTGAAGCCTAACCTGTTGCTGTGATTGCTTGTTCATCATTACATGGCCTGTGTTGGTGAGGTACCACAGGCAACATGTGACACTCAGAGGGGATGGACAAGTATAGACATGTGCAAACAAAACAAGCAAAAATATCTCCTGAAGGTGTGGGGAAGCCTGTGTCCTGGATACTTCAGCCCTTTGAGGAAGAGCCACCCTCAGTTTTGCTCTCACATCTCACAGGAAGCTTGTGGAGTCACCGTCCCCTCCCACTGCCAGTCATGCCTCAGCCCTGGGACAGCATCCTGCACCCTCTTGGGTGACCTGCAGCTGGCTGAGTCTGGCAGAGCATGGGCAGGGTATGGGTCTGCACTGAAGCCAAAGGAAGCATCACTTGCAGGCACCCAAGTTGCTGCAAATGGCTCAGCCACAGCCTTGCTCCTCAGTCCCACCCCTACCATGGGCTCAGACACTCCTGCCTGTGCCCCATATGCTGAAGACATGAATGCTTGACCTTGCAGGATGCTGTTTCTTTTACTGTAGAAGAAGGTATTTCAGAAGCCTTCTGAGTAAGCATCCTTGCTGGCACAGGCATCCCAGACACCAGAGCAGGGGACAGATGACTCTTAATGGGAAGATACTCCCAGCTCTTCCCATATTGCAAATTTGAGATGGAATGCTCACCTTTGTGCAGCATGGGCTGATGGAGGGAGCTTTCCTTGATCACTGTGCAGCCAGTGTGCACAGACTCAGGCATCTGTGAGGCTGCTCTCTGTGCATCTCTGCAGCTGCCCTTCTGTGGCACAAAGCCCACACCCTCCTCAAATAAACAGCTTTTTAAAGAAAGCTGGAACAAAACTACCAGAGAGAAGCATCAAGGGAAGCAGCAAGTAGCAACAGAGGCTGTAAGAGAGACGAACCCACTAACCACCATAAGTAGATAAAAGGAGATGCTTTCTTCATACTGTCAACTGAGTAAATAGCTCCATTGTCGCTGGAGTATTATTTGTGTAATCCCTCTGAGTGAATACTGTTTCAAATCTGCTTGTTTCCACATGCAACCACACTTCCTGCTGCTGCTCTCAGCACTGCAGTGCCCCAGCCTGCCAGCAGCCCCGCTTCAAAAACCGTAAGTTCTTCCAAACTGTGTTTTTCCCCTGACAAGTTCAAGGACAGCCAGGCAGGAGAAGGTTATCTGTAAGGACCCAGCCAGCTTGGCCATGCTCCTGCAGCACCATGAAGCTAAGATGAGCCAGCAGATGCCACCTCCTTCGCTATGCCCCTGAGGATGTGGTACAGGGCAGGTCCTGGTCCCTTGGCAGCAAAGTCTATCCTGGAAGCTGTCACTGACCATGCCATCCTGTGCTTCTTGGAACTGCCCAGGGCTGCTGAGGGGTTCTGCTCCAGCTTGCAATGTCCCTTGCTTCCCTTTCAAGCGATGCCTCCTCTTCCTGCCTCCCACCTACAGAAAGCAAGATCCCATCAGTGAGGAATCTGGTCCATTCCTGTATCATGCCTACTCCACAACATGGGACACAGCACTGGAGGACACAGAAGGTCCTAAATGCTGAGCTTTTCATCAAAAACCAAAGTCTTACTTGCAGAGGCACAAATCTGAATGGAAACCTCTGACTCCAAGACCAGCATGCACCTTTTAAGTCAGTCAATTTGATGTCAAAGGAAAAGACACATATGAGCAAATTTGCAGAGATTTAATAAAGCATCTATTTAATTGTATGTTGTCAAACTGGAGTAGACACCTTGTGCAATTAAGACTTAATTTATATTGACTTACCTAACCTACTGAGTGTACAAAAAGCTATGTACCGCTGCTTGATAGAAATCAGTTTTAGAAAGGTGCAAAGTTTAAACATTGTAAATAAACATTTAAAAGGAGAAAAGAAAAAGAAAAAAACCAACAAGCAAACCATTACACATTTTCATGTAGATGTGAATAGGTGCAAAGGTGACACATGGTACTTATCCCATTAAATTTGCAGAGGGATAACAGGATTTGTCCATGTGTACCTTCAGACTGGGACACAGCAGCAGATGTCACCTCCTGTGGGGAGGAGGTGGAATTTTCATGTTATGTGAAAGGAATTTTGGAAATCATGGAAAGCCTTGGGAGAATCTGTCCCCTTCCAACTCCCACCAGCAGGACACAGTCCTGGCTTCATGTTGGCATGGGGGCTCTGGCAGCAGCATGCTACCCAAATCTGGGAAACCAGAGCAAGTCCTTCACCCTCCTGGGGCAGCAGCTGTGCTTTGTGTGCTCTGCCCAGGATATACACCTCCTCCAGGGCTTGGAAATGACACGAGGCAATTGCCATGGTGGGTATCTCATGTGGCTCTCTTTAAGGCAGAAATTCTCCTGGCACTGTCTTTGGGAAAGCATGTACTCTCTGCAATTCCCCACATCACACTGTGTGCAATAGTTGGCATCTTGCTCCCAAAGGAGTCACCTTTCCTGTCGTGTCTGACTGACCTCAGAATGGGTTCCTAATTGGATCCATGCATGTGCTCCCCCATGGCACTCTGACACTCCTCAAACCCATTCACTCGCCTCGTGGATCATTAAAACTATTTGCTACTACAGTTCTACTCCCAAAAGGTTTCTTTGATGTCTGTTTGGATATAAGTCTTAGATTATTTTATAAATAAACATCTGGATGAAATTAAAAATAAATCTTATAAAATCTTCTAAAAATAAATCCTGTTTGCAGGCACAAAACTGCTTTTGAACAAAATTTTAGTTTTCTCCCCCACAAAACCAGAGGTGGAAAAAAAGCCTTTCCCCAGCCTCTGTTTTTCATTTAGTGCTCTGCTACAAACTCAGAAGTGTCAAGTTTGTCCTCTGCACAGGCATGTTGCGAAGGTTTCCTGCTATGTGCCACGGCTTGACTCCTCCATGCAACAAATCCAAGCCCTTTTCCCCCTTTAGATCCCTAGCAAGCAGCCTGGGATGCTTATGTGGGTTGGAGATGGGGTCCTGAGCCTCCTCCCCATTTGCAGTGGCAGCAGGCAGCTCCAGGTCTGGTGCAAACATCCACCTCCTACCCTCCAAGGACTACATCCATGCAATCCCAGTCGGTGTGAGCCTCGTGCTGCTGTCTCCTGCCCCACTGTCTCTCTCAGAGGGGCTCACTCTCACGTTTGGAGCACAGGGCTGGAACCTCTCACGGAGTTCTGGAACTGCTGCCTTGCTCTGTGGCTCCATGTGCTCCCCAGCTGGTTTGGCAGATGATAAGTGGTGTCTGGTGTGTGGGCTTTCGGAGCAGAAGAAAGTGGTTGGTAAGGACAAGCTACATCAAGGGTCATTAGGCTTAAAAGGAGCCCTGAGATTGGGCCATTCCTTGACCAGGTGCTGTGGCTCCATGTGACCCAACAGGCGGAATATGTCCCTCAGTCCAGGGCAGGTCCTAATAATATCTTCTGTACTGGAAAAGAATTTGCTTCAGAGATTTGTGCAGTCTGTGGAGCTCTTGTGATAACATGCCTGAGACAGAAATCCCTTCTGAAGGCATATGGTCTTCATAAGCACCTTGAGACTCACAGAGCTGCTTGGCAAAGAAAATGGAAAGTGGAGAATGATGGGAACACAAATTTCTACATTTCTGGTGGTCTCTGCCTCACCTCTGAATGTGTCAAACTCAAGCTTGCAGGGAAAACAAGGAAGGATGCTTCATTGCCAAAGGCTTTCTGCCTGCATCCCAGCTCTCCACACCTCCTCTCCAGTGCCAACTCCCTTGGGAGACCAACAGCCAGCAATGCTTCCTCTCTGCTTGCATGGTGTCAACATTCTGAACTGCTGCAAAGACAGCTGCCCTGTGTACTTGTGCTCTGCATCTCACATGTCCAGGCACTTCTTTCTGATAGTTTTGTTTTCCCTCTGCTGTTTTATTAATCTGGAAAGAAGGAGATCAAGAATTATCCATTTACCAGCTTTTCTACAGAGCATAAGCATTCCTTGGGTTTTCCCTGGGGACCTGTTATTCCAGAACACTGTGGCTCTTTCAGCCTGTTTCTGCAAATCCTCTTGAAAGACTGTCTGAGTTAACAGCGTGCCAATATCAAGCGTTCAGCAATAAGGAGCCAGGCCCCTAAAGTCATGAGATTAGCTTTAAAATAGAGAGTGGTTTAGGTTTTTACAAAAACAAGCATTAAAATTTGGCATTCATTTTATTTACTTTTTGTTTTTCAGTCTTTGGCGTATGCCCAAATCACACTTTCAAGCTTTTCTCCTGTAACTGTTAAAAACAGAAGCTGGCACTCTCAGGAGCTGATTCCCAAGACTCGGGGAGCTGGGACTTATGAAACTGGGATTCAGGGATAATCATTATAAAATTGCAAGAGCTGGGACCATTGAGTTAACAGTATGGTAAAAACTGATTGCCAGGAGTATCATGACTCTGACTTTCATTTGCTTTTAAACCTTTTTGGTCTGTGGACTCAATCTATCTCTGAGTATTACCAAACTTAAATAGGCCTCATTCTTTTTGTTTAGAGTCATCTTGCACTTTTACAAGCTTTACTTCTTTCTCCAAAGCCCACAGGAAATTATCTGTCTTCCTCTGCTCTGCGCAGAAATATTTGGGGTAGCTGTCAGATCCAGATTCTAGAACAACTCATTTTAGGGGAAGATAGTTTGCCCCTTCTAACTGAAGGTATCTCTATGCAAGGGGGATCTCTAAGTTCCTGTTGTAGTTGGTGGAAGAGAGGGTTCAAGTCTGTGGCCCACACAGAGACAATTGAGGTGCTTCGAGTAGCCGTGTTACAGAATCACAGAATGGTTTGAGTTGGAAATGACCATCTAGTCCATAAAGACCATCTAGTTCCAGCCCCCCTGCCACATCCAGGGACACCTTCCACTAGACCAGGTTGCTCAGAGCCCTGTCCAAGCTGGCTTTGGACACTTCCTGGAATGGGACACCCACAACTTCTCTGGGCAACCTGTTCCAGCACCTTACCTCTCTCACAGTAAAGAATATCCCCCCCAACCACTACAATCTATCCAGAAGGCTGCATTCTTCCATTAGGTCTCTACTTGCCCTTGTGTTCTGATGCTATATTTGGGTATCTCAGCAGACACTTGCCACCAGCAAACATATTTCCAGGTCAAGAGGTAACTGAACTGGTGAGCTCAGCAGAGTGTGGAGAGCTGCTCAGCAGACAAGAGGGAGGCATTTTGCTTGCATGTCTTCAATCTGAATCAAACCTTGCTGTTACACAGGGTCAGTGCTTTAAACTGTATTCCCCAGGTGAGTAGAGCTGAACTGGCAGAGCTGTTTGTAGATGCTCTCAGTGGTGGCTTTCTCAGTATGGCCTTGTGAACAGGAGTGCTGTACTGAGAGCCCCTATTTATGGAGTCCCATCATCACTTCTGTGAACAAAGGTCCCCAGTCTGCAGTGTTAACTCTTTTAGTTGTAAAATTACTATTTTTTAATTTTCATGCCTAGTTAAATCTTGTAATGCTTGTGATCCTTTCTTATGTCTAATTATACTTCGTCACACCCTTACAAAGGCATTTCTGGTGACATGCATTTTAAGGAAGAACCACTAAAACCAGCTCTTTTCAATGGTTTTGCAGAACTTTTTGGCAGTTATTAGAAAACAATTTTTGCAAGAATCTTTGTGCAAGAAACCCTACAAATCACCCTGCTGCTTGGGGTCAAAGATGACAGATGCACACAGAGGAGCACTTTTGCTGTGCTGATGCATACACTCTGTAAAGGTTTTCCCCTTTGCTGAGTGCATTCCCATTTCTGTGGGGCACAGCTGTGCTTTGCTGAAACAGAGCTGTCATTGCTGCAATGGTTGCCAACCAAGTTCTGCAGTAGCAGCGTAGGTTTTCTGCCTTGCCAAATCTAACCCCTGCCTTCCCTCTGCTACCAGGAGCAGCCATGGCCTATAAGCCCTTCCAGAGGCTGGACTAACTCTGCCCTGAAAGCAGTTGTGTTTTTGAACTCAGCCCTTCTCCTGGAAGGCTGTTCCAAAACTTCGTGCCTCTGAGGAGAAACCTCATTTCCAGCTCTGCGGTTAGTTTGTTCCCATTTGTTCTTATGCCAGTATTCTCTTTTAAATTCAGCGGATATTTCTGCCCCCATCCCACGTTTACCTCAATCTATAGCGAGCTTTTGTACTGCTAATCAGCCTGACTAAGGTTACGTTTTTGATCTTGTCTCATAGCAATGGGTCTTCTTCCCAGCAGCAGCCCTCTACACCCCCACGTTTGACTTCATTTTCTTGAACATGACTTGCCAGAAGTCTACACTGTTTCCCAGAGAGTAATAATACTTCTCCCCTTCTACTGCAAGTGCTCCAGCAGCAGCACCTGAGCCTTATTCCTCTTGTTCAAAGCCTTACTATATTTATCACCTATTCCAGTTGATTAGTACACCCATGTTTTTCCCTTAGGAGAGGATTTTCAGCTGATTCAGAGAAAATTTGTAGAAGTCTGCAAAGATCCTTCCTTACTCTGAGCGTAGGACCTCCACCCACAACTTCTCACATTTCTGAATAATCACATTTCTGCCTAATCACATTTCTGCCTCTCTCACTCCTGTTCTCATGGTGATTTTAGTCTTCCTGAGTAATACTTATCTCCTCCTATTGATCAACACTATTCTGTGACATCAGGTTGTTTCACCAACACTTTCCTTCATTTTTGTCGAGGTAATTGATGAAATACTCAGTAAGAGCAGTTCAAAAGATCTTCTGTGATTAACCCTTGTAATGAGCCTGCTCCCTGCAGATGTTGTGTCTTACGGGACCACTCCCTGCCATCTCCTCTTTGATCAGCTCTCTCCTCACTTTACTGTTCGTTGCCTTGATGACTTTTTGTCATCTTAAAATCAAGAGTCAAACATGGTTAGAAGGGTAAAATAGATCTTGCCTTTGTATTTATTTGAAGGATCCTTAGGTGCACCACATCCAGGTCGAATGCACTTCAATGCACACTGCAATTCCCACCACCAAAAGGATCTGGTCTAACATTGCAGGTGTTACTAATGAGCACATCTATCCAAAATTCCCCAATGAGAGGCTCAAATGAGCCCCCCTCCCCAAGGAACCTTCCCCTGGATGGTTCTATCTCAGGTTACAAAATGTGTTCTGGAGAGGACCTTGGGGCCTGGGCACACTGATCCCTCACTGCAAAGCTTCTAAAATGTTCAGTCTCCTAGCGTAACAAACAAGTCCGAGAATGTAGGCAAAAGAACCAAGAATACAGAAATTGTAAAAAGGTGTAATGGATATAAAAGAAAAAGCAAAAAATCATCATGGCATCAGCCTAATCCTCATTTTTCCTAGTCCAAATAATGAATTTTCTTGTGGCATCACACCAAATAGATCCCTTTGTCAAAAACAGTTGCATCGGAGAAACATATCAAGTTCATCTGGCATGACTTTTACAAATCTCAATACTTTTTCATCCATTTTCCTTCTATGTCCCTTTTTAAAATTATTCTTTCCATAAAGTTTGTTTTCCTGCCTGATGTGCTGTTGCTGTGAAGCCAGCAGATTGTTGTCACCTTTAATATTTTGCTTTTCCCTCTGGAGTGTAGGCACTACATTTGCTTTTACTCTCAGCTTGACTAATTTGCAAGTCTCATTTGCTCTGCCCATGCAGTTTCATATGCTGGCTGTTCCATGCTTTAGATGCAGAAATCACACCATAGGTTTTGAGTACCTAATAGGTTTCTAAACCCTTTTTCTAGATAAGATATGAACATTTCTATTCTCATATTCCTGTGTTACCCTTTTTTCCTTCAGTATTCAACAACAGCCTTTTTTAAACTACAGCAAAATATTAATTTCATTATGTAGCGTTAATATTACTTTCACACAGGTCCATTCATTTCAGGTGTCTTTTCCTTTGAAGAACTTGCCTATTTGACAACCTCTGCAAGGTCTGTATGAACTATTTTTCTTGTAATTTCCCCTGTATCCTTTCTAACAGTAACATATATTTGCAGTACTCCTGTGAATTGTCTTGCATCGTTTATGTAAAGACATTTCAGGCTTCATTGATGTTCAAGTCCTTGAGATAATGTAATTTGCTTCCTTCAAAATTAATTTGCCCTTATGAAATTGCAAGTGTTATGTTACCTTTATTTCTTTTCTTTTGCATTAAATTCAGATAAGGCCTCTTTGATTTTATTCCATCCAAGAATGCATTTCTGGACTATGATTTTTGTGACCATTTAGTGAGAAAAAAGCCAAAATAGCAATGCCTTTGTTCAATTCAATGATTGTGTCATTAAAAAAACCTCACTGGTTCTCACTGCCTGGAATACCCAGACACTGCCATTACTCGTAGTGTTAGTTCTTCCATCTATATGTGTGTTCAAAAATGGAAAAATTCACATAACACAAATGGTCCTGGTAGTATTTATCTCCCTACTAGTTTCCAAAAATCTTTGTTTGCAATGTTACTGTTACCAGACAACCGGAAACTGATTAATGTTACCAGTGGGAAATATTTTTTGTATTCTGGTGAGAATGCATGTTTGATGGATTTCTCAGCCATTTGAAGATAATAATGGGCAAAACCCAGTATGACTACTGCAGTCTGTATTGTCAAGATACAGGCTGGAGGAGAGAAAGTCAAGAGGTCTGTGCTTGGTGGTGAGTGGATGACAAATTAAAAGGACTCTTGTGGGTAGGTTAGACTCATAAGCACCTACAGATGATGTTCCCCAGTGCTTTGATGAGGTAAACTCACTGTTTCTTCTGCTCTGTAGTATTATAGGTACGCTGGACTGCTCTGAGACAGACCTGCAGTACTGAGTCATGCTGCACATAAAACTCTCCGTCATTCAACTCATTTAAGATATGAGAGGTTTCAAGCAGTCGGGGGCACATGGAACCAAAGCACAGATTTACATCAACTCACCCTGCTGGATGTGAGCCTGCCTTCACTTGCAGTACATGGACAGAGTCCCACTGGAATAATGTAATAGAAAATACCATAATTAGGGAATTAATCCCCCTAACTGAAAAGCTCTTTCAAGAAGCTGTCACAGACCTCCTGGTGCCTGAAGGATCAGTTTACTTCCAATGGGAGTTAAGCAGTCCTATCAACAACATGCCTTGGGAAATTTCCCCCATAAGACTTTGCTGATTGAAGCAATAGTGATCTGTGTGTTTTATTACCCTGTCAGAAGAGAAGTCCTGAGAGCTGTTTCCCAATGTCTGGGCCTGGGCAGAAGCTGCTGGACTCAGTGCTGTGCCTCCCACCCTGTCCTTGCATCACTGCCATCTGTCTCCAAGGTCCCACTGCCTCCTTGCTCCTCCCTGAGGCTGCCCAGGAGCTCCTGGGTGCAGAGAGACAAGAAACAAAGAAAGCTGACAAGGACAGTGCAACTTGGTCTTGTGGGTGGCAGGGAGGTAGGAATTAAATGACATCTAAGGCAGCTTCCAACCCAAATCATACTGTGCTTCTATGAAAACAGGTCTCCTGTGTGATGGCACCTCTACCAGCACCATGACCACTGGCACATGGGCTTGGGCACACCATGTCCCCTGTCCTACATGGGCCCTTGCTTCAGCCTCTCTCATTCCTCCCAGGGCCTGCTAAAGTACTGCTGCTCATTTTTCAAGTCTACTGTACCTTCCAGACCTGCTACTCTGATTTCGTGGGTGTGATGGATTTGCTTATTTCCACTGAAACACACTTATTGCACAGTACAGGAGCTGGACAGCACAGAGCAGAGTCCTCAGCCACAAACAGTGTCAGATCTTTCATTCAGAAATAGGTTCTTTTGTGACACTGAAATATACACATATATAAAAAATGAATAAATGAATCCTGGTGTAATGAGTGTATGAAGCACTAAATCAGCAAAAGGACAATACAGGCTTTTGATTTGCATCAATGGGAAACACAGAAAAGAGTGCATGGAGTAGGCAGATCATAACTCATGATGGAGTAAATAACACAGATATTGTTCCGACCTTGTGTGGAGGTTTGCTGCTTCAGTAAAAAATTTTATTGCTGCTGACCATTTGTTTCAAAGGGGAATATGAAGTGTAGAAGGATATTTTTAGAAGGAGTAGAGGATAAATTCATAAAATAGTCTTCTGCAGTCTTAATGTTCAGGTAGCATTCTATTTAAAGGCCTGAATTATAATGATTGTAACCTCCACTCTGCAGCAGATGTGAGAGCTATTTTTTTCTCAAGCATTTGCTCATGGGCATGGATCCTCTTGTGTTGGGGCTGTATGGAAAATGGGTGTGTGCCCATCCTCAGAGTACGTGCCAAGCCCCGGTGGAGGACAGAGACATGCAGGGAAGCACAGAAAAAGTGACAGTTCTGCTCAGGTCAATAGCACTGGCCATAGCACCCTCAAAACCTTCTACACAAAGGGCAGAGAAACCATCTCCTTTTTGATCTTCTCTCCCAAATGAATTAAATGTTTTGAGACACTGTGATCTTGTGACAATCCTGGGCCTGAGAAAGAGACTTGTGATAACATAAAGATTATACCATACTTAACTCAGTGCACTCAGGTCCTGGACTCTTACACTGATGTGGCATTGAAGATGAATAACCACCCAACCTGGTGTCTACCCTTCTTTGGGAAACAGGGGTGGCACAAAGGGCTACAGCCCTAGCAGATGATCAGCCCTTTCACAAAACAGAACCTTTTAAGGGAAAAAACTACAATTTTTAAACAGGCACTTTCCGTGTAAGCTTCTGTTGAACTGAAAACCTGAATTTTCTTTGGAAAAAATATTTCATTAAAAAAATGGGTGACATCTTATTATAAACCCTCAGTCTGCAGCATACTTCCTGACCCAGCCGGCTATACTGACATGGTCCATCAGTGAAAAATTCTGCTTTTTCTTCCTTAATTTGGAAATTATAATCATACGCAGTCAGTTGGAAATCAGCTCTTTCCCAGTTCAGTTATACTGTCTTCCTGAGGTAGATACACTTAAGGATGGATCTGTCTTTTGAGCAGGTACGTGTAACAGCATATAGCCCATTCATTAAAAAACAGACTCTTGCCCACAGCCCTGCTGAGGGGTTTCTGAAGAATCCAGCATCATAAAGTGCCCAAGTACCATAAACCTGGTGATTCCCCTCACATTCACCCCATTGTTTAGAGAAGAACCCAAGAGGAGCTGCTGTGTGAGAATGCAACAGGCAGGAGAAGGTGACATGATATGGCAGGTGCCAGTTGTGTGGCTTAGGCAAGAAAATAAATCCCCTGAAAGCCATCAGCTTTTGGGGTGCAATGATCTGTAGATGGGGGTCTTTGCTCACTATTACTATTTTTGGCTCTTTTTGCAGCATGGAAAACATTATCTCCAGAAGTCTCAAGCACCAGAGTTGAGGTGACAGGGGGTGATCAAGGAAGCAGAATTCAGAAGGATGCAGCAGGGTGATAAAAATTAGGGTGCAAGGAATGGGATGAAATAACAGCCCTTGAATGGCAAGTGACAACAAAATGACCCCACTGAAGCTCAGGAAGTCTCTGGACCCACACAGTGCCTGCTTTTTCACCTAAAGCCTTGCTCCTGGTGCCGCCTGGCGTAAGCTCCTTAGGTGTAAGCTCTTTGGCGGAGCCAGGGCTGGCACCATGGTGCTCCGTGCCTCCCGGGGAGCCTGGTGCCAGCCCCATGGCGGGACAGGGTGCCCGCAGCAGGGTGGCACCGGGCCCGCACACAGAGCTGGGCAGGTTCAGGGCTGGCTTTGTGACAGCACCGTTCTGTTGGTGTTAGCGGGCTGTGCTCCACGAGAACGGGGAGGCAGCTGAAGCGTGGGAGGTGCTGCCCGCCGGGAGAAGCGTGCGCCTTGTGCCGGCAGAGCCCCGTGCTCGAAGCCCAGCACTGAGCCTCCATCATCCCCGGGCATGCCTGCACCATTTGCTGTTTCAAACAGGCAAAGTCAAGCTCCTCTGTGAAAAGGTCAACAGTGCGTCTCAAACAACAGCACAGCAACAAAAAGCATATTATGAAGGCTAATCTTACTTTTTATTATTTTTTTTTTCCATGGATATTTCCCCATCATCTCCAGTTGAACTTGCCCCTCGTTCCTGAGCTGGGTGATCTGGCTAATCAGTGTTGTTTGCAAAGCTTTCTTAGCCCTCAACAAACGCTGTTTCTTTGCTGTGTTTGTCAGCGTGGCGGAGCAATTATTGCCGAGATCTGAGATGTGATTACGCGTTTGTGGAGGAGGAGGGGGGCGGAAAGTCGAGGACATAATGTAATAATGAAATCCATTGTCACGAATAAATCTGTAGGAAGATTTAGATGTTTTTCCCTTTTTTTCTGACCCACTTGGTCCTCACGTGTCTGGCTGTGCCAAGAGCGCTGTTGACACTGCAGGAAGGTAACGCAAGGGCAGTGAAGAGATCCCTCTCCAGTGTGAGTGGGATTGGATCTTACCTATTTCCAGGAAAAGAAAGAAAAATAAAAATGTATTCTGTTTAGTACAAGTGTGCATGGAATGCTTTCAGTGGTAAACTCAAACCCTGCCTCTATCCTCCCATGGCCTGACCTAGCCATCCCTGCACTCGCAGTGGGACAATTTTTATGGACAAGTTATTAATTTCAGAGACAAGTTGTGGGGTGAGAAAAGTATTTGGCTCTCCATCCTCATACAGAGCCCAAGGCAATCCAGGTTGTCCTGAGCTAGCAGAGCTGGTGTGCATTGTCTGCAACACCCGCCCGGACTCTAGCAGCAGGTACCTTCCTAATACAGTACCAGATTTCCTCCTCCTAAAAGAAAATGGACTCCTTTCTGTGCTGAATCTTGTCAATTCTGCCTTTATTATTGCCAGGTTGCTTTAATTTTAGGTACTTCTCCTATTCTGTTCTTACTTCCCCAGTGTGTCACATTTCTCACTTCATGTTTGCTCTGCTTTGTGATTTTAGCCTGGTTTCCTAAGGAAATGATGCACCATTCAGATGAAGCAATCATGTTGTTTGTGGCTCCATCTATGTCCTATTCATCCTCCAACATCCAAAAAACCACCCCAGAATACTGCTCCACCATAACTGCATCTGATGGAGGAGAAAATATTTCCAAGACATTTCAGCAGACGGGGTCCTTGTGCTGCCAGGGAAGGGTGTGGCACCCATCGCTGTCTCTCCCTGCTTCCCTGTCAAAGTGCTGCTTGGCTGCTGCTGCAGGAGGAGAAAGCAGGAACAAGACCTTGTTTCTTGGTCTGAATCAGCCCTTTTCTCCAGCCAGCACCAGCTGCATGAAACCTGTGTTAAGGACCTTAGGCGCATCGCAGTTGCTTGGGGGCAACTCGGGCGGGCTGGGGTTGTGACACCTCAGTAACCCCATCCCACCAACCTCGGAGATGCAGTCAGGAACCAAAAGGCTTGTGTCCTTGTAGACGGTCCACAGGGGGAAGGCAAAGCAAGGCAAGGCAAGGCAGGACAATGCAAGGCAAGGCAAGGCAAGTGCCTGAGTGCTTGCAGGGCCAGAGTGCAGCAGCTGCCGCTGTTTTCCTGGGGGTGACGGGTGGGTGGAGGAGCAGAAAGGAACAAACAAGGCTTCCAGATGAGTTCATCCCCTCTCAATTCACACTCATTGAAACACATCTGTGTTTTCAGGGCTGTGTGCAGCAAAAACTGCCTTAGTCAGCTCTTGTTTTCAGTTTTGTGTGTTGGCCATTTGTATGGTTCTTTTTTTTGCCTCTTCAAATCAGATCCTCTGGTGTATAAGGAAGGGCTCAGTTCAGCGAGAGCTTTATTGAGAAAGCTGCTCCCAACATTTCCTAATCTCATAAAAAAGAAAGAAATTACTTAATGCCACAGAACAAAACCAGTTTTGTTGAAGTGCAGCAGTGAGACCCTCAAAGAGACACCTTGCATGCATGGGTCTGCAGTGTCTATCAAGGGGCTGCAGACTGCTGACAGCAGAATGGTGTTTTCTAACCCAGGTAAATTATATTTTATGATGAAATGGCACCCAGCAGTAATTTCTGTATTTGGGTAGTACGACAGGACACACAGCTAGCATTTGGCAGGGAGATGATTAAATCACCAAGATATAATTGAAGGGTTTGATTGCACCTGCAGCCATCAGCATCTGCAGCATTTGTGTTGTCAGCTGGCACATCCCTGTGGTCCAGCAGACCAGGGTGATGCTGCCCACAGGTCACTGCAGGCCTGGCTGTAGAAATCTGCATCTTGCCAGCCTGGAGATGCCTGAGCTGATGGACACCTCATTGCTTACATGCTACAGATACAGGTTCCATGGCAAGACTCATCACAGCAGATTCTGATCTCAAAGGCATGACTGTAAGAGCATGTATAAAAATCCCGACTTTTGCTTACCAAACCCTATGATTTCTGACTTGTCAAGGAAAGCTCAAAAATATACTGCACTGTAAAATTGCAGAGTTCCAAGAACAAATACAGAAAAGACATTTTTCACATTAAGTTCACGTATTTTTACCTCCAGAGCTTTCAGCTGACTGCACACATTTTTGAAATATCTCACTTGGAATAAGAATGCTGAAGTTTTTCCAGGGACTGCCAATGCAATGCTGCACAATTAACAGCACCAGCCCTGTGCTGGCTTTGCTAAACTGAAACTGTCAACTTCACTCAGGCTGGTTACCAAAGCTATCTAGGTACCAAATTCCTGCAACAATCAATTGTCCCTGTGATTTCTCCACACCGTCAGGGAAGTTGGGTGGTGACTCTCAGGGAAAGCTGGTGTCCTGGAGATGCTGCTCATGGTAGCAAGCAGGGAAAGGAGAACTCCTTCAGTAGAGCAGCAGCTGCAGAGCACAAAGCATAAGCACTGCCCCGCAGACCCTCATTAACATTCAAAAAACAAATATTGACTCAGTCGTGTTTGTGAGCTTTTCTTTTTACCTTCCCCAGAGACATCCCAGCTGTACAGAGCATGTGTCAATACTTGAGGAAGATTATCTCTGGCCTCAACTATCCCCCTGGATAAGATGTATTCTGGTGTTACCCAATGTTGGAAAGCTTGCACTGCCACCCAGCAAAGGAACAGGGTGTGTGGGGCAGAAATGGCTGCTCACAGTCAGCACAGGCACCTGGACTGCTTACCCTGCCACAGGGCTGCCCAAGGACTGTTCCTTTGGATGAAGCCATCTGTGATGAGATACAGCCCTGATCTGTACACCATGCTGGTTGCACCTGCAGGACAGAACACATGGTGACCACTGAGCAATCTGCAGAACATCGTTCCAGCTATGTGGGGAAAAAAAGGTGGCAAAGTAATAGAAAATTTTCCTGCATTGCCTGTGCTTGAGAACTCTGTACTGTGCCTGGTCACTGAGAGTGAATTCAACAAATACAAAGAAGTTATAAATTATTTATCCCAGCCACCAGTGTTTTTGCAGCATGAGGCAACTTTCTATTTTGCTACCAGTCTATTACCTAAAGCTAGAAATAATAGTGCATCTCATTAGGGACTCCAGATTTAAAAAATCCATATTCTGGGATTCTGAACTCCATACTCAACTCATTTAAAAATGCATATTAAAAAGTACACCACATCAGCACATTGCTGGAGGGACCTAACCCCAAAGGGAAAGCCTTTGAGCATTCAAAGACCTTCCAGCATTGCCCTGGGAGCTCTCCAGTGAGGCTGTAGCAGTAAAATCATAAATAGCAGGACTGGAACAAACCTTGTGAGTTTGGCTACTGCACTGGCTTACTAATGAGTGGGATTATTGCTCTGACAGGAGTGTGCTCAACCTATTTTCAAGTCCTCTAAGGATGGAAAACCTTTTACGGGGATTATCTTCACTGCTAGAAATGCCTAAACTGGAACCTCTATGTACCTCATCTGCTCACTGTGTGTCCTGCTTCTGAGGGTGTGAAAAAGGCTTTGTTACATCCCCCAATGCAGTGTGAGGCTATGATCCCTCCAGATTTCTCTTCTATGGATTAAATAAATTTAGCAGTAGCATTTTTGGGATGATCTTAAGGGATGCTCTCATGTAGAGACATAAGGGATAAGGAAACCCATTTCCCACAAGCTCATTTAGAAGAAAAAATAAAAATCTTATGTAGAAGAGGAAAAAAGCTCATTTTTGGCCACTCAGAAGAAATGTTGCACCCAGGAGCTTTTAATATCTCTTCTTGTTAATTGCAATGCTTCAAAAAGAAAAAATAAGAAAAAACCCATGGTTGTTTGTTACCTTGTTACATTTCATAGAGGAGCTTTGAAGCTGAGTGAGTTAAATCCAATGGGAATATAATACCAGGAGACTGAAAAATCCCTTGAGAAAAATATGGACATCATGTAACCACAGAATCATAGGATAGTTTGTCTTGGGAGGTAATTTTAAGAATTATCTAATCTGAGCTCCTGCCATGGGCAGGGACACCTTCCACTACACTGAGTTGCTCAGAACCTCATCCAGCCTGGCCTTGGACACCCCCAGGGATGAGGAAATGACAGTGTTGACTTGACTGACTGACAAGTGACATACTATCAGCAATGGAGTGTCCTGAGGGGCAGCTTGGGCATTTCCTTGGTGCAGCAAGGACTAGAGGAAAAGCAGTGAACATAATGCTGGGGGAAAGGGGGAGGTCTCTGCAACAGGGACTTCAGTATTCGCAGCAATAAGAGCTGCCTGGTGGGATGCTTTTGAGATGGGATTGAGAAACTCAGATAGGAAGAATATAAGAAGAGAGCAATTGAAAGAAAGCAAAGCAGTCAATTTTTTTTTATCCTATGGTAACAAGGGGTTATACAACTCCCAGACACACAGGACATTATCCTGGTTCTCAGTAAGAGGGACTTCCCTGGAAAGAGATGGATGGAAATATCACTGACCTCTGTCTAAAAATGAAATTAATATCACATAAGGAGGAAAATTGTGATAACTTGACTATGGGTGCACAGATGTGGGTCTCAGTTGCAATATCAGCCTGGCAGCAGCTCCATTCACTGAGTCAGTGAACTTCCCTTGACTCTGGTGGGTGCTTTCCAGCACTGAGGGCAGTTGGCATTGACAGAGGCTGTTCAGCCCCTGGGAGCTGGCCCTGCTGACTCTCTCCCGAGTGCATTTTATGTCTCACGTGTTTCTGTACCCAGCACTGACACCCTGACCCCAGGAGGGAAAGGAGCCATTTACTGCACCTCCCAGCTGTGCTCCTCTGGCAGCTCAGAGGCTCCAGGCTTGATCTGCCAAATGCTCTGGTCTTGGGATGCCGTGCTGGACTTGGGATGCCAAACTTGGGATGCTGTGCAGTTCTGCATATTTGGAGAAGGGTGGGAGTCCTGAGCAGGACCAGAGGGTGGGTTGGCCACTCTCCTACGTGCACTATGAATGAAACAATGGCAGACGCAGCCACAGCGCCCACGGCAGCCTCCTTGGAGACACAGTTTGGGCCAGAAGTCCTCGGCACAGGCTGCAAACCCTGCCTGGAGCAGACAAAACCGCGAGCAGACTGTTTGTGGATCAGTGCCCTCCTTCCCACACAGACATATGCTGGAGGAAAAAACAAGCTGCCTCTCTCCAAGTCCTCATACAGGCTCTGGCTTTCTTGCCATTGAACTGTCATATGGAAGCCAAGATCTTGAAGGTGATCACTGCTCTCCCCTCCACAGAATGGCTTTACTCCAAGTGCAGCACAGACTTATTTTGCAAAGGGGTGTTGGGGGAGGGCCACTGAGATGAGGAGCAGGGTGAATGGAAAGAGCAAGAGGTGTGGAAGGTGAATTATACAGATAGAAGGAGGTTCTAGAGAAAAAACATGCACAAAGAAGGAAGAAGTCTTAAAGAGAGCTCACAGCAGCTGACAGAGCCCTGCAGGGGAAATTCTCTGCATAGACAGAGCAAGAACATCTCCATGACCTCACCCACTTCTTCAGGGATTCAAATTCCCATGACTTGGAAGGAGAAAAATACCTTCATTGACTGGATATTTTTTTGTGTTGTGTAACAGCTGGGTATACTACATGTTGGGGAATGAGATTGTCACTGCCCTATAGTTCCTTCCAGTCAACACTTCTGTCTCCCAAAACAAAATAACAATAAGAAAATCTGTATAACAAGTTGTCTTTGATCCTGACTTCATTCCTGCCACCACAGAACTGGAGTGGAGTGTGAATACAAGGCAGGGAGGAATGCAGAGGTAAAAAAAAATGGGCCCATTGCTGGCCCTTTCCCAGGTCAGCAGGGATCTTGCAAGTGGCAACTTGCATTTGACAGACCTTTCTGACATGAAGCAGACTGTGGCCTTGCCCAGCATTAGGCTGTGTCTGGGGACTTACACAGTACCTATGCCAAGTCAAGCACTGTCTTTAATTCCTAGGATAAGAGCAAGAAATGAAGCACAGAGGGGCTAACCATCACTGTAAGGGACTGAATTTATCTCAGAGTTACTGAGAATCCACTTGAATCCAAAGTTAGCACTTTCCCCATCAAACTATCCTTCCTCTCCTGGAGTTCTTGCAGAAGTTCTTCAAATGCTCTCCAAGTTCTTGCCCAGCCCCACAACTGAAGAAAACCCTGGAGAAACAGTAAGTGAGTAGTTCTTCCAGCCAGCCTGACCTCAGTCCTTCTCCTGGCCAGCTCATCTGCTTCTGGAGGGGCTGCCAGCTGGCGAGCACCCGGCTCCCTCACACGAGCTGGCACTGCCCAAGGGGTGAATCAGCCTGCTGAGGAGCTTGCAGCAAGGATAAACAGCTCTGGGGCTGGAGAAAACGAAATAGTCGGATATTAATGGGAAAGGAATGGCAGGAGAAAAGTCTTGCAGCTCTACTGTACATCTGCTAAGCCTCAGACATGCTGCAGAGATTGCTGCAAACACTGGGTGAGAATAACGTTACTGCAGATGAGAAAGACCAGATAAAATAGGAGAGAAGAGAGCAGAAAAAAGTCTACTCCATCACTGGTTTATGTCTGAGTGGTTCTCTGGACAAGGTAGAATGTTGTAAGACCACTGAGACATACCAAATTAAAGGTGGGGGTGGGGGGAAGGCTCTCTTGCAGGCAGGAGTGGGGCACACAAGTGGGGGCAGAGTAGGGTCAATCCCCAGTCCTGCAGTTCAGACACCAGCAGCCCATTTTTGGTAGGAGCTTTTTCCCTTCTCTTAGGTACAGCAAGCTCAGCATTTGGCTCTATGATGATACAAGTGAGTTGGGTGACAGGGGAGATCTGGTTTTAATGGGAAGTACTGCACCACTAAATCATGTGTGCTTTTCTTACATGTAGGTGCATCTGCTCCAGCGTCCATCCAGCCCAGGAGAAGCAGATGGAAGAGGGGGAAGGGGAGAAAAGGGGCTGAATTTACAATCTCAGAAACAGATTTGTCTGGGCCATGCAGTGGCATCCTAACATAATGTGTTTCTACATCCTCCCCCTTGCTATAATTAATTTTTAATCATTCAAGCAAGTTCCCACATATCCTGTAAATCTCTTTTCACAAATTTTGCTTTTAATGAAACCCTCACTTGCTTTCAAAAGAAAGTTGGTTTAGGGTGTGTCGGAGTTTGTTCATAATGCGTTTTGTTCACAGTAAACAGCATTTCCTTTTATTCCCATCCAGGGATGGTATTCAGACATCTGCACTCCACGGAAAATAGTGACTCTGGATTTACTGCTGAGTTGCAATGAAGTCACTAACTTTGCTTTTATCCCAGTGGTGCAGGTTTTAGCCCTTGAAATGCATTAACTCCTTCTCCTTCTGAATTTTATCCTCTCTTCAGTCTCCTTCTCAGTCCAAGTAAACTGAGAACTGTATCCAATAAATTATTTTATTTAAAGAGCTCCATTGCAGAAGTGCTCTGCCGTGTCAGCACCAGCACCTTTTTACCTCTTTCTGCATGGCATCTGCTGCAAGTTAACAAGGGCAGTGCTTACTGCCCTAGCCTCCTTGGTGGCTGTGCCCTGCACCCTGGAGACTCATCACCTGCCTCAAATCAATCCATCTATCCCCATCTCAGCTTTGCGGCAGAAACCCACAAAAAATATTTTTTCTTGTTGTTACTTCTTGGAATGGGCTTTTGTATTTATTTCAGGCCAGGATAGTGGAGTGAAGCACTGCAAAATCTGAGTCCCAAATTCTTTATTCCAAAAATTAACCTCATCAAAAGCTCTGGAGGCAGAGACAGTCTCTTGGCTGATACTTTTCCTTGAACAACAGCAGAAGATTTAATTAGTATTAAAGACGAACTTTGCTGCAATGCTAAACCAGAACTCCCTGGTTCCATATTTTGCTGGATCTCTGGCCTTGCTTTTATTTTAATTTAGGAAAAAATACAAACCCACATTTCCCATCCATGATCACATTTCACATAGGCTGTATACTGACTGTGAAATACTAACTTCTCCATGTTCTTTTTTCTGTGCATGGTTTGTACCAGCTTCTGCTGGTATCTTTGACTTTTCTTAGAAAGCTTTGCTGGAGAGCTTGAATCCCCCAAAAAATGTTTTTAGTGGCCCCTTCCCAACCCAGGGAGACTGAAGTGCCCATGGTGCTTCCTTGCACAGACAGATAAACTGGTGCAAAGTTGACTCTCAGCAGCCTCAGCCTGACGGGGTTCAGAGAAGGGATGATGAGGATGATTCTGGTGTTAGTCATGCACCCAAGTGCTCCTCTCCTGCAAATCTCAACGTGTTCGACAGAGGCAGATAAGCACAGTTATCTCCAGCACACTGAGAGGGGAAATTAAGGGAGAAAGGCAAAAGGTCATATTGTCCCAAGGGCTTCAGTCACACAGGTGGTTTTACCTCTGTTGAGGTGAACTCCCCTGATGCAACCCCTGCTGCCCCCACAAGCAGAAGGAGCCTGGCTCAGGAGAAGCACCTCTGCCCCCATCTGAAGGAGAGCTGACCAAGTTCCTCTTGCTGTCACTGCCAGCCTGATGGGAGCTGACTGGGGGTGGTTCACTCCAGGTTTATGGAGAAGACTTTTATCTCTCAGTTCCTGTCCTGGCTGCCCAATGCCAAAGGAAATACTGAGGTGTGAAACCACCTTGGCAGTGCCCCCACACTGCCTGGCAGCAACCTCCTCGCTCCAGGAGAGCACTCCCAGGATGCAGATTCACAGCTGGCGGTTCCATCTCCCCCACAGTTGCCCTGTGCAACAGCTCTGGTCCCCCAAGCCAGCAGACCAGCTACCCCAGCCTTTGAGAAGGAGCGTGGAGGGTGTCTCACTGCAACAACAGAAACCTCTTCTGAAATGGGATGCAACGTCCTACTTCTCTGTAGTGATTTTAAAAATTTCACTCTGGAATGGTTTGCCATGGGCTTCCTGCCAGTGCAACCCACCCAGATGGGGTTTCAGTGGAAAGGGAAAGGGTTTCTCAGAGGGGCAGTGGCCATCTGGCTACAAACCAACAGCAAACTGAAGAGTAAAACCCACCATCCCCCACCCCAGCTCCAAACCATGCTATCCACAAGTCATGGGCCAGATTTCGTATCCTCATGCTCAGAAATCGGTGCCAGTGAAGCCTCACAACATCTGACTTGGATTGCTGGTGGAGCCTGGAGCTGCAATGGGGAGATGAATTACTGTTTTATCCCTCTGAAGCAAATGAGCAGAAGCACAAACACAGAGGGATTCGATCAAACCACTTGATAGGCACAGGAGGTGCTTCACCCCTTGCCTGGGCTACAGAACAGAGCGACACTGGTCACTGCATTTCTCATTGGTATTTCTCATAGTCAAACTCTTGTATTGCCCAGCACCCACAGAGATCCACAGACATCTGAACTTGCCCAAGAGCTGACTGAATTCCAGACAATTCCTGTCTCCACGTCCTTCTGTCCTTTCTTTATTGTTCCTCATCTCCAGCATTAGTCTCTTCAGTCTCAGACACTACAATCTATCTTTCCCTATCATCTTTTCTCCCCCTCCCTCAGACAACCAAGTGGAGCCCAAGTGTTGGAAATAAAGCTTATTACCTTCCTCCTACAGAGAGCAGAAGGTATTTCTGCATTTGGAAATGTGCAAAGTGGTTCTGAGAGTGGAAGGAGTGACACAAATATGTGAAAGACCAGCAGAGACTGTTCCTGCAAGCAGAAGTGTAGGTTGTTTGAATTTTTATGTACCACTCCTCACATGCTGATCTTCTCCAGGAGTTTGTGATATTCCCTTTTGCTCTGCAGTTCTCCTTAATGTATCTTTATGTCATGTTTCTATCAAGTTTTTTGTTCTCTGTTCCCTGCTCTGTGTAGACTGGTGTTCATTTTATTACCCACTTCTGCCATAGTGATGCCTTTTCCTCATCTTAAAATCAAGAGTCAAACACAGTTAGAAGGCAAAAAGGGATTTTACCTTGGTATTTATTTTAAGGATCCTTAGGTGCACCATATCCAGGTCAAATGCACCCCAATGCACACTGCAATGCACCCCCACCAAAGATCTGGTCTAACATTATAGGTGTTACTAATTATCATATCTATCAAAAATTCCACAATGAGAGGCTCAAGTGAGCCCCCCTCCCCGAGGAACCTTCCCCTGGATGGTTCTATCTCAGATTACAAAATGTGTTCAATCAGCTGGACCTTGGGGTCTGGGACCCTAACTACGAATCTTCTAAGATGTTTAGTCTCTCAGCTTAACAAACAAGTCCAAGAATGTAGGGAAAAAGCACCAAGAATACAGAAATTGTGAAAAGGTACAACAGGGGTATAAAAAAAAAGACAAAAGTCATCATAGCATCAGTAGGACTTTCAGCCTGGTCTTTCCTGCTGCTAGCAGGGGCATGCAGAAGGGATGAAAACACTGAGGAGCAATGTGAGCTGCACACCAGGGTTTAAAGGCAGAACCAAAACTGCCTGGGCTCGTTGTCCCCTCCCATAGGGCTGCTTGTGCCCTGCCCAGTACCTCATACCCTGTGCTCCAAAACAGTATTTTCTGCCTCTTTCCCTGGGAGAGGGCCTGTAATGGAGCCTGCATGGCTGCATTCCCACTGGAGCCTCAACTCTCACCTGCCAATGAGCTGCTCAAATCCAGTTGCTCTGGGAAAAGTGTCTGTCTCAGGGCTGCTTTCCTCAGCATGATAAACTGAAGTAGAAATAAGTTACCTCGTGTGTGTGTGTGAGCTGCAGACAGAAGGTAATCTGCTGAGTCCATCCTGCCAGGGTGTCAGAGATGCTGAACTCCTTACTCAAGGGGCAAACTCCTTGACTCATCCTTATTCTTCTCCCTCAGCCCTGTTCCCGAAGTGGTCCAACACTTTGGAGCTCTATAATCTGTCCACACTTTACCATTTTTCCACCCCACATCCCAGACTCTGGGCTCAGAAACAGGGCATATCTGTTTGCTTGAGATTTTTTCTATTCCAAGACCTCCCACATCCTTTTCCTCTAATACAACCCATAGCAAGAATTACAATATGGTCACAGGCCTCTGCTTCTTGCCAGAAATTTTTGCCAAAAACGACAAAAAACCCAACCAAACCACAATATTTGATAAGTCTAATTTATTCAAAACCCTGAGAAGCTTGACTGAAATATTTCCACTATCTCTTCCAGCATATTTCTGGAATCCTCTTCCTCTTCTCTCTCTCAGACTATGCTGCTTGCCATGAGTAAGGAAACAGAGATGCTACTGCTGTCCCATGGCATGGGCAGTCCAGTACAGCTGCCCAGGTGTGTGCTCCTGTCCTCCCCAAACTGGGAGGGCACCATCATCCCAACTCCCAGGTTTCTTCCTCTGGGGCTTGCCTGGGAATTTCAAAGCTGCCAACTGATGACTTGAGGGTTCTGATCTCCGTGAAGTTGGAAGGGAACTGGGAAGAGATCCCCAGAGGGGACCTTGGATGCAGTTCAGCTCCAGTGTGAGCAACTCAGCTCCACTGCTGCTAGAGAACAGCCAAGGCTTTGCATCTGAAACAGCAGCAGGTCGTATTTGCAATTGGTTGCAAAAGCAGCTCTGTAGCTTTAGTCTGCCTTGTACTGGAGACAGTTCTGTTCTGCTGGCAGCTCCTGCCAGCTGCTTTCAGAGCCCTGCTCTCTGCGTGTGTGAAATCAATCTCTCAGCTGGTTCTGCAGGTAAGAGGGTTTTGTAGCCCTGGGAGGGAATGGGGCTTAGCTGTCCCTCTCCTGCCTGCCCCACATAGTCTGGGGGAGTTGATATGCACGTATAGTACCATGCCAATGCTGGCATTTGGACCTTTAAAAAGTGATCAGCCATGAGGGAACTCCAGCTAAGCCTCAGCAAAATGTAAGGAGGATTTTTGAGACACCTGTAGCTGGTGCCTGTGGCTGCATGCTCACTAGTGATCTGAAAGAGTCCCAGAGCACTGTCCCAGTGCTGGCACAGCGTGGGCACAGCCTGCCAGGTGACCGGTTGGTTTGATCACTTTGACTGCCTTTTAAACAGAACAGAGACCCCTCTCTGCACATGGGTTCCCCTGAACTATTCCACCTGGCTTCACCGCCACCATCCACTGTAGCAAATCACCAGTGTGGTAAAGCCTCAGATGCCCAACTCTCTGGACACAACCGCAAAGGCGTGGGGACATTCCTCTAGACCCCTACAAGCAAGAGGCATCAAACCACCACCCCAGGAGTGGGGGCATTCTCCAGAGATGCTCGGGGATCTGGGTCCAATCAGCAGACAGTCCCCCTGAGATGCAGATCAGGAGGATTGGTTTTAGCAGATCGCTCTGGTAATGGGGCCTTTAAAACCTTGTCCCCTGTGCTCGGTGTGAATCAAATTTCCAACAGCTTTATAAATACGTCACCGACAGGAGGCCTTTAGAGTAAGCATATTGCAGTTTCCTGACATTTTCGTTTCTCTATCTTGACATTTCTGAAGGGCATAAGAGGCCTAAAAAAAGAAACAGCTGCTCCTAGGGAACCATGTGTTTTCAATTCCATCCTGCACTGGTGTAATAGATGGTCTCATTTTAAATATGCAGCAGTTTTCCAGATGAGCCTCTCCCTCCTGCTTAAAATGATCTGGTACAACAGTATGGAGTGGAGATGGCTGGGAAGGAGAAGGATCACAGGTGGAAAGAGCCCTGGGAAATTTCAGGCACCCATATAGAAGGTGCTGATGTACTACATAAGTTTCAAGTTACCAGCTCAGGCCCTGATGCTGCAAATATTTAAAGAAAACCCACTTGACTCAGGCAAGCAGTTGCACAGCAGTGCTTGGCACAAGTTTTCAGCCTCCATACACCATTTCCCCCACTCCTCCATCCCTCCTGCAGCTTTTTCTGAGGCTCTCTCCTGATTTCTTAAAATCTTTCTGTGGATGATCATTTCTGTTCATGGCAGCGTGTGGGCTGAGCAAGTGCTCTCAGCAACTGTTATTTATCAGGTGATCTTCATGTGTCTCCCTCCACAAGGGATTGAGGCTTTTGTTCTTCTTTTAAACATCCAAACAATCCCTAACACAATTAATGTAATATAATAAAATGTAATGTAATATAGTAAAATGCTCTCATTGGTTAGAGTAACAGTGGTCCATAAACCAGTGCAGCTGTTGCAAGATGCAAAGTTGTTCTGGCGTTCCAGAGGTTACTGGGCTCCTGTCCATCATCAGGCTGTCTGGGCATCACTCTTATGATGTTTACTCTACATTTCCCTGTTTGCAGTTGTTTGTACAATGGTCTGAGTTTAACTGCTTGGATTTTCTGTTCTGTGTGTACATCCTCTGCTGATTTCTACTTGTATAGAGTTCATTTCAACCAGAATGGCTGAATGTAGAAAAACACATTTGTGGTGGCTGTTTTCTGAGAAAAAAAACCCAAACAAACAAATGTATTAATGTTTTGGAGTGGGGTTTTCAGGTTGATGGGGAGAAGAACTTGTATGTCAGGAAGTGCCATTCGCCTTGTGCGTGGAAATCCCCCCTCAGTGACTTGGAGTCCAAGTTTTGTGTCTTTGGAGTTGCAGCTTGCACATGTGCTGGAACACAGCCAAAATCCCCATGGGGTTTCTTCACGTTGTCCAAGCTACTGCCACAGTTCAGTAACCAGCCAGGCCAGCCCCAGACTCCAGACCTGGGAGGGGCAGGACCAGTTTCACTCCGATGCAAAGGTCAAAGAGTCAGATGAAGCAACTGAGAGTTTGAAGAAAGACAGAAAAGCAGCCTTTGATTTGATGGACTTTTGCCCTGAGTACAGCTACAAAAATCACAGTGGGTTTTCTCTTTCCAGGGGAAGTTTTTAGGAGGGTGAGTGTTTGGTCAGTTATGTCACGGGGTAGAGTTCCTTGAGTGTGGCAATTTGTGCTTGAGTCTGCATGGCCTGGAGCTGGACACCTCATCCACACACAAAACTCCACAGTGGGAACCTTGATATTTTCCCTTGTGTTATCACCAGCTCTGACTCATGCAAGCAAACCAGCTGAGACATTAGTAGAATAAGAAATGGGAAAAGAGAAATTCAATTAAGAGAGACAAGGAACTGTAATTGACTTCATCAAAGCAGATCCCTAATGAACAAGATCCACAGAGAGATTCAGTTCCATAATAGTGTGTTTTGCACTCACAGAGCAAATTACATACCAGGGAGCTGTTGATATTTGGTAAAATTAGGCACAGAGAGATTATAACAGTCTCCCACAGGGCCCTGAGTGCATCAGTGACAGTGTGAAGGAAAGGTCCCAAAACTCCTTCCAACCCACCCTTCAGGCAAACTCCTTAGGTTGCCTTGCATGTGAGGACCCGGGAACTCCAAAAAGCATCAGGTGTCAGAGTCGGATGGATAATCCATGGATGGAGTGTGGGTACCTCAGGAGGGTTGGTCATGGTTCCCTACAGGAGCCTTTTAGTCTCAGTGCTGGTAAACAGGCACTTCTGCTGGTGTAAGTCATCTCACACTTGTGTCTGACATAGGGCAGGTGGTTTTTTTAAAAAAAAAATTATATCAGTAGCAGGTTTTTTTTCTCTCTTAGCAATTCCCATGCCAATTAACTGTTACCCTGAAGATCCTTGTAAAGATCAAAGAACTTAAATGTTTAGATAATATATGTCAAATGTTTCTGGAGTTTGACCAAAAGTTAGGGTGGAGAAGGGCAAAATGCAAGGGCAATGGCCAGGAAAATTTCTGCAAATTAAATATCCAATCTGAAGTAATTTAGAGGAAGGAGGTGGAGGAGCAGGATGTAGATGAGCCACATGCACCCGTATGGTGGTGAGGGCATCTCTGGAACAGAGATCTTCAGCATGTAATGTTCATTACATTTTGAGATCAAAAGATAATAGTTCCATGGCTTAGATGAGCTGCTTAGCACTTGCTTCTCAGTCAGCATCTGCTACAGGTCCAGAATTCATGCTTAGCCTGGAGTATGTCCTGTTTTGAAATATTGGTGTTGGCTTCAAAGAAATTAATAACTAAAGGAAAATCAGAAGCCTCAGTAAGTGATTTCAGTGACTTGTATCTCTCAAAATTGACATATCACAGTTTATTTCAAATACAGATTACCCCAGCTGCACCTTCCAGCATTGGATCTGGTTATGCCAGTGCCCATAAAGGTGCAACATTTCTATGTTATTGAATTATTCTTCTTTAATCAGACTCTTTTAAACAGTAACAAGTTCTCCTTGTACTCAAGATAAATAGACCAACATCTTTAAATCTCACTGAAGGGCATGTGTTCCAGACATCTGCAAGACTTTTTTAGGAAAGCTCTATTCAACAATCAGTCTCCAGTTATCTTCCACTATATTTTGAGATTTTTCTGGGATTTATCCTTTTAATGTTTATCTTACGAGCTTTTTATCATTGTAGCTTCTTGGTTAGGAAGTGTATGGTGAATCAAATATTTTATGGAATTGCAAGCATGTACTGTATTTATGGAGTGACCCTTATCAGCTACCTTTGGAAATTCCTAAATATCACACTGGTACTGTTGACATGATTGATGGACATTCTTTGTATTAAACTGCTTTAATTCCTCATAATACACTCCAATAGCAGTAGGGCTCTGTTTCCTTCCAGTGAAGGTCAGGGCAATTGACTCAGTTTTAACCAGGCCATTCCACTTGCCCCTTCAAGAGTCAAATAAAGATAAATAGAGTATTTCAGGAACTTTTTCACTCCAAAGACCTCGAAAATTAAAATTGCTTATGCTATAATAGTAAATAAAGGAATGGGATACTGTCTGTCCAGCATAATCCTGTGTAAGTTAATTTTCTGCCTAAGTTATTATCTAAACAAACACATTTCTGAAAGGGTACTAAAAGAATGTACATTAGGTTTTCAGCATAGAAACAGCGTTTCCAGTTTTGTCCCTGTGTTATCTTTTCACATATTTAAATACCTTTGATGACAGTTTGTGTGTGCAGTCATTCAGCCCAGGTTGAAAACTAAGTGTCCCTTGAGAAATTTAAGAACAGCATGGATCATGAAAAGAACAAGTACCTGTGATGGATAAACAGGACCAGCCCAACCCAGCGGCAATCAGTGAAAGCAAACAAGTGGAACATCTTTCAAGAGGCAGAGCGTGCCAGTTGAAACAAGCCTCCATCGAGGGCTACTGGAGGTTCTGCAACCCATAACTCCAGCTTTGCTTTGTCTTGGCACTGGAAGGAGGAAATACCTTCACAAGAATGAGCTTTTCCTGGACAATGACTCCAGTATGCAGGACTGCTTTCTGATACAAGGTACAACAGGGGTGCCTCCCCCACTCGCACTTTCTCCCTTTGAAGGCTTTTTAACAACCTTCTGCAAGGCTGCTTTTGCTTTCTTGGTGCTCATCTTCACAAGTCACTCAACACCATAAGAACAGTTTTTCAAATGAGTCCAACCCAGAAAATCTTTGACTTGACCAGCTCATGTGTAAGACAACTGTGTGAATACAGAGCAGAATATACTTTACCCCATTGTGTAGATAATGTGTATTCAGTTCATGTTTACCCCAGCATCAGGGGCAGGCAAATGTTTTTCTGATGTTGCCTCTGATGTCTTTACAAAATTGAGTTTTGCAATATCGGTCAACTTCCCTTTAGGGGAGGGACTTCTTGCTTGGCACTGAACTGTAGGCTTTACTTATTTCTCTCTTAGAAATTCGCAGATGCATCTTGTGTTAGACATAAACTCCAAGGAGCTTACATTTTGAACAGGAATGAAAAAGTGGAAAAGGGAAGGGAAAAAACCCCACATGCTCAAGTGAAGAAAAATTCTTTGGGACACCCAGCAATTAAGGGATGGGTCTGGCAAAAATGGATCCTCACTTGCAAGGTTAGAGGCTTTGAAGTCCTTTGAGGACCAGTCCCTCTTGACTGCAGGCCTGTAGACCCAGGCTAATGAATTTAAGTGGTCCTGAACTGGGTGTTGGCTATTAAGCACCATTGTTTCAGGAACAGTGCATACCTCTTGACTGGGAGGAAGTTTCCAAGCTTGCTCTATGTGTCAGATGGCAAGAACTATAACTGGAGTGATTTCTTACTTTCTCCAGTGGCAAAGAGCAGTCAGTTGTGCCAATCACCACTAATAAATCACGCTGTATTTCTGCTGTCACCAGACAGTAGAAATTAGAACCCTAATGCTCTCTCTCTCACACATTTCTAATATCAAAGCCTGGGTTGCATTTATTAGCAAGTGCTGATATGTTAAGTACGACACCTCCTTCTTGGGTCTATGTGTAATTTTCTCCTTATCCTGTGAAGAACCAGGACATAACCAATCTTGACTCCCTTTTCTCTACTAATGCCTTCAAGCAGAAGCTTTTATGCTGGCAAAACCAGAAGCATCAGCACAAAACTGCCTAGGATTAGACCCTTTGCCTTTTATGGCAAAACAAACAGGTCTTCTTGAGGTCATATTCAAAATGACTGTGAAAAATTGTGATGGGGGAAAGTTCTGGCCACTTGCCAGTAGCTGTTCACATGTCTTTGTTCCTGTTGATGAAAACCATACTGATTGCAGGGCTGACATCCTCGTGGACTGGCTGCATGTGCTCACAGGAAACGTGCACTTACAAGCTGAGCAGATTCTGCACACAGCTTCTCACCAGCACTCTCCTGGGTGAGGGGGTGGCACCAGTGGCTCTGTCCCTTGCTCAGATCATTTTGTCACTACATCTAGGACACCTACTGCGTCCCCCTGGCACAGCTACTTAGTTTGTCTTCACCCAGTTTGTCACAGATCCCCAAAGTTTGAAGGTGTATCTCTGATTTCTAATGCATTGACGAGACATGCTGATGCAATATTAATTTGGTGGGATATAAATAACATATATATGGGGCTTAAAAATTTGTTGTTAAGGTATTTTGCTGGTTCACAATTAATTCCTCTGGACTGAAAGAGCCTGTCCCTCTGTTTTCTGTAGCTCTTTTTGATCTTCTTTCTGTGACTCTGCTAATGGTCCCTCCTCCCCTTAGAAAGAAAAATCCTTTTATCATCTTTTCTCCCTCTGGGTGTTTGGCTCTCTTCTCCGGCTTCAGAGAGGTAAGGGGGATAAGGCTAAATGATCCATCCAAAAATAGTTCTGATGATTAGGACCCTTCCTACTCTTGGAGGGCCTGGGTGTATTATCTTCTGCCTAGCTCTGGCTTCTCTCCTGCTTTGTGCACAGATGGGCAAAGCTCAGGGAGGTTGGCACTGAGGTCCAGCTCAGCCAGAGTGAAAGACTCCTCTTCCCTGCGCCAGAGAAGGATGCTGCTGCGAGGTCAGTGGTGAGGAAAGAGCCACATTCAAAAGTCCCTCTGACAGAGGCAGTGCTGGAAAGTGGTCTGTTCCCCATCTCTGCTGCCAGATGCAGAGGGGCAGAGGATGCTTGTGGTGGGGTGGCTGTCTTGACCTTCTCACTCTCCTTCAGCATCGCTCTCCTCACAGGGAGCAGAGACCAGAGGAGCTGCTTGCCTGTCTCCTTTCCTGAGTAAGGGAACCAGGGTGGGTGCAGACACCCATCCTTTGGAGTGCTGTCTGGCTCTCACCTTTTTTGAGCTCACTTCTGTGTCCTTGCTTGTGTTGTACCTCCTAAAGGCAATTTCCCAAACCGTGCCAAAAGGGGTCATTTCTCAGAACAACTTCAGCCTGATGGAGGCACGAGGAGGAACCACGTCCTGCCACTGAGCTCCCCAGTGAAGCCACAGGCAGGGTGAGCCCTTGCCATGAGCCTTTAGAGACTTCCATGAAGCTGAAAGGTCAATGAGCACAGCAGGTTGCTCAGCAGGGCCATCGAGGTTGTGAGGAAACCCCCCAAAAGACAAGAGCTGAATTGTTCACAGGAAATGTGTAAGCAAAATTTAGGTGTTTTTCTCAGCAGAAGCTCAGCAGCTGGAGGTCCAGGAAAGCAAGCACTTTGAAGCAAGCCCACAGTGATCATGGGGTAAAGGCTGAGAGCTGCCCTGGTGCTTCAGGATCTGGGTCTGCAGGCAAAGAATGAGTACTTGGGGATTTTTTTTCTTTTGGTTTCAGCTCCTAGCTCTGAAGCGTGGGGATCAGAGCTCACATCTGTGAGTGTCAGGGGAAAAAAGCTCCATGTTGTGTAAGCAATGTGCTAGCTGTAGTGAAAAAAGAGTAGTGTACTGAAAGTTTGATGTGATCAAATAAAAGCATATCCTTGTGCCACTCAGACTGTGAATGAGGTAAAATAATTAAAAGTTTGAACAAAGTGCTTTCCAACTCCCTTCTGTTCTTTTCCCACAGGCGTTTGGTACATTGCTTCATCTTAACTGGGGAAACCATGTTTAATTTGAACCTGGATTCAAATCACCTGAGCCCTGGTCAAAAAGTAAATGCAAAGTCAAATCAATTTCATGTAAAGCTGAGTGCAGCCAGCTACTGGGAATTACAGCCACTGCTAGCAATTATCACAGTTGTGATGGTTATTTCCAGAGACACTTTATATTTTGTTTTTGCAGGCTCCACTTCATGACACACAAACTTGAAAATTACCTTTTACGCTTCACCACTGAAATGCTATTAATTTGCTAAAAAATATTAAAGAAGCAATCAATATCTCAGAAGTTTAGAACTTGCCAAAGAGCCTTAATTTGCATTCAAAATGTTTCTGTGTGAAAGACGTCTCCAATTTAATTGAATTTTCAGAGTTCTCTGGGAGGCTTCCTCTCTTTGTCTCTGGGTAACACAAGTCAGTATTTCTCTCTTTCACTCTGTAGTCACAGCCTCTCTTTTGGAGACAAGGTCTGGGGCAGAAACTGTTTCTGCACTCATGACAAGGCTCTGCTGGCTGGCTTGGGACGCACTAGGAAGGTTTTGCAAACCACCTGTGAAATCCATCCCAGTTCACTCAGCCTCCTCTTTTAATTTTCTGAGGCAAATATCCAGCAAACATATGCCCTTTTTTATTTATGGCTGAAGAGACTCATCAAAGAGTCCACAGCACAGTGCTGGTGGGGGTAGGGCAAATACTGTATTTAGTGTGCTCACAGCCATTCACTTGCCTGCAGAAGAGATGTCCACCAGCAGCCTTGGAGGGCTCTGAGCAGCTCCAAGGAGAAGCCAGGTGCTCTCCCTTCTGTCAAACTTGTATTTGCATATTAATGAAGATACTTTGCACTGAAACCAGAATAACGTTTCACACATGAAACATGTAAGGCTGAGGAGAATCAGGGAAGAAAAGCAACAATTTGTGGGCTGGGTGACCTGGCCTGTGCCAGGAGAAGCAAAGAACTGGGCTGACAAGCAGGCAAACAACCTTGTGGTTCCATCTGCTCATGTGTTGTTCAGCAAAAGAACCAAAGCAGAACAACCCCACAGTGCTAAATATGAGAAAATGAGCATTTTACAATAATCGAGATCAGGTTAAAGAATCCGTGGTCCAAGGAAGAGCTTAATGTACCAGATCATGTATTCATGCTGGGTATCTCAGCCAGCTCTAACTGCAATTTTACATTTGCCATTCTAAATATAATTTTTCTAGTGAGTGACAATGAAAAAATGTTAACAGCTTGTTTGGAAGGGGGCTGTGCTTTGGTGTACACTGGGCTTGTAGCGACAGAAAACTGCTAACATCCAGCTACAGTACTCAGCTAGGTACCTTTCTGAGACAGGCATCCTTGTAAAGTGGCACCCTGAGTTTTCTTAACTGGGGATACTGCCTTGAAAAAAACCAGCTTGTGATTTTATTCAAATTACTGCAGCAGCATAAAACTTGGACCAAGCTGTTTATGGACTGGGGTGGATCCAGGACTACAGAGGTCAGGAAGAGTTCAGGTTCATACATAATGTATGGCGTGTTTTAATAAGGCTCCTTTCATACTTCAGTTTGTCTGCCCGCCTTTGCATGAAGCTGTAAAGCCACAGGCATCACTGTTTAAAATTAAAAAAGCACGGCTGAAACCCTCACCCCCTGCACTTTTAAAGGCAGGTCTGTTTTCCAGGTCGCTCGGAGAAGCCCCATGGCAGCTGTGCAAGGCCCAGGAGCGCCTGCCCTCCCAGCTAATTATCCAGCTCTTTGTTTCAGCTCCTCTGTTTGCTCAGGGCATGGCAGCCGTGGGAAATTCCTGCCTGCGCTGGGAAGCTGCTGATGGCGGGGTGAAAACATTTCTACATAGATTAGGCCTTTAAAAGTGGTTACTAATACCCACTAATATGGATGGACACTTTCTGCTATACATTGCTTTGCTCTCTTTCCCAGCTATTAAGGAATGCAGCATCATGAGAGCCAGTTCTGCAAGATGCTGAGCCTTTGGCTGTCGTCCAGCAAAAACTTAAATATAGGGATGGTCCCATTGACTTCAGCTGGTTGGAATGAGCCCTTAGGCCCAGATCCTCAAAGGCATCTGGGCAACTGGCTCCCAAGGTCTGAACTCAGGGTCTGTTTTTATGTGTGATATATTTGGTGCTTGAGACAGGGGCTGTTTAATCAAACAGCTCTTCCCTTTGGCTGTATTCTTTCTGCAAGATGAAGATTCGTAGTTTTCATAGCCAGGACTGGGGACTACAGAACTGGATGTGCTGACTTGAGTTTCTAGCTCATAGAAATGTGTCCTAAAATCACACTTGTGAATGTGTCGAGCAAAATTCTGAGCTGCAGAATCTCCAGCTCTACAGCCATCTTCCAATGTACAGAGTAGCTATTGTGATCTTATTTTTTGAAGTGAGAGAATGAGTTCTGGAGCACCTACATAGCTCAGCAAATGTCATACAGTGGGTATGGGGTTATGCCAGAAATGGAAAAATCAGATTTCCTAAGCCACTAGACAGTGCAGCTCCTCCTGTGGGTGAGAGGAAGGGTATGAGACCTGGCCTGTTCTGCAGCCTGGCAGCACCCATAGCTGGCAGATGGGAATACAGTCAATCCCATGGGAGCAGACACAGTGAAGGTGACAGTCTTGAAAAGTTTGTACAGGCACAGTTTGAAGATGGGAATGCTTTCAAACTCTTGGATCTATGTCCTTGCTCTGATTTTATTCTGAAATTGTATCAAGGTGAGAATCCCCCTTCTCTTCCCCTTTATTTTCACCAAGGAAATCTGAGTTTTCAGGCTGCAGTGGAGAAATGTGCAGTAGTCAGGCTCAGACTCTGCAGAGCAGTGCGTGTCACAGCTCACATCACAGAGCAGATTAAGCATGGCCTTCCTCTGCCATCAGTCCAGAAAGGAAATGCTCCAGCAGAGCGAGTGTCTGGCTGTGCTGTTGGATTCAGTGCTGGGTAAACACAGAGGCTGTGGCAGGCAAGCATGTCTGCTTCCTTGAGAAGCAACTGCATGCCAAATCAATATACCAGAAGTATGCGAAATTCAAACACTTTGAATTTCTTTTACACCAATTACATCATTCCTTTTATGCCAGAGAATATTCCAGTCTTGCTTGGCATAAGTGGTGAGTGCCAGTACAAATATCAGAGAGAGATTATGGATTAGGACCTAAGCATTGTGACATCATATCATGGGAGGTTTGTGGTGGATATTAGGAAAAGTTTCTGCACCCAGAGGGCAGTCAGGTACTGGGACAGTATGCCTAAGGAAATGACCATGGCACTGGGCCTGCCAGAATTCAGCAAGTGTTTCAACAACATTCTCAGGCATGTGGTGTGACTTTTGGTGTTGTCCTATGCAGACCCAGGTGTTGGATTTCGAGTTGGGTGCCTTCCAACTCAAGGTATTCTGTGATTCTATAACATTTAGGTTGACACCTCAAGCCTCTACTGTATGGCTGTTTATTTCCAATCCTGATATCGAGGATCCCATTCTAATTGCTGGAGGTCAAGGATTCCTTTGATTCTAAACCCATTTGAAATGCTATAGGGCATCCCCAACTCATCTGTAGATGTTGCTCCAAAAGGGCATGGGTGTCCCTTAGATCCTGTTCTATATCTGACAGCCTTCAGGGGTGTCCCAAGCAGCTCTACTTGCCCATGTGTGGATGGTCTGGCACCTCCCTCCAGGTTCATTTTGTGTTTGCTCTCCTTACAGATCCAGTCATTGCACATCCCTCATGAGGCTGCTGTTTGTCAGCTCTCCTCTGCCAGACCATAGGATTTAATGACACTTTTCCATTTCTGTTTTCTGATGCTGAAAGATCAGTGTAGCACTGACACTGCCTTGCTTAATGTATTGCAAAGAAGACACCTCTACTTCCTAAAGATGATTCAACAAATACTGACACCAAACCTTCCTGGCTTAGAAGAGCTGAGCCCTTCCAACTGGGCGTCATGTTTGTCAAAAGCTATGGATGTTTTAACTACCTCCTGAAGCATCACTGAGACAGCATCACTGAGGCTTCAATTAAAGAGAAAATAAAAAAGATTAAATGCTACACTACAGCATTTCCATACCTTTATTTTATAAGTTGCTGCTTCCCAACCACCCATTCCATGTTTGCTTGCTCCCGACAACCTGGTAAAGATGGTGTGGGACTAGGACAGGGAGAGGCCAGAGGCAGATTAATGGCAACTTTCTGAAATTTATGCTTATTTGAGAGAGGTGAGACTACAACCAGAGATTGCTGTTAAGTGTCAGAGTGACAGGGAGCTGCAGACGCCTCAGGCAACATTGGGCTCACGCTTCACAGCTTTTATTTACTGAGCCAGGCCCAAATGAATATGATCGGTAGGCAGGAAGGAACAGAACAGCGTAAGGAATGTTTCCTCTTACAGCTTCTGAGTGCTTAAGTTGCTCAGACCCTGAATCCTGTTCATTCACACTGTGAGCTTTAATCAATCCCCTTTTTTCCCTCATGCGTGTCTGCAAAATCTCCTCTGCAGGAAGCTGGATGCATGGCAAGATGTGCTAACTGCATATCCAAAATTTGCAGCAGGCACTTGATTTTGGCTCTTATGCTTTAGATAGTCCTGATGTGAAGACTTGTCTCTGTGCTTTGTGTAACCTCCCTGGAGGAATGGGGCACAGCATGGATGAAGGAAGTTCTGAAATTTTGAGGAATGGATGACATGAACTTCCTTCTGTGTCGATGCTTGAATAGCTGGGCAACCTCTGAAATGCTCTCTCACAAATTCATGCTTCTGGAAAGGGGTCAGTCCTTGGTGCCAAAACCCAGCCCATTTGTTCCTGCCACTCTGATGAAATTCTACAACTCAAGCACAGAGGGTTCATCTGAGCAAGGCTGCGCTTCCTTTGAAAATCTATGGCACCAGCAGGAGAAAACTCTCAGTTTTGGTTTTGGTCATGCACACTGCAGTTCATAGGAGGCCACATCTGTGTTAAAGAATGTATTTCCCCACTTTGTGGGGAAGGCTTGTTGCTGTGCAGAGCTTATCACCCCTACATGCAGATCCCTTATTCCAGAAGTAAATCAGCTGCTGTACAAAGGAGCAAGGTTCTCCTCTCCTCTCTGAAGAGTATCTTCATCTATCACTGTATCCATTAAACAGGCCATGACAGGGTCTGGACAAGCTGACAGGCACACTCTGTACCTGTGTTACCAAAGTAGGCTCTCAGCCTCTAAAACAAGGTTTTTGCTGGGAATGGTGAGGAAGCTGAAATGCTGAACTTGCCTGTGTGTGGAGAGACCGTACATCAGCACAGGGCTCAGGGTGCAGGTCAGGACCACTCTGTAGAACAGTCTCACCTTTGCCTGCAGCCCTCAATGCTGAGGGGTGCAGGCTGTTTGCCTCAGTCCATTCCAGCAGGGTTCCAGGTTACTGGGCACATGTCACCTTCCCATGTGCCTTTCACCTGACCAAGAGGCAAACATGCCATGCATTCACTGCAGCCCCACTTCACAGGCTGAGCAATGCTTGGGAAAAAGCTGTTTATCAGGTGAAGGGAAGGGTGGAGGCTATAGTGAAGAAGGCCTGCTCCCACATCAGACCTGATGAGATGCCAGCAGTGATGTTGCACGCCCTCCAAGCAAGGACCAATTTTAAATTTACATCCCATCTGTGCATTTTACCAGTGCAATACTCCTCATAAAACATTCACATGGATTGGATTTCTACCAGTTCTTCAATGTTTTGGAAATACAAGATGCTGCTTTGGCACAACTTTCTTGCTGTAGATCCCTAGATGGCCTGAGGACATGTGAGAATTTTGCAAGCTTGACTTATTCTTTTGCTTTTAGCCTGTGCAGAATTTCGGTGATCTTCAGGAAGGCTGTGACGGACACTGAATGGGCGAGACTTGTTTAGACTATAATGGATAAGGCCCTTAATGGGAATGGGAAGAGCTGGGGAAGACCAAACCCAAACTCTCATGTAACTTATGAATCTCTCTGCAGAAATCTCTTAGGACAGGATCCTCATAAAACACTTGTGTCACCCAAGGACATATATCCCCCCGAAACAGGGGAAGTTCTGCTTTAAAGCTTTCAAGAGCACTTGCAGATCCCACTCTTCTCTTTGAGGGTCTTCCTTGCACTCTATAAACTGTGGGGTAACTGTTCAATGCAAGATGGGGCCCCTAGAACCACTGGGTAGTTCTGCATTATAAACATTGTTTAAAAAAAATAAATCCCAGCCTTGTCCCTGCTGTGTTGTTTTGTTTTGAATTTTCCTCTGACTCATCTGAAGAGAGCATGTTTCAGAGATATTTCTATCCACCGTGTGTCATACTGATCAAATCCTGCAAGTAGATAATTTGCCCAGTGATCTTCCCCACTCTACCTTCCCACCACACTTGGTTAGGTGGATGTGAGTCTCAAGAAACACCTGGTGGCTTCTGAAAGCTGTGAAGTCATACAGGAGGAGGTAATCTCCTTCCTGAGTCAGCTCTCAGCTAATGTCCCAGCCTGGTACCAGCGAGCACTGCACATCCATTAAGGTGCAGTCGAAGGGGTTGTGGTTTTTCTTTCCCCAGACATTGGATGAGATTTCCCAAGGTCACTTTGTGACAGCTGAGCATCCATGTTGCTTCAAAGCTTGGTGGTAATTGGAAACCAGACTGCCACGAATACCTTCATGTACCAACCCCTAACAGATATGCAGGAAAGGTGTAAGGCATAAAGAAGATTTGGTCCTGCTCTTACCCACTGAGAAAAGGCAAGCAGCACCTTCCCTCTTTAGTCTCATTCTGTCCCTGCTTTCCTCTTCTTGTTCTAAAACCTACATGCAGACCTGAATCTTGGCTTGGCTGAGTCCTCCTTTTCTTTTGCTCCCAGCAGTTTTGTCACATCCAGGTCCTGCTTTCCTGCATAGCACATTCAAAAGGCTGCATTGCCTTTAGCCTCCACAGCCAAAATGCAGCCAGACTCTCTCCCAACTCACACTTTCCTGAGTGCTGGCTCTTCCTTGCTGGCTTGGCCAATGACCCCTTTGGTCTTTCTCAGATGTCGTTCAAAATTCAGCTGTTGGCACCATTTTCCAGCGCCCACTCAGTCTGAGCAAAACAACTCCCACACCCCATTTGTGAAAACATCTTTGAAGCAAACAGAGAAACATGTTCAATTGTTGCTTTTATTTTATCCTTCCCACACTGCTGGGCATTTGAGTGCTAAAACTTGAAAAGCAAGTAACATTATACCTGGAAATGTCTCATCAGCCACTGAGGATTTTTGAGTGATGATGCCATAAGCAAAGCCAGTCTAGTTCTGGAGAGCCCTGGTGAGGAGCAGCTCAGTGCTGGAGCTGAGGGAGCAGCAGGAGAATGTACCTGTCCTCTAGTAAAAGACACAAAGGAAAATACAGCAACGTGGGGGATACAGACAAAAACAGTGTGAACGTCCATCTTCCAACCATCTGGTGCCCTCTGAGGCTGCTCTTGTTTCATTCTTTGCTTAGGGAACTTGGATTATATGTTGCACAGAATGGCTCATGGAAGAGGAGAAAATGGAGAATGGAGAAACACCCCACGGAGATGGGTGCAGGCCTGATGTTGGGACACAGCACTGTCCTGTGCCCCAGGTGAGACCCTAAAGTGCCATTACCGGTGTCCCTCGCCCATTTGGTCAGTCCCAAAACTTCCCAGTACACAGATTCCAAAGGAGGCTGGAATCTGTGTGCATCCCTCAGCTTCCCCCAGTCTGTCAGCAGGCATCTTGGGCATGCTGGGGTATGGGTGGAAACCTACAGCCTCAAACCTGTGCTTCCCATCTCCAGGGTCAATATCTCAAATCCCAGTTCAGAAGCACAGGGATGGGATCCAACCCCAGGTCAACAATGGAGGTGGGATCCAGCCTCTTCAGCTTGACCCTTCTAGGAGAATGGCTCAGCAAAGAAGCTGCAAGAACCAAGGACAAAGGGTCTGTGTGGCTGAAGCACATCTAGAGGTTCAGGTTTTGCAGAGGACTTAGGCCATATATAATTTGATGGTCTTAATGAAATTACAAATTCCTTGATGCCCAACTGAGGTGAATCCCACATTTGAAAAAAATCCCTGTGCAGGTGCATAAGTTAATTTACATTTTCTCTTACTATCTGATCGTTCATACTAGAACACTTAAGAATACAGACTACACACCAGGCTGGCCATTGCCTGCTGGAGAAGAATTAGAAATCCAGAAAAGTCCATCTAGCCCCTACTTTTCCAAACACAAAGGCTAGGTGCAAGCCTTGGGTAAGATCTGTGGTTGCCATCAGTTGGCACAATTCTATTTATTTGGGGTTATATCACCAGAGGATGACACCTCATGAGGGCATGAACTCTGTACACAAGAGCATGGAATGATCCTCCTGCTCGTTGCAGGGCCCACCCAAACCCACTACAAAGCAGTGACTCTCTCCAACACACCTATAGAAATATGAGGAAGAGGAAAACCAAAACAAACCCTGCAGAGGCACAGCTGCATCAGCCCTGAGACACAGTCCAGGTACCATTTTCCTGCAGTCCCAAGGCTACCAACGCTTAGTACCCAAAGACTTACACTTACCTGGGGGTGAGGGTTGAATCAGCTTCTCCTTCCCCTCCCTGATGCTGAGGTGGCTTTCCTGGGCCTTCAGCAAACCTGCCTCCCTGATGAGAAGAGAGTCATCATGGTGGAGGCATGGTGGGGCAATGGGCAAACACATCTTCCCATCAGGATCAGAGCCCTCTGAAGTTCCATGAACAGTTTTAATTTTAAGAGTTTTGCTTTGCGTTCTGCATTTGTCTCAGCTATTGTGTCAGTAAAGTAATTACTGTATTATCTCACCCCTGGCTTTCAGACTTGTGTTATCATGCTGAGCATGTCTTTGGGATCATGTTTAGCAGGATAACTGTTTATAGCTTTGCTAGAGCAGGAGCATTCTGTGGGACCTCATTTCTCTACTCTGAGACCATCTCTTACTTCTATGCTCGTTGCTGCAGAGACAGAAAGCTCTTATGGAGACTTCTTTAGAGGGAGGGGGAAGAAAGTGCACACTGGCTGGAAACTGAAGAAAATAAACTGTGAGAAGGATGGATGCAAAAGACAGAGTAGTGCCCAGTTTCTTGTAGGAACATGGAGCCACGCAATTGCAGTCTGGCCAGAAGGAAGGTAGCATGTACATATATAAAATCATTAAAGCATTTTAATTATGTTTACTGCTTTTTAGGACACACTGTACTGGTTTGCAAAACTTGGCTTTCCTGTCTCAGATCTCTCACTCTCTCTTGGTTAAAAAACATCTCTACAACCTGCCCTTTTTGTGCTCATTCAGGAAAGGCTGCCAGGCTGTCTGTTTGCTTTGCCCACTGCTTCCCAGAGGGACTTCAGTACTGGCTCCTGCCCCAGTATGATGCTGGAATTACATCTCCAGTAGAAGGTAGCATCCCACGAGCCTGCCAGACAGGATTTTGCAATGGAGAATAACTTCTGTCTCTTGATGGCCTCACATTCTGCCTCAGTTTTCCTGGTTACCAGTGGAACAACACAGCAGCCTTCTTTCACTTGAACAGCAGTGGGAGCCTGCTGTCAAAACCAGGCAGGCATCTGTGACCAAAATGCAGCCCTTGCTCATAAATCAGAGCTGCGTGCTGGCCACATGTGAAAGCGTGCTCCAGCATCCTGCCTGACTCATGAGAGGATGGTGTTCCAAGGTGTGCTTGTTAATCTTTGAGCCTTGGAATGGCACTGGAGATGGCATCTCCCCTTTGACAAACAAGAGTATGTGAGTGCATACTGCATTGCCACACACGTATGAGCCCCTGGCAGATATTTCCCATGGGGGAGGCAGGACAAGTTAAATTTGGTGCTGACCCTATCCCTTCTCTCAGCCCACATCTGGGCACTCAGCCCACGCTGAAAAACATTTATTTTTCAACAATTGCGTGTGCACAGATCTCTTAACAGCTGTGATGGCTATTTTGCTTTCTGCAGGTTTTGATTACAAATTCTTTAAAAATAAAGGAAATAAAGTGGTGGAGGTTTTATTGTCTATCAGGTAGCCAGAAAAACCAAGTTATTCCAAATATACTAGCATATTCAGAATAAATAAATGGCAATCAATACTTGAGTGTAGGTTGGGCATTTCCTTATCCCTTGTGCCTTTGTAACATTCTTGTCAATTATAATATCAATATCCTCCCACATGACAGGATTTATCTGACAGGGCTCCTGGGTTTTGTAACAATAAAACAAACAACTTGGATCCTAATCTCAGAAGCACAGATGAACTTTTATCTGGGCTTTGCTTTGACATTACAGTGCAGGTCACAGGGTGTCCCCAGCATCATTTCTGCAGCTGTATCAGCCTATAGGCATTTCTTCATTGATCAGAGAGAAAAATGAAGTTTGGTAGGGACCATGGGAGATATTCTGGCCTCACCTGAGGCAGGGCTAGCTTCAGAGCATAGACGACTGTGCTCATGTGTTAACCAGTGAGGTGCTTTATCTGGGCTCCAAGGAAGAGGTCACCAGTGCTCAAGAGGATCCCAACAGTATGCAAAATATTGTCCTGAGTTCTCTATTCAGTGAGGAGACAGGCTGATGGGGAGGGAGCTGGGACTGGGGATGGATCTCTGTTTGCCCTTTGTGTAAAAGTCATTCATGGTAAATGCTTATGGCAGCACTAAAGCTTTAGGTATCTAAGGGATATCTGGAGCTGATGCAGGCACCCCAGGAGGTGAATGTATAATCATGTCTCTTACCCAGTCATGAGGGGGAGATACTAAAGTTCAGCAACTCCAAATGGGAGTTGACACATAGAACAAAGATTCGGGCAAGCAGCACTGCTGAGTAGTGGGGTGTCCTTGAAATCTCACCTTTCTTTGGGTTTAGATTTGTTGATGAGGCTGAGCATCTTCATTTCCTGTAGTCCCTGTGAGAGTATGGAGACAGGCGTTTTTTCACAGCATGGGGTACAAAGCACACCCAGGAAGCAGGAGATGTGAACTCCAGAATGCCCCGAGGTTTTGCACCCACAGCTGCCAGATCATATGGCACACTCTGCTGGGGACAGGTGACCCAGGATGCTGGGACCAGACCAGGATTAAATAAGAAGGAACCCAAGAATTCAGACCAGCAATGGACTGGAGAGAGGTGGGATTTCTCAGGAAGGGAGAGCCCAGGAACAGTTTCTCAGTTGGTATGAAGGAGCCTGTGCATAAGCAGTGCCTGGGAGCTGGACAAAGGAAATTCATGGTGCTCTACCTGCTGTCACACTGCCTGCAGAGAGCTCTGCTGCTGGGAAGTGAGCAAGGGAGCAGTCCCTCCTGGCACCTGCTTCACTGCACCCAGAGGTGGTGGGAGGTTTCTGCGCCGTGCTGCCTTCTGCTCTGTACACACAGCCCTGCAGACTAGCTCTGTGTGACCACACATGGATAGTGGGGTATTTACGGGACACGGCAGTAAAGAAAGACCAGTGAAAATTGTCCTACCTCTCAAAAGCAAGTAGGCAAGCACAAAAGGTTTAGGTGAGTGCTAACAGGACAGCTGGTGAGCAAGCATTGAAACATGCTGCCAGATACAGAGAATTTGTCTGGAACACATGCAGTGAGAGCATCCCTATCCTAGGGCAAGCTGGGTCACCCTTCATGGCGTGTTCACTCCCAACGAGCTGCTACAGGTGGATTTTTACACAGCCCAGCAGATCAATATGTTACCTGCAGCAATGGCTTGCATCTATCTATGATACTATCTGAAACATGTGTAACACATTTAACATGCCCATATGTGTTTATAACAGACAATAATCATCAGATAAGCTTCTATAAAGTACAAGTGCACAGGGCCCTAGCATGTTTCAGCTCAGCCTAACCTGGAATGCCATCATCAATTTAAGTCATGTTCACACTTTTCAAGTGTGTTATCTGTATCATGGATCAGGTCTTCAGGGCTTCAGTCCCCACAAGGCAAAAGAAATGTCTAATTTTCTGAGGTTTTAAAGATTATATAAAGGGTCACCTTGGCTTCTCTACAGAGACTGTATCCCATTATTCCCGAGTCTGTTTTGAATTACTTTCTTGTACTGTAGGGAGGAAACTCTCACAAAATAAAAAGGGGTTTCTATAAAATGTCTATGCAGTGAAATACAGGTGCATTTATTGATAACATTGTTATAGCCTTGATAGTTTAAGGACCTAGACAAGACATGTTTTATAGACAGAAGCAATACTTTTTTATTGAGTCAGCTTTCTGGTCTTTACATCTTCTTCTACAGTTGGAAAAGGGGATCAGTTCACAGGCAGGCACACAAACCTTTCTCCAGGTCCCTGTTTGCTTTGCTCCTCTGGTCAGGACACTTGCCAGGGCATGCTGCCAGGAGCCTGGGTGCAGGCTGCAGTCATGTCTACAGCACAGCACTGCTTTTCACCCACAGCTGCTCAGCAGCCTCACAAGGAACTGTCCCATGCTTTAAAAAATGATGTGGCAGAGTGTTTCCACCAAACTGCATTTGACAGTAGAGGACAGGCCAGCTGGGGTCCAAGGGTGATGGTGAGGGACAGGCAGTGGCCCCCCCAAATGGCCCTGTCCTGCAGCACCCAGCCAGAAGAGCAGAGCCAGGATGGGGATGGTGACCAGCTGGGCACAGCCTAGCACTGCCTGTCCCCAGCTGCACGCTGGGTGCAAACACAACCACAACTTCCTGGTGCTCTAGCAGCCCTGAGAGCACTCCCTGAGCTGGACTGCCCCAGCTCAGCAGCCCCAGCACACACCAGCAGGACCCAGCACTGCCCAGAAGGGCCTTGTGCCAATGGTATTCTGCAGCACAGCAGCAGCAAGTAGCTCACCTATAAATGTGAGCTACAGCACACCAACAGCAGCATTTCATTTAGGTGCATGAGAAGACGTGCAAATGCTGTTCTGCTTCTTGGCTTGCTGGTTTTGGCTGTAGAGGGAGGCAGTCATTTACCACATTTACCACCCTGGAGAGAACAGCAAGTCAAAAATAAGTGTCAGGTGTTGTTTGAAGTACCACCATTGTGCACATGGTGTGGTTAGAGTGGCCTCAACCCACACTGGGTGCTACTGCAGCAGCAAGCTCAGCATTGTCCCTGAGCTTCAACCAGCATCTCCCAGCCAGGACAGATGGGCTTTGCTGAGCTCGTCTGCACCCCTGTAAGCCACAGCTTCCACATAGCCCAGGTCACAGCTGTCATAATGTGGAGATCAAAGCTGAAAAAGCTCAAGAAGTGCTTCCAATGGTTCATAGATAAACCACTCATAGAGAGGATTAAGGGAGACAATTGTAACTTGTATTATATGAGCCAGGAGCTGACTTAGTTTGAAAAAGTTTGTCAGTGGGTAACGTCCCACCACAGACTGCTGTCAGCTTGTGTAATGCTGAGTCTGATCATGCAGAGGTGCCTTGACAGGTCTGTGCAATGTTATTTTTCAACTCATTACTCAATGTTGCAGCTGAATCCATCAAACCAAAGGTGATTTTACTGCCTTTTGGATAAGCAAGTCAGTGTTTATTCAAAAGGCAGGCTCTTCTGTAGAGCTGCTATCAGCCTTTTCACTGAGTCAGGCTCAAAAATGAAATGTTTCTTCTCAGCAGATTGGAAAGGGCAGAGTCAGTATTTCCCCTGAGGATCTCAGGAGAGCTCAGCTCCAGGAGGTTGCTTCATTACGGTTCTGCAAACAGATTCCAAGGCACGCATGTCTGTGTGTGTGTGCGTGCCTGTTTGCCCACACACACAGGTCAGATTTTGCTCTCATCCTTCCAGTACACTTGCTAAACAAAATGACTGTTTTGGGAATGATTCTTCTACACTTTTTGAAAATTTCAGCGTCCACATACAAAGACAGGAGCAAGTTGAAATACCCACCTGTTGTCACTTCTTCATTATCTATAGTGTTAAGTGTTCTCTTTGCCAGGCTGTCAGAAGTAGCATTAATAACAATCTCTTGCCTTGTGGGCTGAGCTGGGCCAGGCTTTTGTTATATTAGTTAGTAAGAAAATGCCTTGAATAGTTGATGATCTAAAAAAAAAAGGAATGAAAAGTCCCCTATTTTCCAGATGTTCGGCTGCATCTTAGACACACAGAAAATGAAATCCTATCTGTGCTGAAGCCAATGCTGAAGCCTCAGTAGGACTGCAGGTTTTATCCCAGCTGCTGAAACAAAACATGAAAAAATGTTAAGGACCTGGACACTTATCTCCTTAGAAAAGCTTGACAGAAATCTGCACAGAGGCCGGCATTGAACATGTTTCTTGGGTCCCATATTTGTATATTTAAACCCTGAATACCATTTAGTTGCTAGCTCCTAAAGCTAAAAACTATAAGGGGCAATAAAAAACTGGCCATGACGCAGGGCTGAGCAATGAAATTACAAAAGTTCAGTTCCTGGTTCTTTGATAAACTGTTCTAAGCAAGTGACAAATTGGTCTTTACAAAGGAGAGCAGTACCTCGTGCTGTGCTGTGATGAAATGTTTGCCAGCCCTGTGCCATTCCACTGCTTTCAATACCCTCCTCTATCAATCCTTCTCCTCCAGAGTGCTGCAGCTGGTGCCATCTCCCCCCTGTCCCCAGATGGCTGCAGGACAGATGTTCGTGTGGGAGCCAGTGGTTTCAGCTTCCTAGAGAGCTCCTGTGGAAGGATGGGTGCTTCTGGGGCACTGCACATCTCCTCCAAAGGCTGGCAGTGAAAGTGAGAGGTCACATGGTAGTGAGCTGGAAAAGCATAAGGCTTAGAGATTGAGATGGAGTAAAAGAGGGACAGGATGAAGACCCAGGGAAAGGAACTGACTAAGCCATGACAAGACCCACAAGGCACCAGCTGGACCTCTTCCAGCTCCTGTTCTCTCCTCATGAAGAGAGCTATCTAAACTCTCTCACACACACATAATAAATGCTCCTTCATATAAGCCAGCTGCAAATGTCTTGCCTGCATTGGATTATTTTTTGAGGTCTGTTTTAAAGAAAGGCTGTACGTGAGAGGGGATGATTGGAAATGGTTTGACCTTTCACCAGAGTCCAGCCCCAACACAAACTGGAAGGGCTGCCATTTGACGACTCTCTAATTGTTTTCAGGAGACATAATGAGACAAAACCTATCAGCAATAAAAAAATAGAAAGGCAGAGGTGAAGGTGCTTGCCAGCTGGACTAGGGAGAGGCAGCTGTTGGTTAAAAAATGGCTGTTTTGGGTCTTCATCTTGCTGAATTTGGAAAGAAATCATAGGGCATACGGAAAAAATAGTCTTGTACTTCAAAAAATGAAGTAAAAAGTAGTCTCAGATTATGATCTCCTGTAAAGTGTTTTCTACAACTTTACAACTGAAGAATGCTGCTTACATGTGGAAAGGTAAAATTAAACTTTTCTCCAAAATTATTCATGGTTGCTGGTTCTTTGGTTGTATTAACTTCAACATTGATAACACAGATAAATCCATCACAGTCGAACAAGAAGATTATTGTTTACCTCCAGCCTATTCTCAACCAATCTCTTCAGTTTCCCAAACATGAGACTGGACTCCCAGCTGTAAGATCTGTTACAGGCTGATGCCCTCACTAAAAACCCAAACTGCAATTTAATTCTCCCAAAAAGTCTAAAAAATCCATTTCTACAGTCCTAATATATAACATGTCAAAGCCCCAAATAATATCCTGTTCCCCAAATTAAAGCAACAACAACAAACAACGAGCAAATGATCAAGCAGGACAATTTTTTTTTGTATGAGGGTCACCGCTGAAGAAAATTTTTATCGTCAGTCTGTGGTATCCTAAATTACTTTTCACCACTCAAGTCCATAATTTTTTATTGCATTTGACATGCTGACTCAAGACATATCTCTGCTCAGCATAAAGCTTGCTCTGTCTTATTAGCTACGCAGCCCATAGGCAAAGCATTCAGCGTGATGGACACCATGTGGCACAGAAATGTTCCGAACCAACAGAAACATCAGGAGGTGCATTCTTCTGCTCAGAATGAGTCCTAACAACAGCTGCTCACAGTTTCATGATAAACTTCTTCCAGTTTGGGGTAATTGTAGTACCCCCTCCCCCACACGCACACCGTTGTTATGCTGTTATCTGTTGGTGTCTAATCAGAATCTGAGAGGAGTGATCTTAACACAGTTTGTCTTAAAATAATATATTTATCTTAAAACATATGTTTGGTGGGAGCATGTATTAAATTAAGGCCCATGTGAACTAGCTATAAATTTTTTCTGAAGGAAAAAAGTATTCACCTTATCTGCAGATCAGCCACAGTCAAGCAAATCAAAATTTGACAGAAGTCAGAATGCCAAATTCTTGTTATAAAAGATGATACCAGAAATATGGATAGTTTCTTTTGATCTTGGACAGAAAAAAAGTTTAAAACCTCCATGCTATGAAATCTGCATTTAGGCTTTTTGAGTACCATGTATTCCAGCAGAGGAGAATTCTTTGCAATAAACTCCTAGCGAAAAACAACTCGACCTCCACCACCATCAGCTGGTGGACTCTCCATTAGTGTGAACCTAATAAGGTCACAGCAGTGAAGGCACTTTCGCTCTCGGGGCTGCTACCTCTTACCTCGTTATACACAAGCCAAAGCACACTTGATGACTCAGTGTAGACTTTAATGAGAAATGTGCTGTTCATTTTTTGTGACCCTCCACAATGTTATTAATTCTTCTGTCCTCGCAGAGGTTCAGCAATATACATGCGGATTTGAGATATGTGCTCTGAACGTGAAAGCAACGTTCTTTTCACGTGGAGGACAGTTGTGGGGATATTTAAACAAGAACAGGCTGCTCCAAACAGAAAACATACTGAAAGAATCACTCTAAAACAAAGATGAGACAGAAAAGTATATCTTAATATAAAGAGACATTGTTTATAATTTGTATGGCTAAAAAGAGAATGGAGAGCAACATCTGTATCCTCTTTGCTAATTTTGTTTTACAAATGCACTCCAGCAGCACACACCACAAAAGGGTCTTGTGGAATAGGAGCTGGTGCAGATTAAAAGAACAATAGATAAACACTCTTCCATAATTGCAAGGTAGAAAGCAGGTAAAGGAGTAAGTTCTTCCCTATAATTATCCCCAAACTTTCCGTCATTCCAACAAAGCTATTTATTGCTGATATACATATCAGTGTTATTTACACAGAAAAAAAAAAAAAAGATTAAGGCATCAGATATTGTGAGTGCCTAGATTGCTAATGGTTAATGACTCAATCAATCAGCAGTGTGCTTTGCTAAGGATGCACAAAGTAACCACGCAGGTGCAGAGCGGGGCACACCCACCACCAGAGGCTACAGCCTCTGGGTGTTCAAAAAGATAAGGGAAGAGGCTGATAAGAGGCAAATCCTACGAAGTGGGGTAGTACTTTTTACCATGATAAAATCCTTACACAAGTGGCTCAGCTGTGAAAACTCCCCTCCGGAGAAGTAGCAGGACATCCATCCCTTCTGGTGGGCCATAACTGACTCAACTACATGTGAGAGGCAGCTGTGGTGTCTTTGGAGGTGTCAAAGACTCCTGAAGTGTCCCGTGATCCACAGTATCACATCATCCAGTGTAAAACTCCCTAGGGGAGGTAGTTGGGCATTCCCACTGAGCCTGGACACAGTATAAACCCACCAGACTTTGTTTTGTGGGTTCCTCCACCCCGGATGGATCAAGACTGTGACCATCACTTCAACCAATGCAGTCTGGTCATGTGATCCACAGGTGGTGACCATGTACCTTTCCACTTTTATCCTTTCTTTCTTTTCCTTTATGTGTTTCTTTAAGTGGTTTTTTTTGTGCTTTTATATTTTGCATTTCTAAACAAAATGGCTACATTTTAAAATTTGCCAAGAACCTTGTTCAACCTTAATGTTCTGAAGTTTGGAAGTACAAGTTTGTTAATGGAGTTCCTGAGAATTTTGTTGTTTCTCTTAGACACCACACAAAGTAAATCGAACAACCTCCTCCTAAACTCATCAAGCAGCCAGGGCAAACCAGATATATCACCCAAGCTGCTCAGTGCTAGTTGAAATCAGACTGTTCTTTATATACTAATAAATATTTATCCTGAAGAGTCCTAGTGCAGTAGATGGGAAGCTTATCTAGCTGAGTTTCCTGCCTTTGAGAATGCTCAGTAGTGAACAGCAAGGGATGATGGAAAACACTGAAGGAGTGAAGGTGGCCACGGCACTGCAGGAACCTACCCACTCCCAGCACTCCAACCAGGCATGGCCATGGCAAGAAGGGCTCAGGATTATTTTGCTTTCCCAGATGGGAGATCATCGCAAAACAAGCAAAGTGGAAACTTCAGGTGAGGATAAACTGCTGGAAACTAGTCAATGGCTCATGGGCTATTTTTGTTGCTGAGTGGCCCCCACAGAGACATTCACATGGACAGGCAGTGGCACAGACAGCATTATACCAGTGGATTTCAGTTCCCTGTTGGGATTACACTGGCTGATCTCATTCCTTTGTGATGGTGGCTTGGCACATCCACAAGGGATAGACAGAAATGGAAAATTCAGATGAAAGGGGGTGATGGCAGAATAAAGCTGCCCAATCCCAGTATCCAATACCTTAATCCTAATCAGGCACACCCACTTCACAATTGAACAAAAGATGGTTCTCATGTCTGAAACCAGCCTTCATTCAGTACTGTGATGTTGCATGGTTCAACAATAAAATTAAACATCAAGTTCTCCCTGATCCTATCTTTTTCTCCTTGTGTAAACTCCAGTCTTCATTATGGTCTTAATGAACTTCCACACCTGGAGTAATTACCTAACAGCCTCCACTTTTTTCCTTGTGTGTCTTCTAGATGTAGGTAGCAAATGTACTTTTTTGCCCCTTTGTCCCAACCTTTCTTTCTGTCCCGGTACAGAGGTCTCAACCAAATGGCCATAAAGTGTTTTCATTTACCAGCACAAGCTCCATCTCAGCCCATTAAACCCCAATATAAAAGTGGATCTCCTTTTTCTGCCAGACCACAGCACTTCTCCCCACCTTGGTCACACTGCTACCGCACAGCAGGGCCCTGCAGACATCATGGACTCAAACAAGCCCACCTCTTTAGCTCTGCCAGTGCCATCTATACCTCGACACTCCTCTGCCACCCTAGTCTGGTAACACATCTGACCTTCAGTCTGCAGCCAGCGTCCAGAGAGCCAGCCCAGTGTGAAGCCTGAGCCAGCAGCTGCCCCTGACTCTGCTCAGTGACCTGGGCTGAGCTGCTCTCCTGAGCTGGCTGATGGTTGGGCATTGTGGTGTACTCAGAGAAGTCTGCTATGCTTCGCTTGTAGGGAGTTGAGTGCCATGCTGGCATGTGTGTGCAAGCTCCAGGAGCACAAAAGGGACATCTGAGCACCAGGGCCCCCTTTACTGACTTCTCTTTATGCTTAAGACACATTAGTAACCTGCTTAACTGGAAGCCACAGGACATCTCCCTCCCTCCCTCCCTCCTTCCCTCCTCCCCAATATCAACAAGTAGCTCATGGCATTGAAGTTAAACAAAAGCTTTGCCTTTGCTTTCCCTGTTACTGCAGTAAATCATTCTGTCACGTTGCCATAGAAACGGCAGCTATCACAAATATCATTACATGGTGGCATCACAGCAGCCTCAACAGCCAGGTTGTCACTCTGGGGCCAGTCCTCTTACCCCTCATCTAGCTCTGTGTTTCCAACTCTTCTACAACACGCTGCAATTTTTTGATGAAAAAATAGAAATTTAAGTTTTATTCTTGGGAGTGGAGAGATTTATCAAAGAGGATTAGTTGTAAAAAACCCACACTTTTGTTCGCTCTCAAACACTCAGGGGGAGTTGTACAACAGACTATGGAGAGTTGGGACTTTGGTGATATAAATCATTAAGTTTAGTCACAGTTGAAAGACAGTGAAGAGAAAACTAATTAATCACAAGTTGATTTGAAATAATCTGTAAACAGCTTTGGCAGACAGGACAGAGAAGTTTTTTTCCTCAAATATTTATGAACCTAGAGATACAGATGGGTAGTGGGTGAGATTTTTAAGAGACATGCTATGCTAATTTATATTCATCAGGAATTTTTACATTTCCCATAGCAGAATTGGAAAGCATTAGAACCTTTCCCTCCAACCGTCCAGCTCTCTGGTGGACAAATATCTATTACTTTAATTGAAAACCCATTATAACTTCAGTATTGTCCAAATAAAGAACATTGAGCTGTATTTAAACTAAAATGAGCAGGGTGCTCTGCTCTAGTGTAATGAAGAATATCTGTTGGGATAGGCTTGAAATGTCACCAATTTTCACTTACAAGAAAGGTTTGCAGTCAGTTTCATGTGTTGAGTAGAAAAGACAGCTTTAACTTTTAATTTTTTTTCAGGGAACAGTAACATGAGTTTTCCAAGATACTAGCTTTTTATTATTAAAATGCCTGTCTTTTATTTCATTTATTCTGCTTTTGCTAGCCACATGGTTAAAGTTAGGAAAACAAACAGCAGATACTTTCCAGTGAGGAATGTTTACATTAGGTCTAGCTTATCTGTGCAAAGAATAATCTATGAACTCTCCCTGGCCTCTTGGATAAGCAAACATAAACCTCATTTCCCTTTATTGTCCACTCCACGTAATAACTAGCCTTTCCAGAGGGCTTCACAGAAGTTATTCAGTCCAGGGGAGCTCCTGGGGATTTCCTTTAATGACTAAAGGGATCACTGTGTGTGTTACTGAGCAGAGATATTGCAGTTGTGATGGTCTAAGGATAAAGCACACAAGTTTGTAGGGAGAGGTATTGTCTTGGATCAAGACTAATCAATACAGCTGGACAAAGAGAAGTCTTCAAGCATGAGTCTTTCCTTGTATCTCTGGAGGTAAACTGGTATGCTCCCCAGGTTCATGCATCCAACCCCACAACCCCATCTCTTTTTTTGTGAACATTCATACAAATCCTCTGTGAGCTAAAACAGCTCAGGAAACTAGCAGAGATCTAATCCAGCAAAAAGCAGTTGATTTTTGGGGGTGGTTGGTGTTGTTGGGTTAACAACTTGATTTGGCTCCTTGCAGGGTGACATTCGGTGCCATAGGTACAGAAGCAAGGGAGAAGATGAAAAAAAGAGAGAGGATGCCCCTTTTGGTGACCTTAAGATGTATCATTGCTGCAGATATCTCATTTCATGGTGGTAAGGCTCTGGTTTGGACATTTCAAAGGGCTTCTTTTAACTCTGCTCACATGGCATGCTTCAAAAAAACAGCAATCAGCCTAACCAACATGAGGGTACACTGAAGCTTTCAGTAGCAATCGAGAGGTGGATGATGCTGTTAACACATTTCATCAGAGCCTTTGCAGCACCACAGCCCCTGCTCTTTCTGGCAGCTGGGCACTGAGACTGTGGCTTTCCCAGGGCCCTCACAGAGCTGGTGCCAGCACCAGCCTGAGTAAGATTCCTTGTTACTGATCATGCCCTTATCTCCACAAAGATATGCAAAGTGAAATAGTTTGAGCATCATATTCTTACTGAAAAGGCCTCTTCCCCAGAACACCAAAGTTATTGAAATTACTCATGCTAATTTCAGTGAGATTTGGATCTGGTCTCACACAGGTTGGCGTTCAAAGCATGATGAGGAATTTTGTCCTCCTGTAGAGTTTATAGGATTTAAAAGGCAAGGTAAAACAATCAAATCTAAGCTGCGGGCTAAAACACAGCAAAGGGCTTTTTTATTATTTTTTTTATTATAGATTGTGGCATAAGTCTTCATTGGAGTAATTAGATAATTTGTTTTAAGGAGATGCACAATTTTGATAGAAAAGGTACAAGAATGAAGTATTTGCCACATTTATTCACATTCAGTTATTGACTCAAACTGTAAAAAATTAATGATATTTTCTGCTTAAATTTGTGCAGACTGGTAATGTATGTTTTGACAAAGCCAGATAATAACCATGTACTTTTAAGAATAAATATTTTTGAAGGAAATAAAATTATGAGCTAAGAGACACAGAACTGTTTATAGTTCTAAGGCCTCCCGTGTCATTCAATCCATAAAACTGCACTGTGTTTTACAGTCTCCCATGTGAACACAACATGAACACGAGCTGACTGGACTGAGGTGCTTGACTGTGTTATGAGCATGAACTGCCTCACCCTTATCTCATTTTTGGCTGCTTTCACCTGCTGCAAACTTCATGGTGGTTCCTTTGAAAGCTGCTCTGTTCCAGTGACTCATTTGAAAATTATGGATGTTTGTGCCTAAATGTTCTGTTATGAAAGAGAGAAAAATACAGATGCCTCACTTTTCTCTAATTTAAGTAGATTTACACAGTTACTATCAGCAATCAAGATTATTTTTGATCCTGCCATTCTGATTTCTTTCTCTTTTATTGAGCAAATATCTGAGAAACCTAGGTTAGGTTTCAGGGTTCACGTCTTGGGTTCACATCTTGGGTTCAAGACTTGGAAGGCCACCTACAAGAAACATGATATCCCAAAAAGCCTTCTACATGCCAGATCCTTGCAGTGCAGCAACACCAAGATCTCAAACACCCTGCATAAAGGAAGGCTCTCAAACTTTCCACTCTTCAGTGAGAAACATCTTATAGTATTTCCTGGGTCTTCTCTTGCCCTTTGCATCAGCAGGTGCCCTGACCAGGCCTTTTAGAAAGAGCTCAGAGCCATATTGAAAACTAAGAAGACAAAATATGTTCTCTGGAGGGCTTGCTATGTGTGAGGGCACATCTTCACAATAACTGGCAGCACCTGGAAAGGAACCTTCTGATGCCCAGAGTCAAACCAGGTCAATCAGGGATGCAGATTGGTTATCTTGCCTTGGCCCCAACTCATTATCATACCCAATTTTTCAAACCTTTCAGATTTTTTTCTGATCCCCACTGGGAAACTGAACTACATCATGTCTTTGGGAAGGTCTGTATTGGGTCAATGTTCTGGAGAGACATTGTAGCAGTGGGGTACTCCGTGCATCCTAAAGAAAAGTACACACTTTTCCAGCCTGAGTGAATCACCACGCCAATTTCTGATACAAACCTCCCCAGCACTCCTAAATCTGTACACAATATGGAGGAGGTTGAATGTCACCTCAGAGGACCTCTCAGAATTAGCACTCTTGTGCCAAAGAATTTTAGAAAATACATTTTCCTAGATTTAATGCCAAATTCTGTACCTTTGCTGAATTTTACAATTTAATCTTCTCTTGAACATTTTTTCACCATTTCTGTGACTGAAAACTGCTTAGTTACTTCTGTTGCAAGACCTTTTGCACCTAATTTCCTCATGTTTTCTACAAAAATAAAATTTAAAGTCCCTTAGGGAAAACTGATGCTTCCTAGGTAATAAAATATAGACATCCAGTGTTTTATTTCTTGTCCACAGATTCCCTTTAGGGTCTGTGGGCACTCTTAACACCATGAGACTCATTGCACTTCCTTCCATAACTACGCTACCAAGTACTGCCACCACTCTCGTCACACCATCACCTACTGCTCCAGGCAATCCCCGCCATGGAAGAGTATCTGCCAGGATTCAGAGTCTGTCATGATGACATAATTCCTTTTTTTCTCCTGCATTTGAAGTTCACACTTGCTTGCCTTGGTTTGTATGCCCAGGGGATTCAGCTTTCCATCTATTGTTCAGGGGAGGATAACATTCTCTGTGGCACTGCGCTGCTTTCCTTTTGTCGATTTCTTTCCCATGCACTGGGGAGAATCTAATCTCATGATAAGCATTTTGTTCATGCCATTAATTCAGAGCATTGGTCATTGGAGCACAGATCAATGAAAGACAAAAATATCCACGTTCCTCTGCAGGGCACTGGAACATGTAGTCTGAGCTAGAGGGATGGTCCCAGGAACAGCTGTGGCACGAGGCTCTTCACAGGGCCCAGCTCACTCTGACTTGCCCCTTGTCCCACAGCAGTGACAAGTGGCAGCCAGTCCAAACTGGAAAAAGTTGGGTACCTGTTCTGTATCATTGCTTTGTTCTCTGGGTTGGTTCCTTGGAAAAAGGGAGGAAGCATCATCAAGCTGCTCATGTGGATGAGAATTTAGCAGGGGAAGGTCTCGAGTGAGGATCCAGCTTTTCATCAAGAGCACAACACTCCCACCAACTTAGCCTCACAGGTAACCCATGCAAAGGAAAAAATGGAAATTTCATTTCACTTTCTTCCTCTCTGTGAGCAAGTGGATAAATTTAATTTCTCTCTTTTCCTGCTTCCTGCAGTATCTTCTGATAGAAAGAGTTGCATTCTAAAAATCTTTGCTGGAAAAAGTCTGCACATTAGGTCAGCTTGGAGTGCAACATTCTAAATTATACTATTTGGATTCTCCTCAGTTACATTGGTTTGGCACTGGCTATTCTGGAGTGATGTCAGTCAAAGAGGAAAAGTCATCTCGCTTTATTATTGCTCCATACTTGATTCTCTTTCTCTGCAGTTTATCCCTTTGCAATTATAAAGAGATCTGTCACATGATTATTAGCTAGCATAACTAAGTCCAGCAGCTAATCATCACTGCAACTTTCTTGTTATGAAATTCCATGCAAAAAAAAAAGAGAAGGTATAGCAAAATCTTATTTGGAAAAACAAATATTCCAGATTGGTACACTCATTAACAACAGTCTAATAGTCAAATTCTTGGCACATTATTGTTGTAATTTTTCCCAGCAAGACACAGAAATTGGCAAAGCTATCATCAGAGCACATAAGCATATGTCTTAAGTAGATGCTTTAAGTTAATCATATGGTCAAGTACTTTGCTGAACTGGGAACTCTCCATTACACAGTGACTGCTTCCAGAGGCCCACTCAAAAGTACAGGCTGACAGACAAGGAAGTGTAGGGCTGACAAAAGGAACAGCAAACTTGAAATTACATGATAACTACCTCTGCTTCAGATAATATAAGTCTTAGTGACATAATGAAGCATGAATTTAAAATAAAAAACAAAATTATTTTACTAGACAAGACCTATCCACAGCCTTGTACTCAGCCAATAAGCTTGGAAGGATATCCATGAAGAACAGGCAGAGGCCACATGGATAGAAAGAGTGTAGGAGCAGGCAAAGGTGATTTTTGGGAGATGAGGACAAAAGACATGTCAGGGCTGATGTCACTGGCAAACCATGAAGGATGGGTGCTGTAAGAAGATGAGAGGCATGGATGAAGCAGAAGTACAGTACTGGTAGAAGGAGAAGCTTTAAGCAGCACAGAGTAAAGACTTAAGAACAAGTAACTCTGTGCAACCCTTCTGATGTGACCTGCCACAGGCGTGGCTTGACATAAATATGCTGCCCTGCTAGCAGTGGCTGAGAGCAGTCTGCCTCCAACTCCATCCCATTGCACTCAGCTCAGCTGACCAGCACAGTCATCTCCACACCGCCTGGGAACACGGATGGACAGGCATTTTGCTCTATTTCCCTATACAGGGATACTTTTAAATTCTGTGTTTCTATCTGTTGTTCAAAACTGATTCTTTAGCCTGTCAGCCCAGCCTGCAATGCCATTATCACAAGATTTTCTGAGGTGTTTTTCCAAATAAAAGACATGCTTTTTTTGACACTTTTAAAAACACCTGAAGGAGTGTAGTTCCATGAAACCTGAAGTCTCAAGATAACAGAGAGATAAGGCACTGATTGGAAGATTCTTTGGCACTTTCTGATAAGAGTTTCAGGAAGAAAGAAATTAGCTCTAAAATGGCTTTTAATGACAATGTATTTTTCCAAGGAAACAAAGATTTTTTTCCACACAAAATTCAGGGTGTGCAGGTTTGTAGTGGAAGTCAACTCTTTTTTAATATGCAAACAAAGGGCTCAGTAAATATCAGCATCTAATCTTGCTATTTTGCAGTAACAAAGCTCTTTCTATTATAGCTCCCATGGCAGAGATGCATTATGAGAAAGAAATAAATTTGAAACAAATTATCACCTCTGAACACATAATAGCAATTGCAAAGACTGCTTTTTTTCAAATATATTTTCTGGTTTGGGATGTATGAATTATTAATCATCGCTCTACAGGGAAGTGACTTCTTCCACTCCAAAAAAAAAAAAAAAAAGACTAAAATTAAAACTAAGTGAGCCCAGATTCTTATCCTAAGCACATGAATTTAAGAGGAGAGTGTCTCCTCTGCCTTAAGCATAGTCTTTCTGTATTTAAGCAGCTATAAATGAGATCAGCACACCTTTCAGAAACCTACAAGGAAAACAACCAAATAGCAAAACATCATTTCCAGGCAGTTCCAGTAAGAGCATTATGCTGGTAATTTAATGACTAATTGTAAAATCTATTATCTTGGAGTTGAAAAGATTTTGGAAGATTTAAGATCAGGTTTCAAGTTTAAGAAAATCAGGAAACAAAAAAGAACAATAAACTAAATACTGGAAAACACATGCATGACTCAAAGTCTTGCAGTAGAAGCTGCTGTAAGTGCCATACACATCAACATGATTAAAAACAAAGACATGATATGCGGGAAAGCTGAGCTCTGTATCAAATGTGAATTAGAGAATTTCAGAGAACAATTGAAAATGAAAAGGACAAAGAGGCATGAACCTTGCTTTGCCAAAACTGAACAGCAAATGCCTAGGAGGCCACAGCAGCAACACTTACCAGACAAACCAGTAACACCTGGGAAAGGCTTGGGAAGCCACCCTCTTCCAAAGCCATCCATCAGAACTGCCAGGTGTGCAAAGTGGCTCAGGCACTCAAGTGTCCAAGGCAACTTATTCTACATTGTACAGATAAAGGACAAGGGGGACAACAACCCAGGAGAATGTGGAGAGCAAACTATCATGTCAGAGGTGGAAGAGCTTATAAATGTTGTTACCAGGATCTGGCTGTGTGAGCAGCCCATGGCTGCACAGTGGGACAAGACAGTGACATCTCCCTCTGAAGAAAAGGCCAGTTTGTTTTGAAGACTCGAGTGGGACATAAATAATGGAAAGGGCTTATAATGGCTTCTCTCAGTGGATTGAATTTAGCCTCCTGTGCCTGCCCTAACGACTAGAAGGAGCAATGGAATATTTGGGGCAAGAGAAAGAGTGCTGAGTTAATTTAGAGCTGTTTTTCAAATAATCTTCTGGGCCAGAGGCTGGTGTTGGACTTGATGATCCTTGTGGGCCCCTTCCAACTCAGGATATTTTATCATTCTGTCATTCTAGGTTTCATGCACATTTTGGTAGGTTTGGAATATTTTCCCTTTCTTTTATCTCAGTCTCTGAAATGAAAATAATCTTCAATTTTCCAGACTGTACGTAAGAACTTCAAGTTCCCAGGAGGCATAGAAACATACAAAGCCTTGGCTTATCTGGGAAGAAGAGTGTCCTGAGAGTAGTCACTGAAATGCTGGAAACTATGAGCCATTAGTGGTGTTGGCAAAGATACACATAATGTAAACTGGCAGCACGGATTCAAAACATTAATACCCAAGCAAAATTAACTCTGCACACTTGTAAGTACAAGGAAATGCCAAGTAACTGCTTTGTAAAGAATGGTAAAATATGATGAAATGGAGAAAAGCAGATGACAAACACTTCAAAGGAAAGAAAGGTTGTGTTGGTACCTCAGTTTTCTTCTGATCTTGTTGACCTATTTCTAGAGATGTTGCATCTTATGCACACAGCTTATCCCTTGTAATGTGTCACTGTGTTAACCTAAGTGATGCAGTGCTTTGGAATCAGGAAATCAAGGGTGATAACAGATCTGCTGTGCAATGCTCCCAGGCAAGGGAAGGATAGATACCAGCTAATTCAAGAAGACCACAGAGGACTGGCACAAAGAAAGGGCATTTGGTTTGAAATGAAGGTAGCATGCCCTTGCCCAGCGGGACATGAAGCAGATCCCAGAACTACTCTTACTAAGCCAGCACCATTTTGTATATGACCAACATTTCCACCTACAAACATAACAAGAACAGGAAAGGTCTTGTACACACGTAAATCTTACCTCAGTCAGACACTCCAGGGCATGATGTTAGTCATCCCTGCAGTAAGCACTAATCATTCAGGGCTATAATTAGACAGGTACGCAAAGGTGGGCCAACTATGCCTTTTAAGAAAATCAAAACAAATCTCTCAGCCATTCAGGGCAACCAAAGCCAGGGTGGGGGGCACTGGGAAGGGTAGCAGTGAGACTGTAGGACAGAGGTGCACTGAGAAACCTGTGCAGAAAAAGAGACTGGGGGACCCTCAGTACCCCTTGCTCCTGTGGAGACACTGACACATGCTGGAAAGCACAAGATTCCTTCTGCTGCTTCTCTTCTTTCTACCCCAGCTCCTTTGTAACTGTTGATCCCTCCCACACCAAAAACCCTGCCTCCATAGGACCCTTCAGCCTGCACCTACTGTCCTGCTCTTAGAGGCTGTTTGGAACCATCTCCTCCACAACCCACCCTGGGATTGGAGGGGATAAGCATCCTCCTCTTACTCTCCACAATGAACAGGAGGAAACCAAAAGGAAGAGGAGAACATGGAAAAAGTGTGAATATCTCTGGTCTAAACAAGGAAGACAAAAAGAGCATGGGAAAAGTAATCTGAATTCCATCTGTAAACAGGAAACTAAAAGCAGAGGTGAAGTCCTGAGAAGGCTGGCAGAGAAACAAGAAATGCAATCCATCTCTCCTAACACTGATCCAGTATCAAGTTCTAATCTTATTTGCATTATTTTAGATGTAATACAAAGAGATTAAGTATGTGTATAGTAACCAGCATTCAGCAGGTAGTTCAGCCATGTTTTAAAAGCCTTTCTAATTTCCTTCTTTTATCAGATTTCCTACATCTAATACCAGATATTTACTGAGATCTGTTTCTTTCCCTTCCTATGCCTCTCAGTCCATGTAGCTATCAAGTATAAAGACCTGTATTTTACTAAAATGTATGTATTTACTGGGTCTTTTTTCCAATATTGTCTGTTCTCTTTGTCTTAATTCTTGTGCTTTTCTAGTCTCACTATGTGAAAGCAAAACCAAAATTAATACCCACAGCCAAATTGAAGTGCATTTCATGAATACAAACCTAGAGAAGGATAAGCAGAAACTCCCTCTGCTATCATACATAGCATTAATTTCTCCATTAATTAATGCCTCTTATTCCCTTAGGATTGCTTTGTCCATTGATAATTTTGCAAAACAGCTCATTATTTTATCCAGCTGATTATATTGCTGCTTTATAAAAGGCATTTATTATTTGTCATCTTAAGTATTATTTCTACAGCCCCAGTGTAGAGACAAGATGTTTTGCTCTTGTTCTTCCTGAAAGGCTTGTATTTTAATCAAGTCACAACATAATTACAGTGTTTTATGCAAATACCAACATAAAATCTAGATCTTAACTACAGCATTCTCCATTTAGCCAGTTAAGTGCTTCTGTGTTCCCTGATACTTTTGTGTTTGACCACCTCATGTTGCTTAAGGTATTTTTATAGGGCAGAGCTATTTTCCTGGATAGAGAACCGAAGCAAAGATGGAGAGTTCACCAAAAGAACAAACAGATCCAGATTTGCACTACGGGCTGGGGGGAAGGGGGTTGAGCTTGTCTCCCCACCCAGCCCAGGGTGCTCCCAGGTTCCTTGTGCTGGCACCAGCTCTGACACAGCGGTGCAGACAGCCAGGCTCCCCAGCCACAGAATTACAGCTGCTTTTCTTTTCTCTGGGCATCAGAGCCACATACTTCTGCCTGGTGAACCCTTCTGTGGCATAAAGCATGGATGGGGCTTTGAGCAGCCTGGTCTGCTCAAGGTGTCCCTCCCTGCCCATGGCAGGGATCTGGAACTAGGTGATCTTTAAGGTCCCCTCCAAGCCAAGTGATTCCATGAAAAGAGCTTCTAAAATTCTCTCTTGTGAAGTGGTTGTAATTTGACAGGGATTCATTTTTTTTCCACAGAATTTAGTTCAGCCTGCAAGATGTGGCATGCAATAATATTCCTACTCTAGAAGTATGCAGGGTGCTCTCCTGAAGAACCTGCCAATTCATTTCAGATATTGGCAACAAGCCACATCTTTCTCACAAAGCCAGGATGCAGATCAAACAGGAACAGCAAGCAGCAATAGATCTCCTCTGTCATGAGCAGGTACTATAAATTCTTAATCAGGTTACCAAGCCTCTTTGCACTCTTTGACAGAACTAACTGTGGACTTGGCTATTTATTCTATTGCCAGAAGTAGGAAAGAGGAGCAAGATTACACAGCAGTGATCTCATGATGTACTCTTAGGATGCTCCAGGACAGCAGTTCTGATTGTGTAGCTGGCACATCAGCCCTCTGCAATCTCATCCCTACAAGAATGGGACTGGAAGAGCTTATGCAGCAACACTGAAATGTCAGGAATAATTCAGCTATTATAAAATGGCATAGGTTGGAAAAAATATGGAAATGATAGAAAAGTAATTTAGGGTGAAAGGAAATTCTTTTAAAAAGCTTCATACTATCAAACTGTGAGAGAAAATATCCTTTAATCCTTAAGATGATCTGCAGCCTGACATTTTTCACTACTCTGGGATTTCCAGATAGTTGTGATTAAGGAAAAAATACCTTGGCTATCTCTATCTGATTCCTCTTCTGGGATCCTGTCTTGGCAGGAAGTGAGACAACCTTCTAAGACATGTTCTCCCTCCCCAGATACAACTAATTTTTGTTAGAATACTAACATTGTCCCCATTTCATGCCTGCTTCAGTATAAGCCTGCCCATTTCTAAGCGTTGGTTGGAATCCCAGAAAGCCATCTGTTCAGGAGACATAGGTTTCCCAAAGTACACCAGCCTGGCATTTAGGTCCATCCCAGACTCAGAGACAAGATAACAACAGACAGTCAGTTTGGGTTCTGGCTGGTGATATGAGGGAAGAGTTAATTACACCTTTGAGTACTCCGTGATTTTGGTAAGTATTAACTTACCAATAGCATGAAGGGTCATTTAAGACATATTAAAAATACAGAGGAAGTCAAACAGGTATTAAATTGTGTTGGTTTAGAGTATTCCTGTGATGATACTTTTGCTCTAACAGAAATAAACTTGTTATTCGTTTTCCATACCAACGTTTCCATTTACTTGGCAGAAGTGATGACAACAAAAGTTCTACCAAAATGTCACTGGATCACGTGAGAAAGTAAAATACTTACAATAACAATTTGATTAAATTTTCTCCTCTGGCCTTCTTGGAGGTAATTTAGGATTACTGAGTTCTAGTATTGTCAAAAAGAGCCTTTGTAGAATACCATATGGCTGAAAGCATAATGAGCCTCACAGAAGTTCAGCAGAAGGTGTGTGTTTGTATGCAGTGACTAAGCATATGCAAGTAGGAGGCAATTACAGATGGCTGGAAATATGCTACTACTGCAAAACACATATGATGTTTTGCATCCCAGAGCAGAAAGCAGAAATGCTCCAAAGTACCAAGCTTGGCTATTAGCTAATACTGTGGTTCTGGATTTGTGTTATTTAGGACCACGGCATCACACTCAGCAGCTGCAGATCAGCAACAAAAAGTTGCTCACTTCTGTTTCTTAGATTGAAAACAAGTTAATGCAATCATGGAAAGTGTGCAGAGGTAAGGAGAATAGACCAAGTGGGAAACAGAATGACACATCCAGTAAAAGCCCCATTAAAAACAAAGGTATGAGTTAACTGTGACACAGCCACACTTAGGGCACTGAGGAAAAGAAATCTCTTTACTACATGTGCCAGAGTGGTTAGCCTGCATTCTCTCCTCCATTTTGGGGTTGTCTTATGGATTTTTTTGCAGGATTTTTTTTTTTTCCAGTTCTGATATAGGTTTGGGCTGCTGCTGACTGTAAAATGTTATTTTGAGGAGTGCTCATTCCTTTAGATAAACTACACGTGTGTATTTGTCACTTTACCTAAGCAGTTGCTGGTGCATGGAGATATCAGCCCTCACAGTATTCATCAATTCTCACTCTAACTGAAGATGGAGGTGTCCTGGAGCAGCTTATCAAGGGACTGCTTTGGGAACATTGAGTGGGAGCTGGCATAAATGTGGGGTTTGCTGGAGAGGTCAGGGAAATAAACAAGTTGCAGTCCCTTCCCACCTATGCAAAGGAACAGAGATCTGGCATTGGATGACAGGTTTGTATTTGGAAAAGACGTATTTACAAAATAAACCCAAAACAACTTCAAAACCAAACCACAAACCACTCCCTATTCCACCCATTTAGGTTTCAAACCAAAGAACAATCCTACTGATATCTACCAGCTGATCTGAGGTGGGCTGAATGGAAGGAGACACCCAGATTTTAAGAGAAAATAAGTCTATCAAAGGATAGAAGGCATGACTAGAACCCACGCTACTGATCCCATCAGATTTGCACTGGGCAAGAGAAAAGACAAATAACAAAGCATTTTATACAGATATAAAAATACATTTATATCTTAAATTAAAAAAAATTATACAATGCATTGTATTGTATTGTATAATATTAAAGTACATTATCCATAATTATGTTTTATATGGATGATATATATAATTTATATAAATTAGAGCTACTCATTTCTTCTTTCTTTCTTTTCCCCTCTATTCAGCAACCTTATTGTAGGGTCAGCAGGGCACAGAATTCTGCCTTTAAACCTCAAAATTGCATCAATGAGTGCAACTGCATACTGAAAGACTGGGAAAATGAAAAGAAGCAAGCATTTCCCACTTGAATACAGCAGGTAATATACATTACCATACTCTGATCAGAATTTGCCTGTGCAGCAAAACCCTAAGAAATAAGTCAAACAGAGACCTCTTTAGGAAAAGTTACCCTAAGAGCATTCACACTTCCTCTCTTTGGAAATTAAGACCCATGTACAGTGATATAAAAAAGGCTTATGCAGAGGACAAAAATGAAAGCTCATTTTTTTACTCTAAATTGCTCTCTGGTGAGGTGATGGGAAGCCTAGACTGACTGTGCCCCTCGTGGGCAGTGTGAATGGCCCTAAGCACCAGAGTTGTTTATTCTGGTGGATCTGGTCATTGAAAACATCTCAGCTTGATCTGAAACAAGCTGACAAAGGTGCAATTGGAGCAAGCTCTGCTCTGCCCCTCAGGGGTCCACCATCTGCATTGCCTCTTCCTTCTCCAGCCAGCCTCAGATATTTTCTCTCTCAAATCTTCCATCTTCTCACTGGCCATCAGTAATGGCTGTTGTGGGGCTGGCAGCACACCTTCTAACACGCCTTCAAAGGGACTGAGAGACAAAATTCTCAGGAGGATGAGTACCCAGCCATTCTGGCTCCCTCTCCCTTGTTTAAGAAAGCAGAGCCCTTACTGCAGCCCCATGCCAAGCTTCCTGGGGTTTGCAGTGCTGTCAGTCACAAACATCTGTGCTCCACTATGATGCAATGTGTGGTGGTTTGACGTGTACAACCTCTGCCAGCCTCCTATAGAACAACTGCAGGTGGGCATGGGATGAAGTGGAGTCACTCCAGGGAGGGCCAGAAGAGCTCTTTCACTGGTGCCAGCACCCAAAACCTGGGCATTTGTACTGTTGGTAAAAAATAGCCCTAGAACAACAGCTGGAAGTGTTATTCTACATTAAGGAGCTGATGGTTCCTTTTTTCCCCCCGCCCCCCAGATGTATGGTGACTAACTTACTGACTCCTGGAAGAACAAATCTTACTGCAAAGAGGAAAAGTCAATGATGATAATTAGCAACAAAGTGGTATAATTGAATAAAAGTGCTAGGAGAATCGTTGAATACACTGATCCCTGAGGGCACAGTTACAGTATTTAAATCCTAAGACAATGAATGTATAAAGGAAGAAAAACCATCACAGAAATTGTGATAGAATTGATCGATTTATGGAACTTTTTGCCAGAAAATGCAACTAAGGTTACAATGCTAGCGAGATTTAAGAAACAGAAATTATGCTAGAGGAAACTTCCAATGGGGTTAAAAAGAAAACTTATCTGTCAAGAAATTATTTTCTGTCAACTACCAAAAAATTCTTTCATGTTCTACTGAAGAAGCAGAGATATTTTTAGACGACATAAATTACTGTTTTTATAAGCTCTGATACTATTTTGGTAAATAATATATCAATATCTGTGTTCCTGACTAGAGTCGAAGAATGAAAAGCATGTTTTTGTTCTGTTTTCTAAAACATACTCACTTTTTGGTTCTGCAAGATAAACATGCTTTATCAGCCTGATAGCAATCTTGACAGCAGAATTAAGTTTATGAGTGCATTCTGAATCACTATAAAATTCATATTTACTGCTTTTTAAAATTACCTCAATTGCTTATGGTTTTTTCCTCACACTATCACCTAGTTTACTCAACTTGAAATGTTATCCATGACAGAATTATGAATGGACTAAGATGCTATCTGATTTTTGCTATGATTTCTGTATGCCTCAGGAACAATATTCTGTGAGTTGCTGCAAGGATACTTTTCAGGAAAATAAATGCACCTGTCCTCATGATAGCAAGTCAAAAAGACAGTTACATTCCTTATTCAACTGGAGGACTATTCTCTTGACACAAGGAAAGATGTGAGGAGCTACTCTGTACTGCGAGCTGGCTTTTTAAACTGAATTAATAAACTAAAAATACATGATATAAATATTATGCAAAAATACATAATAAACACCAGCAGTTCCAAAATACTGGTTTTCTGACCCTCGACTTGGGATTTTGATGCACATCCAAACTCTGTTTTAAGAAAACAGAAGTTGTTTTAGAAGTGCAGTGCTTGGGGCTTTACTGACAACAGGGAATGCAACCTGAATGAGATCAACCACAGCCACTTGACAGAAGGTAAGATGCATCCATGGATAGAGGGAAAAGAGCACTACACATATTCTTGAGGTCCTACATGCTACATACCAAACTAATTTAGAATGTAGGCTGTCCCTAAACATAAGAAAAAAACCAATGCAAAAAGGCTTTAGAGATTTGCAAAGCGAGATAAGCACTCTTGGGAACTTTTCTATTTTCGAACAGACTTGTTTCTGACTTTGCATAGTATGAGAATTATATCATGTTGGCAACAGATTAACAGGGAAGAAATAGATGGGAAGTTAGTTCTCCTTGCTCTGTTTACTTGAAATTTGCTACCAAAAATAGCTTTTAGAAATGTTTCTTCATGCAAAGCTATTTCTTTTACAAGCTCAGCAAACTATCTTGATGGTTATGTAACAATCACACATATAATTTGATACATTTCCCTAGTGCAGCACTCTGCCTAGCAGGTGAATGGCTAGTACAAAAAATGTTGGGGCTTTTTTCTGTTCTATTCAAATGAACTGAAGACCATGAGGGAAAAACTGAACACATCAAAACATTGCTTACCTATATTTTTCATTAAAAAACATTGTATTTTAATAGATGAAGGAAAAAAAAAATATTGCCCTGTTTAGGTTTCAGAGTTAGAGGACAATTGTTATTGGGAGCATCCTCTGGAGGTCATCTGGTCCAACCTTGTTGCTCAAGCAAGGCCACCTGGAGCCAGTTGCCCAGGACTGTGACGGGATGGCTTTTGAGTGTCTCCATGGATGGAGACTTTACCACCATCTGGGCAACTTGTTCCACTGCACAGTCATCCTCACGTAGAAAAAGCATTTTCCGAAGTACTGTATTTCAGCATTTAGGATATTCTCATTTTTGCCTCAGTGTTGTATTTGAACAGGAACAGCTATCCACTGTGGGTGCTGGCTGCTGCACAGAGAGCAGAACCATACACTGTGAGGTTTAAGCAGCATCTAGTGGCTAATCTTAGGTAGGCAGCCATCCTTTTTAGCTCTATTTTCTCTTCCTATATTTAGCATCAGGAAGTAAGGGAAGGGGTGCATTCCATCAGTTTTGGTAAACATGGTCCAAAAGTGTGCTTGCTTTTAAAAAAAATCTCTACATATCACTACTGTTGCAGCAAAATAAGAGAAAAAAAACACTGTACTTATCACACCCTAAAAACTGGAAGAGATTTATCACTGGAGAAAGACTGAAGTATCTTCAATGAGAATGAAGAAATTAGGTTTCAAATTAATTTTGCAAGGTGATTTGCTTTTTCATGCAAAATAGCACTATGCCATTCCAGTAAGAGGAGGTATCAAGTGCTTGCTCCACTTTTGCAGATGTTATAAGATAGTTGGAGGCTGTCTTGTGCACAGCAATCATTAAATTTACCTCAGTGATGGGGAAGGTCGTGGGGCAGATCATCCTGTGTACATCATGAGGTACATGCAGGACAACCAGGGGAGCAGGCCCAGCCAGCATGGGTTTAGGAAAGGCAGGTCCTGCTGGACCAGCCTGATCTCTTTCTGTGCTAACCCAGTCAGTAGATAAGGGAAAGGTTGGGAAAGGGAAAGTAGATAAGGGACACCATTTCCCATAGCATTCTCCTGGACAAGTTGGTTGTTCATGGGCAGGTGCAGTGTTCACTTTATAAAAAAAACTTGGCTGGATGGCCAAGTTCAGAGAGCAGTGACGAATGCAGCTGGCATCTGGTCACAAGTGGGGTTAGCAAGGGCTCAGTATTGGGGCCACTCCTGTTAAATATCTGTATCAATGACCTGATACAGGTCATACACTGGGAAAGTGACTGAGTGCCCTCAGTCAGCTTGCAGGTGACAAGAAGCTGAGTGTGATTGTTGATCTGCAGGAGGGTAGGAAGGGTCCACAGAGGATCTGAACAAGCTGGATCAATGGGCTGAGGCCAACTGTACAAGGCTCAACATGGCCAAGTGACAGGTGCTGCACTTGGGTCACAGCTGAAAAGGCCCTGGGGGTGCTGGTCAATGGGCAGCTGAACATGATCCAGCTGTGCCCAGGGGGCCAAGATGGCCAATGTCATCCTGGCCTGGATCAGCAATGGTGTGGCCAGCAGGACCAGGGCACTGATTGTCCCCCTGTACTCAGCACTGGTGAGGCCACACCTCCAATCCTGTGCTCAGTTCTGGGCCCCTCACTGCAAGAAAGACATTGAGGGGCTGGAGCGTGTCCAGAGAAGGGCAACGGAGCTGGGGAAGGGGCTGGAGCACAAATCCTGTGAGGAGCTGCTGAGGGAGCTGGGGGGGTTCAGTCTGGAGAAAAGGAGGCTCAGGGGAGACTTTAGTGCTCTCTACAACAGCCTGAAAGGAGGGTGCAGCCAGGTCAGGGTCAGTCTCTTTGCCCAAATAACCCGGGATAGGACAAGAGGAAATAGCCTAAAATTGCACCAGGGGAGGTTAATACTGGTTATTAGGAAACATTTCCTCATGGAAAGGGTTATCAGGCATTAGAACACACTACCCAGGGAAGTGGTGGAATTACCATCCCTGAAAGTGTTCAGAAAATGTATAGATTTTGTACTTAGGGACATGGATTAGGGTTACATGTACTTAGGGACTTGGCTAGGTTAATGGTTGGACTCCATGATGTTAAAGGTCTTTTGCAGCTTGAACCACTCCATGATTGTATGATAAAGGTTTTTTGCCTATACCAGTTTTATTGAAGATTAAGTGACCAGCTAGCAAATCCTTGTAGATCTTGAAGAAATGATTGAAATTACTGCTCCTGGTTGCGTTTTGTAACATGCTCTGCAACTCTAGCACTGCAACAGGTTGTATGAGCACTACTAGACTGCTTCAGTGGAGTCAGCTTGATTAATGTGTTTGCCTTTCAGCAGTGCTTTAAGTTATTTCAGCAAATACAGCTTTACAGCTCTTCCCTTTTTTGGAAGGTTGTAAAGAGTTTCCCAAGGAACCTCTATAAATAAAATTGAAGACATGAGTTGATGCACCTGACGAAGAACAAATTGTACACCTTTTATTGAAATAAAGCAAATCTGAATCTGAATCTAAATTTGAACATGTTGATTCAAATAAGGGAAAACATCTTAGGGTTTTCAGCATTCAGTTCAAAATAAATTGCTCTGAGGTATCAAAGAAGTGGGAGAGGTGTTATAACAGGAGGTAAAAATCAATTTGGGAAAAATCAATTTGCAAGTTTTAATACCCACAGACAGCATAGGAGGAATATACCACATTCTCCTGACCCAACCCACAATAAGATCATCTGGGCCTAAACTTTCACCTATTTGTTAGTCCAGTTTATTTTTGTTTGTCCCCAAGCCTTCTGCAGTCAAAAGAAGACCCTATAAAAGTAGTCTTCTGCTTACACCTCCAATACTGACCTTTTTTATGCAAAGGAAACTTGCACCATTGTGCAGCTGGGGCTATGGTATGCAGTGGTCTGCTGCAGCTTCACCTGTTGTTTTTTGGGTTTTTTTACTTACACAGTTATGACTAACTGCTTTTAAGATGGATGTTACATTGTACATCTTTGGATTTAATCAAGCTGTTCATTTTGTTCATTTCTAAAATATGGACTCTACTATTGCTAAAAAGAAACAAAACCAAAAATCTCCCTTAAGCAGTGCTGCAATTTACAGCTATAGAAAATATGTATCTCTTAAAAAACCCCAGCTGTGTGATTCAGTAGACTACATAAACAAGTAACATGATATGTCAGAGGTCTCTTCCTGACACCTCCATTACTCTCCTTCTTTCTCCAAGAGCACCACAAACATCTCCTTCCACCTTAATAATCCCCTTGTCTGATTCCCCCTTCTTCTTCTGTGGGATTCAACAGAAGTAATTTCATATATCAGTACCTCTTCCATGAGGAAAGCTAAAGCAATTGCACATAATATATGAGAAAATGTACCTTCTATTGCAGTACCAATATTTTAGTAATCACCGAAATGAATAAAAATGACATGAAAGGCTTTTACTCCATTTCAAAAAGCTGAAGATTATAGTTTGCAATCATAAACATCAGTGTTTTCAGAAAAATCAGTGTGGATTCTGAGCTTTTAAAGGCACTGAAGGCCATTAAGAACTGCCTGAATGCCTATACACAGGTTATATCAATTTAAATCTTCTTTAAGGAAATCTGCTTCAAATGATGCAAATCTCTTTTCAGGAGTCAGTTGGTTACACGGCCAGTTATACACACTTTGCCCGTGTCACATGGAAGCAACACCTAGAATATGTACACCACACCCAGTTTTGACTTGCTCTCAGCTTTAAAAATAAATGGCTTCAAAGTTGCTGTTCGAAGTTTGCGTTAAAATGAGCCTAAGAATAACCCAGTATTAGAATAGCATATTGTATGTTACTATATCTAGTACAAAGTATCAACAGTTTTGAGATGCTCTGAAACCCAAAGAATCTCTCCTTCTCAGTAACAGCCTTGACCAGATAGATATAGAATCTTACTCTGTTGTTGAATGGGTTGTTTTGGTTTTTTGTTTTTTTTTTTTTTTTTCATTTTGAACTTTAATTCTTGAATGAGAAGTATTCTTCTGGATTGTGGAAAGGTGAAGACTGCTGAGAAAAATATAAAATAAGATTTACAATTTGCAGCATCAGTGCTCTAAACACTAGGAGCCACTGTGACTGACAGCCAGCAGGATACTGGTGTGGGTACCTAATTCCTCCTGACACAAGGAAGGGAATAGACGAAGAAATTATCAATCTCAGAATCATGAACCTGCACACAAGGTAAGCAAAGGAAGAACAACCTTACAGTTAAGAGAGTCAGACTGAAATTCAGGTACTTTTAAACACAAGTGCTGCTGGTAATCAGAATATAAAAATGCTGTTGAAGGCTTTATCAAATGTCACTAGATTTCAGTTAAACCTTCAGATTTTTTCTTCTTTATAGGAAAATACTTGTATGTAGTTCTGTTGTAGAAAAAAACATTTTCATGAGACAAAGTAATCTGTAGCTCTTATTTGTTACAATCTGAAGACAGCCCAAGGTGTCTAATCTTAACAGAAACTGAAATACTAAATTCTGCTCCTTTTTTGGCCACAGACTTTCAGCGAGCGATGTAGCATGAGAGATTAACACAAAATACAGATTTTTGAATAATTTTAAAAGGACAGACAAATGTTTTGACAAGATTTTATTGTGAAACATTGGATTTAGAAAAGGTACAAAATGTCAATGGTCAGATGTGTGCCAGTACAGTATTTCAATAATCTATACATGTGGACAGCTGAACAGCTTCACTGCAGAACGCGGATTTGGACAAACTATCTAAAAGGGGGCCGCGATATTCACAGGCTTAAAATACATAAATAACTTGAGCCAGAACGACCATTACTGGTCAATGCTAATCAACATCTGGAAACAGGCTAAAAAGCACAATACAGTACAACAATCTCCTTGCAGATCCACATTTAAAGAACATCAGTTTATTATGTCAATAATCTACAGCTCCAGGACATGATTCTCAGGACTGGGATTCAGGTGGCTAGTTAACAACTTTAAAAATTTAACGTTAAAAATGAGATTGTGTAAGAAAACCCACAGGTATTTAATTAAAACTAAAGATCGTGAAGACCCTAAAAATTCTTCTGACTGGGATTTATAATTAATTACTTCTAATACAGAACTTCTGTTTGTTTCTTTAAAATGTCCTGACTGCAGCTTGAATTGATATAATTAAGTAATCTTAATTCAAACATTCCATTTTGCTATGCATTTCTGTATTTTAAAACCCATTTCACTGAATGTGGGTGACCATCAAACGGGAAAAAAAATTACCCAAATACTAATTCTGAATTAATACAAATCATAAATTTGTATACTAAAAAAAATTAACAACCCCAAAGATAGCAGCATTCTCTACCCTAGTTTAGTATGTTTAAAGAGGAGCTTTTATAAACATACAAAGTTGATTTTAGGGTATAAAAATACACATATACTATATGAAACAAGATAGCTCAAGTTTTTAATATTTTTCAGTAGTCTGTCACTGCTGGATTTCATTTGAACTATTGAAAAGGTGTTCATAGTTCAGTAGCTGGGTGAATAGTCAAGGGTCTATAGACTTTTGTTCTTAAAAATGTGTAGCTGTTTCTACACAATTAAGCTTGCTGAAATATCAACAGCTACCCTGTTATCAGTCAGTATCCAGAGCCGACTTAAACCTTTACCCATGTAAGTCTACCTCCATTTATGCTGATTCATAACTTACCTTCCTGAACAGTTACCTTGGGGTAAACTAAATTATTGTTTAATCGAAATTTCTGAACATGACTCAGGTCCATTAGGAGCACAGCTAAACTTAAACTGATGTAATTTAGAATGAAAATCCACCCAAAACATTAAAACCCACCTTTTGACACCATATCCACTCCCTTAATCTCAAGACCATTAGTGTTGGCTACTCTTTTCTCATTGTGTATCTTCTGTGGGGGATGTGCATTTTGCAATTCATTAAGAAGAATCACCATAAATTACAACCAAGTACGTAAAATCAGACAATGGGGAATAAACGCATTTAAAACTGCGAGTGCGTATCACCAGCTAAGGATGTAACATTGGGAGTACAATGTCTGCCACGGAATTAAAATTAGAGCTGTGCCAAAAGGGAAAAATGTATAAACAAACCACAAAACTCCAGTGTGGCAAAGAAACATTCTGCTTTCTGTTCAGGAAGTGTTTGGCATCAGCAGCACTAACAAAATTCTACGCCTCACAGACACAAGCTACAAAGGTTATCTAAAGCCAATACTCACTGTCCATCAATCAGCTAGCTAGCTCTTAATGCTGCCTCGAGCACTGCACTAGCCACTTTGATCCTTGTTTCAGATTCCTCTGTACACACATTTATATTTACATAAAACATTTATTAAACATGATTTTAAAACATAAAAACCTTATGTACAAAATACCAACATTCCTATAAATAAACAGTTGGAGAAAGGCACTTGCAAGAAAAGTCTACAGTGAATCTTACAAAAACCACACTGCCTCTGTTACTGTACAATAGATAATCTTTCAGTCAGTCCCTATCACAAGAATGTAAAACACTAATTACTTGTTATAACTAAGAATATAACCGTTACAGTCGTATTTACACATACATATATGCCTCTTTATAGTTCCACTGGGAGCACCATGATTTCCATTCCAAATTTATATTTTCATACAAAGTAAAAGAACAGTTGCCAGAAACCAGTGTTCAGTGTCACTGAAGATTCATAAACTTTTGGCTGACATCAGTGTAGTTTAAAAGACTCAGTTGCTACTTTGTAAAAAGTACACCTAGTTTGTTATTGCATGTTGTCCTTTCAGAGAGAACACTGCTAATGTTCTCTATGCAATTGTTTAATACTATTGCTGGCAAAAGGTTTCCAATATCAAAAAAATAAAAACATTCTTCAAGCCAGTTGAAGTATTTCATCTGAACAGTAACTAAAAAAGCTGCATATTAATTATAAAAACATGTAGGAAACATGCCAACTAATCTGGTGTGCAAAAATATTTTTTCCACTACACAGGATTTTAAGGGCTTCACAGAATTACTCAAATGTACATTGAGTAGCAAACCCCACAAATAACCAGTTCCTCAAGGAGATGTGAGGATACTCCCACTTTTATCAAACTTTTTACCCTTTGACAATGCTGCGACCTGTTTGAGCAGCTCTCTGTTTTTGGCCTGCAAAACAGATTAAAAGAAGTATGAGTTACTGAAATAGTAGTGTCATGCATTTTGCATTTATGAACAAACTCTCAAACTGTACATGCTAGGAACATTCATAGAAGGTAATGATCACTTTTCAAAGATTTGTATATGCTCTATATTCTGTCTTCACCAGAGAAAGTGACCACATTCCCCATATTGCAAAATTTAGTATATCCACTATTGCACCGAGTGTCTGTTTAGTCTGTGATTTATAAGGCAACGAAATTCAGGCTTTCTTCCTGATAAAGCATGCTTTAACAAGAGACATCTTGCTGTCAATGTGTTAATGCTGAGTCCCTGTATCAGATCCATAGCTCAATGACAACTGATAAATTGTCAGAGAACAGACACAAAACATAAACTTTGAGAAAGCACATGAGGTAAGGCTATACCTTTTAAAGTTAAAAGAGTGAGTTGAACTCATGGAGACTGCAGAACTGCTGTACAATGCATCCAAAGTTACCCATGGCAATGACCACTTGTGAACTTGGTACTACTGTATTGGAGTCAACAAATAAGCTGAGTGAACAACCTGAATCTATGATTCCATCTGAAGTATTTCCCAAGTATTGATAAGCAATTACGCACCTGCAACTGTTCCACAGTTTCCTTGTGAGCTTTCTCCATACTGTTCATCTTTGTCCTCAAGTTAGACTCTTGGTACTGGAAGTCTGCCTTCAATTCTGTCAACTGAAAAACACAGATCCTATGAAGATTCCTTGAACTGCAACAGGACACATCTTCTAGTCAGTATGTGAAATCTTTAGGGAAGCCTCAGGAATCTCAGGAAACACTATTTTTTTACTATTGCTGTATGGACAGCTCAGCACTTGTGAAACAGTTTGAAAAGTCTGTGTACCTATTTTATATGCAGAAAGCAACTGTCTTCTTACAACCATACTGTTTGCCAGGATTTTGTATAAAAAAGGCTAAACCTCAACAAAAAAAAAAAAAATCAAATACAAGACTGGTGATTTATAACCCTTGCTGTTATTCCAGCTGTTAGATGCTTATCACAATCTTCAATTACACCTCTCAGCTATATCGTGTGGTAACATGATATGTGTTACCTACAAGGACAATAAAAAAGATTATTTTGTGTCCTTTTATGCTACATTTTGCCCTAAGCAAAAGGGTACATGTATACAATGTATATATTCCAGATTTATGAGGACATGAAGCCTCTGTGCTAGCAAAGATGACTGCCATAACAAACGAGAGCGTACCCACCTAAAGTGACTACTAGGACTGCTATTGCCAACCTTAACAGGTGTCAAATCACATGCAGTGAAACAGGTATTGCTCAGAAAAACAGCCAAGTGCAGGTGTGCTGATACAATGGTACATAACTCAGTGAACACACACTGCTGCTCAAAGCATCCACTTCTGGCTGTTGGAGACCAGAGGGCAGCCAATGCAAACCCACACACCTCATGTAAAATATAAAAAATACTAGTGCTAGTGTTGCACCACAGTGAAGGATGCAACTAGATGAGCAAACACACTACCTGTGAACATTCAGCAATGGTCCTCTCCTAATGAAGTCTCAAGGCCCCATGGTAATGTTGTGGTTTCTCACTACGTTTGTGTGCAGAAAGACAAACAAGGCTAGTGCTGCAAACAGTAACACTGATAATGACATGGCTGATACCCTGACTCATAACAGAAAGTGATGAATGAGTATTATCTGCAAAGCTGGTGTACTGAGATGTTTTTGTTGCCATGCTATACAATTCAGAGGTTTTACTTTAGGAGCATTCAAAACTGTTCAAATGTTGTCCCTTCACAAATCTTGAGACACAACCTTAACAGGAATCTCCCACAGGTATGGCTCAGGCTTTTCACCCAGTACAAGTCTTCAAATTTACTATCTCACAGTAAAAAAAGTCTGCAGTATGTCCATTTGTTACAATTTTTTCAGCTACGCAAACATTGCATAATGTGTTCAGCTTTTCTCCTCCCTGCAGCAGCTGAAAACTAAGTGACATTCTGAAAGTGAGGACTTCATGCCTGAAGGATACTAACCTCAAAGAACTCTGAAGTCAAATAAATAGTTTTAGCAGTGGGAATATTAAAATCATTAGATACTCTCCCTATGGAAACAGCACAAAAGAAGTCACTGCAGTGGTTATGCAGAAGTAGGTGACATTTCCCTACCTACCACTTTTGTTACCTTTGCCCAGTAGATTAAAAATAAAAAGAGATAAATAAATTTCCTACAGACTCACAATCTTCTCCTGGCTTTATAAGAGAGAGATCAGGGCCTAATGTCCATGCTTTGGAGAAAAAACCTAAATAGAATCCATGACAGACTGTTCAGCTCATTCACACTGAACATTTAAAGGCTTGAAATAGCAAGTACTTCCAACAGTAGGTATATGTTTACAGGGACATAAATGAAAATAGGTTCAATATCCTTTACAAAACACAACTATGTGTGGAAATGAAGATACTAAAGTATGGTTTAAAAGTGGAAGCATTTTCCTTTCAGTATAAATGAGTCTTTCTTAACCATCAATGTTTGGTAGGCCACCATGCATTCACAATCAACATTTTACTTGAAAATATAAATCTGGAATACAATTCCATAACCTACTCAATCCTGAACAAACATTCTAGAGCCACTGTTACAGCATCCGAAAAGCATCTAATTACTCAGATGACAGAGAAATAAAGTCTAGTAAATGCAAAGCAAAGTGTCTATTTGTAGTTATTTCTCTTTTCTTGTTAGTCATTAGTTTGTTTGAAGGGTGAACCTTCTCTAAGAGTTTTGCTGCAGCCACTTGGGCTGAACAATTTCACTTAACTTTTGTTGACAGCCATTTAATCCAAGATTTTCTTGTAGTCTCTGACTACCCACAAAGACTTGACAACCTACAGTACACATGCTACCAATCCTATGAAAACAAACCACTTAATTTTCATATGCAACACATGTAAATTTGGACATTCACTTATTATGGCTAGAGTTGCTTTAGTTTAAAACTACATAAAAACTATGCTAAACTCAGAATGGTTACTACTCTTGGCCATGACTCAGTTAAGAGCATGCAGAACACGCAAACCACTGTCTGGCATTTTATCCATGACCTGTGTGGCATGTAGCCTGAGTAACAGGCTAACTTCTTCATGGCTGAAATGAGGTAATGTTAATTACTCTTTGACTTAGAGACAAAATACATTCATGACACAAAAGTCCAAAACTTTACCTTTAAATGGTAAGGTCTGATTAGCTATTATATAAAACAATTGAATCTGACCTTTGTTTTATCTTATTGTTTTGACATTTTTAGGAGACTACAAAATAGAAAACAAAATTATGAAGTACTTACTGAACAGCTGTAATTTTTACCTTTTTATCTTTCTCTAAAATAGTCTGATCTCTTTGCTGCAGAAGACGCTTAAGTGACATTACTTCTTCTTTCAGCTGACTTATGAGAACAAAGTTGTCAGTTCCTCCACTGTCTGCAGACTGATTTATAGAGCTACTAAAAATGAAAACCAGTAGTTATTTACAACATCAAAAAAAAGCAAACCACTTTTTTTAAAAAAAATTCAAATAGTATTATTAATAATTCCATAAACATCCTTAAGGGCTAATGCAAAAAAAGTATGTACCTGACAGAAATGGATGCAACTGGCAAATTACCTTACTAATGGCACACATTACATACACCTGCAGAAATATAATTCAGTATTAGCTTTGAGGGGGATAAATACCTTTTGACTGAAGCAGCCACTTCTAACTCTTATTCTGACCATTGGCCAGAGACAGAATAAAGATTCAGTCTCCCACACTAAGGTTCAAAAGAATTCTCTAGATACTGGGTCAGCTTAAAGCAGCAGGTTCTACCCTGCATCTAACTGATAAAACAATTCCCAATGTGAGAGAACACCACTGTGTTCGTAACTGTTACCTTGTACATAAGCTTTTTTTAATTTTGCCCCAAACAGCTTAAAAGCAGGAAAATAGTGCTAGTTTTCTGCTAATAAAGTAACTTAATTGACTGACAGCACTCAGATGCCACCCAATAACCCATCTGGCAGGACACAAGTTTCACATCCCTCATTCTTCAGACAAACAAACAAAAAAAAAGCAACTTGTCACAGATCAGTGCTCTGTTTGGTTGAAAGAGCTCAGCTTTACAAAAATATGACTTTACCTATCTCCATTTGATGGCTTGGATTCCAGTTTGGGTTTTTTCTTTGGAGTTTCATTCTGAATAGCTGCAGAGGATTTATGGCTGAAATCAAACAAAATGTAAACCTAAAGCCTCATACTATGTAACTCTCTAATATCACCATTTGGTACATGGAAAAAAAAAACTAACTCATGCTCCTAGGTGGAATGCTAGAGACTAGCCAGAAATACAAGAAAAAAGAAATTCTTTAAATGAAGACTGCAAGATAAATTAAAAGAAAATAAATAAATAATATAATATTTACCTCTGTTTCCATAGTCCCTGATCTTGTTCTGGACTCAGATTGCTGATTCTGAAATATGTGAAATGTACTTGGTAACTGAGCAAACATGCCACTATTTGTAAGATTATGTGAACGGTATCTGTACTTGAAAAAAATCCTCCCACCCTTTTTTTTCCTAATACAGTGAGTATGAATTTTCAGTTGGACAAGTTCCTGATCATGCTTTACTATGTCAGGATGCTATAAATGTATTTTTTGGCAAAATAGCTATGCTATTGCAAGTCACAAGGGGTAGAGCTCAAGACTGATGGCTAAACGTTTTGCTTTCACCTCCCAATTTTTGTGAACTTTGTCTTGCTAATCCTGTACTCAGCAAGCTGGTTTGAAACACCTCTCCTGGGACTCCCATACTGCCATATGACACTGCCTGAAGTGGTGCTCATTTGGTGCCACAAGAGTCAAGTTAAGTTTTGGATCCCTGAAAATAACTGTTTCTCAGGTGTAACCATTTGCTCTCAATCATTGCAAAAGCAACTAATAAGAACACTGATATAGGAAGGGTAGAATGTAGAAGATTGCACAGAGTGAACAGGTAAAATAATCTGTTAACATCATTGTCTGATGTTAACAATAACTGAAATGGACAGGGGAAAAGAGCCATATTAATTGGACCAGAAGCAATGGCTCCATGGCAGCTTACAGAAAAAAAAAGGTGGGAAACCAGGAACATTATGATCTGTGTAGACATGCTTACTGTTATAACTCCTGAATATATTCGAAGGTCTATTCTGTAGTAAAGAGCTAACTTTTTTTTATTTAATCCTTACTGTACCTGTGCCAAATCCATTAAATTAGTTTCAACTTTCTCTAACTCAATTTTCAGCAGAGATTTGAAAAAACAGGAACAGTACAATAACTCTATGCATGACAAGAATATTTTTCTTCTTCGAATTCCTAAAACCCAAAATCTCATTTTTCTCTTTTTTAAAGTGAAAAGTGGGCCCTTCTCTTTTACTCATTGCCAGTATCATTTCATCTTAATTTGCTTCTATCTTTCAGTCACACTTAGGCAAGTTTCAGACACGATGAAAAATTATAAGCACTAGAAATGTGAAGTTTAGAAGTAAAGTGTCTATGTGTCTGGGATTAGGGTCATTACCATTTCAGACATAGTATTTACTATTAAACACAAAAAATAAGTAGTTCTGAAGTTATGCTGCTATGAATCTATCAATGAAAATAAGAATCATGACTACTATTACAGCAGCATAAAATCCCAAATGAATTCTGGGGTTTATGACTAAATAAATTGGGTATTTACATTAGGGTTGGTACGCTGTTTATGCCATGGCCAGAGATGATGTGTTGAGAAAAGTTGCAGAAGATGGGACAAAACTATGAAATGTGAAATGTGATCAGAGAGACAGTAACTGAACTGGCAGTCTCATGTCCCTATGTCTGTATCACAGCCACTCACAAACTCCTTATTCCAGCAAGACTTGATTACAAAAGCTAGCAAAGAGGTACGAACTGGCCCTAGACTGAAGGTGATCTCAGTCAGCTTCTGCTTCTACTCTTAATTGTGAGTATTCGTACACAAATAAGTGGAGGTGAAGTAAGTCAGGGTGAGGATTCTCACTGCTAATACACACCTTTTAACTCATGGCAAATGCATGTAAAATAGCAGGTACCATACAGCAGTTACTGCCTAGAAACCCAAATACAAGTTTACCCTCAAGTAACTTGTTTCTGTAACCATTCCATGAGCATTTTTCCTAGACTTGCTGCCAATTTTAACATCAACTAGTCTGACAATTGCCAAGAATTCCTTTTTTTTTTGGGAACCACCTTCATTCAAACTCTAAGAATCAAAGGATTTTGACAGACCATGAAGAACAATGATATACTACTGCTTTTGACACCATGTTCTAAAAACCTTTTCTTACTTATCTCCATACAAACAGAACACAGAAGATGAAGAGCTATCAACACATATTTCAATTTTGAAATACTTACTTATGATGGCTGCTGCTGTGACGATGATGATGGTGGTGATGGTGGTGGTGTTTTGAATGATGCTGGTCTTTCTCAGTAAGAGATGAGGATGAGGAGTTAGAATGTGAAGATCCCAGGCTCTTCCTCTGTTCTTTTGTCTTCTGTAGCACTCTCTTGTAGGACAGTGTGCAGAGCCAACACAACAACTTTCCATCAACCTTTTGGGAAATAATTCAGGTTTTATTTCCAAGTACACTTGCACTAGAAAATGTAGTTGGTATTTGCAAGGAAATTTGGTTTCACTTCATTCATCATCTTTGGGAAAAACAGACATCTTTGGTATGAAACATCACTATTGTAGCTCCAGTGTATGCAAGTTTCTTTTAGTAAACTGAATCTTATTCCAGTTGTCATTTAAAGTTGTGCTAGAAAGAGCCTAGCAATTGTTGGACCTGCTTACATTGCAGAACTAACAAAAACTTTTTAAAAGGACGAGTCTTTTTTAGTTTAAACCATGTGCCCTCTCTCAACCTATCATACTGCAGGCAGAATCAAGATATCCAGCCAATGTGTTACTGGTACCAAGTAAATTCTTCTGTAAAAACAGCATTATTCTTGGGTTCAGTCAAGAGGCTTTTGAGGTCATTTTCTCAGCACCTTCTGGAATGAGAAAGTGGCACTCAGCAAAGCTATTTAACAAAACAGAACACAAAGGGCTGCTCAAAGCAGTCTACCTCTCTGGTGCTCTACTTAAAAGCGAGGCAGGCAAATAAGAAGAGGTAAAGCGACAGATTCAAGTTATGAACACACATGAGAACCTATGGATGGGAAAATAAAAGTAAAATAAATATCAAAACACAAGGAACTGTTGAGCTGCTTAACTTTTGTTCCACAGCTACAACTGTCTGCTAACACTCATGCCTATTTTTAGAAAGAGTGATTTAATTAAAAGTTAGCTCAGTAGCTGACGTAACAACTGCAAATCACAAAATTTAACTCAAATATTCTAAAGCACAGATCAGCAACTTTAATCTAGTATTTGAGAACTTAAGATACATTCCTGTAAATCCTTCTCTTCTGGAGGAGGAACACTGGCTACTGTCAGCCTAAGCCATGAGAGAGGTGGAACAAAGCCTACCTTCCTTCTTCCCTCCTCTTTCCGATCAAAAGCACATTGCTGTTTGCACTGCTCACACGTCTGAGGCGGGCCGTACTTCTTCTCCGAGTTGGTGCAACGCTGGCATTTGGTGCCAATGAACGCTGCAATAATGTTACAATACTGACAAGGCTTGGGCTGAAAAAAAAAAAAAAGTTGAACTGAAGTCAATATATTTGCATTTTCTGTAATGAACGCAGGTATTTCATCTCACACAATGATGCTTCAAAACTAATAGGGCTTCATATAACCTTAAAGCACCTTTTTCCTACTATTTTTAACTTCAGTACTAAACTTTTCCTCTAAAATGATGCTTCTTCAGTGCTTAAAACCAGCCTGGGCTTTCCATGAAAACCCAGGCATAATAAAAGAAACACACACAACCATCTAGTTACCAACCTCTACACCTACTTTTTATTTTTTAAAATATGATGACATTTTCTCTCAGTTTTACTACACATCTTAAGAAATTACTTACAAAACTTCAAAAGAAGAATAGCCAAGCAATTTTTTTTAGACTGGAAGTTTCTGATGGCGTCCCTCTCCTTTGCACAGCTCAGGGATTCAATAACCCTGCAGTTCCAAGATTAGTATCCTAATCCCTGCAATTCTACAGGAAACTTAGAAAACAAAACAAAAACAAAAAAAGCCCCACCACCAAACAAAAAACAAATTCTGATACTATCAGGTCAGGTTATCAACTTTTGTATCATACACTCAACTAGACTAATACAATGCTGAAAAATAAAACTGCTGTCAGTTTTTGTAGGTTAGAAGTGGCTGATTATCTTCAGTGCAGTTCTGTCTTTTTGATGAACTTCTGATAAAACTGTTGCTGGATCTGTCCTGCAATTCATTCTGCTGCATTTTAAGCTTTTGGAAACATTTCTTTGTTCAGTTTACATATACATTCACAAAGTGCCTGACTACATACCAACAGCTACTACATTTCTCAAAGAAGTTGAATTTCAACTAATATGGTTTATGTCAAGTTATGCCTTTCTGTTTCACAACAAGATTATCTTGATGCCTCCTAAAAACTTGTATCTGCAGGGAAGCTCAGATACAATGTGTGCATTCACATAATAGGAAAATTCATTTTTCCAACAGAACTGATGCTGAAATTCAACATGAAAAAACACAAAGCAACATGAATGAAGATAATACTCAAAATCTTTTCTACTTATTAGCTTAACACGATTAACATGCATTTTTTAAGACTTACATTGGTATTACTAGATTTTCACATTTACCACTCACTAAAACCAGCAAGGGCTAACGGTCTTCCTGTCATGAAGTGTGTGTTTATGAGAATATGCAGGGAATAACTTAACAAGCATGAGGTGAAATTCCCTGAATATGCAGGGAATAACTTAACAAGCATGAGGTGAACATTGCTTTGTTACAAATTGATACATTGAAATTATTCTTGACAGTTAAGCTATATATAGCCCAAATGGATTTCAATTTGGGAAAAGAAACGGTAACCCACAGAGGAAATCAATACATGTCAGTCTTTTCCAGAACCTTTCTGGATGGCAATCTCTAGTGTGGGTTTGTTTTTGTTTTTCCTCAAAAGAAAATAAGAAGATGAATTGCAAGAGAACTTTGTTTTCAGTTTGAAGCACAAATGAGCTCAACTTCAGCATTAAGAACCAAGTAACTACTCACCGTTCCGAACTGCTTCACGTTTTGGGCGCATTTCTTGCATATTGTGTTGGTTTTGCTAAAGAGATAAAATGGCACAACATTGAATTAGGTGATAAACACACACTTTGACGTTCTTCCCCATTCAATTAGTGACGAACAAAATCACAGAAGAGTTGGGTTGGAAGGGACCTCTGGAGATCATCCAGTCCAACCCCCCTGCCAAGGCAGAGCCACCTTGAGCAGGTGACAGAGGAACGTGTCCAGGTAGACTCTGAATGTCTCCGGAGACGGAGACCCCACCACCTCCCCGGGCAGCCTGATCCAGCACTCTGCCACCCTCAGTGTAAAGAAGTGTTTCCTCATGTGGAGGTGAAACTCCTTGTGTTTTAGTTTATGGCCACTGCTCCTCGTCCTGTCGCTGGGCACCACCGCAAAGAGCCTGGCACCATCCTCCTAGCAGCCGCCTTGGAGATATTTATACGCATTGATGAGATCCCCTCTCACTCTGCTCTTCTCCGGACCAGCCAGGCCCAGCTCCTGCAGGCGCTCTCGGCCCCGAGCAGACGCACGCCGTACCTCTCCTGCTGGAACTCGGAGCGGCAGTAGGTGCACTTCACGATGGGGTGGGCGATGCGGCACTCCTGCGGGGGAAGCGCCGCGTTACTGCCCGGCCGAGCCCCGGCCCGCGCTCCGC
>VXAC01005872.1:842240-1155540 GCA_013399225.1 Rhipidura dahli | reverse complement strand
CACGCGCCGCCCCCCCGCCCGCGCGCCTGGCCGCAGGGGCCCGCCCGCCGCCCGCGGCCTCTTCCTCTCGATTGGCTGAGCTGCGCCCTCGCTCTTTTTTTATTGGACAGCTGTCGTGTCACTCAATTCCGAGTAGACGGCGGGGCGGAACTTACCCCCGATACTCCCTTCTCATTGGCAGGCTGGGAAGTCAGTCAAGAGAGCTGCCGCGCGGGTGCCGTGCCTTAAAGTGACAAGGGCTAGCGCGGGCTCCCTCGCGGCCGACATGGCGGCGGCGGCTGAGCCCGATCATCCGCACACGGTGAGGCTCGGAGGGCGGCCCCGCGGTGAGGGGCAGGATGGGGGGTGATGGATGTGGTCTCCGGCGGGCAGCGGCCGGGCAGTATGGGGCTGGCGGCTTGCATGCCTCCAGCGTGCCGGCAGCCGTACGGGCTGTGGGAGCTGGCTTGTCTGTTAAATGATGTGTATATATATATATATATATGTGTGTGTGTATTTGTATATATACACATATGCATATATAGCTCTGTATATAGACACATGTGTAGAGGTGTTTGTGTGTGTGTGTGTGTGTATAAATGTATATATCCGTGTGTGTATAGGCGTAAATGTGTGTATATATATATCTATCTGTATGTATGTATAAACCCATGATGTATGCACACGTGCTTTCTAAAGCGACAGAAAAAGAGGTGCTGCGCTATTGATACCAGCTCTTGTCGCTGTGCCCGTGCCAGTGTGTGGAGATCCTGTTCGTAAAGGAATGGGAGAAAAATGCTGACTTTGGTTAGTTCGCAGAAACAGCTTGGTGCCGTGGCTCTGAGCACACCTGTTCCACTGTGCCGCGCTGGGTCAGTCGGGCGAGCGCGGCGTTGCCAGGGCAGAGCTGCAGGTGGTTTGCGCCTCCGGTTATTTCTCTTTGTAAGAGGGAAAGGTTGCCTTAAGCTGAGGTTGGGCTTTAGCAGATAGCCGTGCCCTTAGGCGCGTGTGGGAGCGCCTGGCACATTGGGACAGGTAACCACCCACACGCTGGGGACCAGAATTTCCGTGTCCGCAGCGCTCCCGAGGCGCTGGGTGCAGAGGAACAGCGGCACACGGGGCTCAGCTGCTGACAGGTGACGCGAGGAAAAGCCTTGCGCTGAGCTCTGCAGGAAGGCTATCTGCCTCCACCTCAGACAAATTCCTAGCTGGGCTCCTTGTTCCTAGTTGTGTCTTGATGTTTATAGCTTTCTACATTTAAGTGTTTTTTTAGTCGCTTTTCCTTTTCTTTTTTTTTTTTTTTTTTTTTTTTTTTTTGTAATCTGTTTTTTCTNTTTTTTTTTTTTTTTTGTGAGAATCTGTGTCTTACATGTGCTTTGGAGGAGCAGAGATGCTGAAAAGGCTGCAGCACGATGGTGTGTGAGATCACTCTTCAGGGATTTGTGTTTCGGAGTCTCACCGGCTGAGCACCCGTCGTGGGGCTGGCTCTCTGTTGTGTGTCTCCTGCCCTGCAGTGTGCTCCCATACTTACACCTCCACCAGCTAGAGGAATTTGAGGACTTCTATCTCCCTCCTGAAGGGAATTGTTTTTAGAAAGCCTAGAGAAGGATGTCAGAAGACTCGTTTTACTCTTCAGTAGGTAAACGGAGACTGTTAATCTATTTAGTTAGCAAAGCAAAACTTTTGGAGAAAAAAGTTGCTCCCTGTAGAATTTTTGTATGTGTTCAAAAGAAGACACAAACCCTAACTTTATATTTTTTTGAACATTTGAAAGTAGTTGCTTTTAATACATCTGGCACTCTACGGCAGATAGTTGACAAAAATTACTGTATTGTGCCAACATTTTTTCCTCCCCATTTGATGTAATTGCTTAACTAAGTTAACTTTTTTAATGTGTGCTTTTAACAAGAGATGTTACTGAAATGTAGAGTGCTCCTGACTCGGTCTGTATCAGGGAGGCACAGCCAGCACTTAACTTGGCCTGTGGGTAATGGGGGCTGTCCTTCCTTCCCCACTTTCCTGGTACTGCAGTAATGAGGGAGGGTAGGCTGCTAATAGAGGTTTTTGAATAACTGGGTACTTGGATTACTTGGGTGTTTTGTTATCAGTATGTTCAGTGCCTTGTTATTTTGTTTTTTTCTTCTCATTCCCTACATAATTTTCATGTTTTTTTGTTTTTTGTTTTTTTTTTTTTACCCCAAATGCAAAGACTACTTTATGTCACTTAAAGCATTGCCAGGTATCAATCTTTTTCTCTTTCACTTTTTTGGTTGTGGCACCCAGATGAGATCTTGCAATAGCACCCATTCTAATGTAATCCCTTTTTCCAGTGCCAGAGTGCAAGTACCAAAGGTGCTGACTTTGTGCGTTCATGCTTTCTTCATGCAGTCACTGCCTGAAAGATGTTATGTCCTGCTGTCACTTAGCACTACAGCTTGTTTGTAAATCAGTTACTTTTACTGTCCACAGATCTAGTAATAACAAGAAAAATGGGTGTTTTTTTGCCTTTTCCATACTGAAATGACTGGTACACCACTGAGTTTAAAAGCCCTCTGGATAGTTATTCGTGATGTGCTGTGTCAGGGAAGGAAAAATGTTATGGTGGGTCATTTGTAACATCTACAGAAGTTGGTTAGAAAAGTGTCCCTCAGACCCAAGTTGCTGATTCTTAGCAGAAAACTTTCCATACGAGTTTCTTTTTTTTTTCCTGGCTGTGTTCAGCCTTTGTCAGCTTTGGGAGGTCCCTGTGTGCTGGTGATGTGTTAAGGCATTGCTGGTCTGTGTTTTTAATATTCCCTTCTTTCTGCTTAGGTAGGCAGCTGATACGCAGTGGTGGAAGCCATGAATTTTGGAAGGTGGTGGTGTCAGACCTGTGAAGATAAAACGTGCTCAGCTCGATGTTATGTAATAGGGTGCACTTGGCTCCTTGTGGAGCTGTTAAGCTTCTTCATTTACTACTCTGAGGTTTTAATGTGGCTTAAGAAAGGAAGGACTGTAGGGAGTACAGTGAAAGAGAGGAGCTGTAGTTAGCAAGCGTGGCCTAGCTGAGATTCAGAACAAATATATAGAGTTCCTGGGTTTTTTTTATTTTTCACAATTTTCCTGAGCACTGGAGCATGATGCTCCCTGTGAGACTTTCCAAGAGCAGGAACAAATTTAAATGGTTTTTAGTGACTTGAGAGATGGGGGAGAAGAGCAGAGAATTGCTGTGATGTTTGAGCTTTGTGATGGGAAATTCCTTGAGGCTGGTTTGTAAGCTTTCCCAAAGTATTCAGTCAAATTATTGAAAGTATTTATGAAACTGAATATAAGCCATTCTTTTGTTTAAAAATATGGAAGAAAAATATACTTGTTAGTGAATTATTGTTTATACTGAAACAAAGAACGATTGCCTATATAACACAAGATATTCCAGCATAATTTTTTTCTGTAGCTATTTGAAGCAGATATCTGTACTGACTATTACACTGTTCAAATTACTATTGCAAATTACTGTTTCTGACTATTCAAATTAGTGCCTGTTCCCTGCATCCAGGTGAAATTTAGAAGATGTGTAACTAGTCAAAAGCCTCAATTTACTTTACTTTGTGTGACTTGGGTGCTCCAGGGTTTTGAGTACACCAGTTTTTTCTTTCACTTAGTCTGCTGTTGGCTAGAAAAGTGTTACTAATGTCAGTAAAAAACAAACAAAAGAATTCCTTTACTCTGGTATTTTTATGTAGTTATATTTAACTCTCAGATGAGACTTTACCTGTAAAGACATAAAAGATGATAGTGACATTTAGAAGGATTGTGATGCTGTCAGCCCTACTTTGGTTTCAAACTAATTCCCCTTTTGACTGTTTCATGGGATACCTTTGGTTTGAATCAATAGCAGACAGGACATCGATATTTGAATCGATAGTTGCTGTTTGGGTTGCTGAAGCTTATGTTGCTGCTGTTCCTGTGTTGCAGAAGTGCTGTGTGTTGCTTGGTTCATTTTTACTCCATCATTTGGTCATAGTATTCTGTGCTCATCAATGCCATATCCTGTAATGCTGATGGCATTTTTGATGTTAGCACCCAACTGGCTTTCGATCAGATGGATTCACGTGTTCTGGTTAGACTTGTGAGGCTGCTGAGTGTAAAGCAGTATGTAGATGCGTAAAACACCTGCTCAAAATAGTTTTATTAAAATATTCTTAATTAGGGATTAGTGTTTTAGTTTTCTTTCTGTGGTACCAAATGTGTATGCAAATTCAGCTATTTTGAGAAAAGCCATTATGTTGTGTAGGAAAATGTTATAAACGCAAACTTCAAAGCAGTCATAAAACTATGCTTAGAAACACCAATTGGTACACTTGTAGTTAGGATCCTAATTTTCTTGCCCACAGTGGATCACTTTATTTATAAGAGGAAATCAGCTGTGTATGAGCTTTAAATAACTTACAAATTTTCTTAATTTTTTTCCCCGTATTTGACTGCTTTTAATGCATTTTGGGCTGTTGTGCAATTTACCATGAGGTACTTAATACTTTCTGTATTTTAATTTAGGTTGTGATATTCTCCCAATGATTGGTACTGGCAAAAGCTGAAAAACACCCTGCCAAGACCAGCAGTTGCTCATTTGACTTACTGATGAAGGTGGAACTGTAGGAACTTGGCATCTGTCTGCAGCCCACCTCTCTTAGGTTGCCTTCAGATTCTGTCACTGAAATGTTTAGTGATGGGTGCAGCTGAGAGAAATTAAAAATAAGCATTTCATTTAATTTGTATATACAAATTGTAAAGCTTAGGCCAGCTAGGCAGTTTTTGAGTCAAAACCATCAGCACTGTATTCTGCCATGTCTCCATTATTTAGAAGAGCATCTTCCCAGCTAGGTGGTCCTTTCTGGTCCTTGCAACATCCAAAGCACAGCAGATGTTTGCAAAATTGGTGCAGACCGCTGGGAAATCCTTGGTCTCTGTGGTCACATTTTTCAGAACAGTCTGAAGCTGATTTAAGAGTACATTCCTGCTTAGAGGCAGGAGTGCTTTCCTGGCTGTGATCTGCTGGTTTTCCTCTGCTGATACCACTAATCAGGTGTAGCATAAAGCCACCTGGATGTGTCTTGCGAAGTTCCATCTACTAATGGAAAGATTAGGAAGATTAATTGAAGCAATTGGAGTTACAGGGATTGGGACTATCACTTCACTTTCCCAGCTGCAGAGTGTGTCCTGTGTCCCATGTGCAGTCACTGAGCTCTTGTGTTAGATGAGGTGATGTAGAACCATGGTCATGGGTGTGCCTTATCAGGTTTGGCCACCTTAGTGCAGTATCTCATGTGTGGTAAATGTAACCAGTAATTAGGAAGGTGGCTGTTTTCCAACTGATTGTGGATTGCCTTCTCCCAATAAGCAGCAGACAGTATAAGTAAATGGAAAACGAAAATGTCAGTTAGAAACTAGTATGGGAAAGACATTTTTCTGTTTGATACTGTTTTTAGTGGAAGGGGAGTTGAATGTAAAAATGACACATCCCAAGGCTGAAAACAAGGAAGTACAGCCTTTGAGATATGAGTCTCCTGTAGCAGTACTTCTCCAAATCATCTGACAGAATCCTGCTTTTCTTTATTTCTGTTGTTATGGCAAAGCAACAAATGTGGGGAATAACAGCTTTATTTTGTTTTCAGGATGATCTGCACATAATTTGTAACTCTACACCAGCCACAGATGGACTCTCTTCAACTTCATTTATAGAATATCCAAAGCACAAGCCATTTATTAATTCGGATTTGGAGCGCTCCCCATGGAAACCAGTAATTCCATATCCTGAAAGCAACAGCAGAGGTAATAGTTCAGCAAAGTTGGTTTCTTACCTGTTTCCAGATCGTGGTAAAATACTGTATGTCTTCCACATCTATGAAGGTTGTGGTCTTTTTATCCTTTTATCAATTCCCAGTGATTTCCAGGTTGCCTGTTTTGTAGGTCCTTTGCACTGCTCTTTCCAAAGAACACCTGATGATAAAGGTCATCTTACAGATGGAGGAAGATGCTCTTCTTCGGAAGTAGAGAATTGTAAAATTGTCTGAGTACTTTGAGAAATTGTACTGACATATTTTCTTTGTCCCTTCTTCAGTCTTCCTGTCCTTCAGCTTTTCTTCTCCTGAATTCATAGCTGAGTTAGAAATAAGGAGACTTTAGTCCCCAGAATGGTTTGGAGCAAAGGAAGAGGTTTGGTCCTGTTAAAATTGGTATGGATGAAGGGTGTGTTGTGAATATTTACTGTATCAGTGAAAATCTAAAGGATACAGAGAAGGGTTCAGCAAAGTGCTGAACTGAGAGCTCACAAAACCAAAAAGGGAGGCAATTTTATTTCCATTTATTCTTCTTGTTTCTAGGCTGTTCCTTCTCCCTCCTTTCCCACTCTGGTCCTGATGTTCATCTCTGTGTAAACAGATTTGTCATGCCTGAATGGACATGAACAAAAAACCTATTCTTGGTTAGTTTTCTGTTGTTTTAGTGAATTAGCTTGTCATGTAGTGAGACTTACTCCAGAGTTGCCTTGGGGTACATATGGGATATATTATGAGGAGTTGGGATAGTAGAGCAGGACCAAGCCTTTGATGACTGTTTGGTCAGGGTCATTGCAGAAATGCTCCCTTCAAGACTGGAGTGGCATGGAGGCTTAATGGTGTGAACTGCTTGGTATTTTTTCCTTATATGGAGAAATGTGAGGAATATTTAGGATGAATCCTAGTATTACCCAAACTAAGTAAAAAATCAGGATGATAGCCACAAGTCCCTGTTCCAGTAAGTCAATTCATGTCTGAGTTACTAGGGACTTGTGTGTTAATGACCAAGAAGATGAAATCTCAGTTCTTGTAGTGCTATTTAAAATGCAGTATATACTCTCAAGGCCATCACTTTTGAGAGTGCTGTTACACAAAAGTAAAACAATCTTTACAAATGAAAAATTGGATGTGCAGGAAAGCTTCCTTATGAATTACTGATGCAGATGTATTTTTGTAGAGTGTGCTCCATGTTGCATTAGCAATAAAGTTTTGACTTCCAAGTTTTCACTTGGCAATTTTTTTTCAAATGGTGACTCTGCCAACTCTGAAATAAGGATGAGTGGTGGAAGACAATTGGATAAATTATATCCCTTTTTTGAAATTACCAAATGTTTTTGTTTTCAAAAAATGTTTAAATAAAGTGCAAGTAAATGTGAATATGTACTGAAAATTGAACCCAACACATGGATGATCCAGTATGTTTCTCTTTTTGCACTGCTTTTAAAAATGCAGAAATGTTCTGGAGTGTATGCTTTAGTAAGTTTTGGGATATAGGAATTAATTTCAAATGGCAAAATTGATTTGATTGTTCTTGAGGGTCCTTATTGCTATTCTTGTTCCCTGTATTGAATGAAAAATCCTGAAATTGAGTATAGTAAATTCTGTTTATTGTCGTTTTAATGTCTGTGTTGTACATGTGTGTCAGCATGCACCGTTGGCTTTAATGCTTTAACAGGAATCACTGAATGATACTTGACGTCCTGTTGTGTTTCACCTTTATCTTTTCATTACTTGAGTTGCTTCATTGCTATTTTGTTAGTCATTATGGTGAATATACAGAGATTTCAATGTAGCTTTTAAGAGTAATAGTAACAAATCTGTTCATTGTTTCAGCCATGCCTATTTCAACTAAATCCTGGGAACAGTAGTGTAAATAGAGAAGAGGGTGCAGTTGGTGATTCTAACATGCAAATTGGGCCAAATTATCAATAATTTACTATTAATTGTGACTGCTGTTGCTACTAATGTACTTAACAGGTTTCCATTGATGTGATATTCTCATGTGCTGATACTCATTTCAAGATTTGATGAATTTTTACTCTGGGATCTTCATTCTGACAATTATTTTTCCTTTTTTTTGAATTTTATTTTTGGTAATCTGATGCACAAACCAATATGCAGTCCAAACTTTTCTAGTGCTCAAGCATTCTGTATTAAAGGTACATTGTTTCTCTGGAGTGGATTTAAGCACAAAGGAGTAGGCTAATGTGACCTTGCAGATTAATCTGCTATATGAGCTGTACAGATGTTCTTATGTTTAATTTTAGCAGCCCTGTACAGGGCAAAGGGCTTGTGGTTATGGTTCCCTTTACAGAATTAAACAGCACAGCTAAGAGAGGTAATACATCACATTACCAGCAGATGGTCTAATTGCAAGGTGCTATGAGTTCTATTACAACTGCTTTTCTTTTTCTGGTGAACAATATAGAAAGTATATTGTTCACCAATATTCAGTAACTTGTTCAGTAACTGCTAAAGCTGGGAGTGCAGTAGGAAGGGAAAATGGTTCAGCACAAAGGAGATGTGTGTTTTTAGGTGGAGGAGGGGATCACAAGGGCAAAACCAGAAGAATCAAAAAAGAAGTCCACCTATAAATAAGTGCTTTTATAGTCCTTCTCATGGTTAACGTTTATTATGCTGTGTGGCCATTCATAGGAACATTTTGTTTGTGTATTTGTTGTGGTAGGAATAATAATAATAATACCGATAATTGCCGCTGTTTTAACTATCTAATTGTGACTTTTCATTTCCATTTGATAAAGAGTCAGAGGATGCACTGTTTGTTCTTAATTGACAAAATATTTATATGCCTTGTTCTGGGAAATAGTTGTATCTTGCCCAGATGTCAGGTGAAGGATGTGCACTAAGGGCATCTATTTGTTCAAGACTAGTTTTAGAATCTGTTATGGTTTAAAGGGAAACAGGTCTTAATTCCTGGAAGGACTCTTGGATGCTGGTAGGGAACACTCTGACCTTCTTACATAACGTGCTTTTATAATAACGTTGCAAGTTCAGTGTTGTCTTGAAGTGGTGATTTAACAGTATCTAACAAAAGGTCCATGTTCAATTGCAGCAATATTTTCTGCTCTGAAGAATCTCCAGGAAAAAATTCATCGGCTGGAGTTGGAGCGGTTTCAGGCAGAGGAGAATGTAAAACACCTCAGCAGGGAAACAGCAGACTATAAAAAAGTACTGAGTGAACAAATACAACGCAAAGAACATGACAGGACTGAAGTGTCAAAGAGAAATCAAGGTTGTTTGCAAATTTTATATAGATACACTAGAACATTGATGTGGATGAAACTTAATTCCTATCAATGCCTAAACTAATTTTAATTCACTTTGGATAGCATCTTTTAATTTGCAGTGACATGAGTTACAAAGAAATAATTTAAAGGCATTCTTTGATTTAGGGATTTTTATATATACAGAAGTTCATTAGGCATAATAGGTAAGTTTCTTAGATGGTCCTTTTCTTGTTTGTTTTGAAACTGTCATGAAAACAACAACAAAAAAAATCCCAGGACCAAGCAATGCATGATTTCAATTTTCTGCCTTCTATTTTCTTCAGAACTGTGTTCTCAGCTGGCAGCTGCTGAGTCTCGATGCGGCCTTCTAGAGAAACAGCTAGACTACATGAGGAAAATGATCCAGCATGCAGAAAATGAGAAATCACATCTCTTGGAGAAACAGGTGTGTTGTCAAAACTATCTCAGGGTTAAATCCTAAAAATCATTAATTATGTCATGATTTTTCATAGTTAGTGTAATTTTAATACCTTTAAGTGTGGATGTCTATTTCAGCTGGCCTTCATATTCTTAGGTATGGATATCTTCCCTACTTACATTTCCCAGTCTTCTCAAGACCTGGTATTTTCTTTGTGCACACATTTCTAAGGCAATAGCAGGCTCTGGTATTAATATGAATTGTTTGCTTCTGCATGATTGGCTTACTGCAGTAGCTCATCCTTATTCTCCAGTGTTATACCTGTGTGCCACTGGGAAAAAGCCTCCCTTTTGTGCTTACACTCTTCAGGTCTTTGGGGATTTTCTTTACTAGCACTGCTCTTGCTAAATTGGGGCTGAAATACTGATTCTGTAGCAATAGCAGTAAAATTTCTATTTCTCACCATCAGTGATTGGGATTTTGCCTATATCTAAAATGAACTTGAATTTTGTTTATAGAAATATAGGTCACCTAGAGCTGTCTTTTCATTGGTCTCTGTGGCTATTCTAGTTCAGTTTGTTGAATATTTACTGAAGAAAAATATCAAGAAAGCTGTTTCTAATTTGTGCATAATGATTTTTTTTTTTTTTTACTGTGTTGGGTTGGGAGGAAGGAGAGACTGCAGAACCCCCTCCCATCAGCAATGGTTAAGTGTGTGGTTCCCTACTGCTGGTGGTGCAATTTGCTCCCTGATTGTGGCACCATCTAAAATTGCACAGAGGAAGTAATAGTTCCTTTGGACTGTTTATGGGCCTCCTTTGTGCTCCAGAGGCTTACTATAGATGGTCTTGTTTTCTTGTGCTTATAATTGTTTTCCTTTTCACTTCTTCCTTCAAGGGCTTCTTGGAGAGAGATCGGCTTCTTGACCAATCACATGTTCAGTCTAAATTGGAAAAGCTGGATATACTGGAAAAAGAGTACAACAGGCTTACTACGATGCAGTCCTTAGCAGAGGTCTGTCATTTGTGTTGGATACTGCATCAGATTTATCTTATTTATTGTAATTTGTACTTTACAGCTGTATGGCAGTAGCAGAGCTGAGCAAAGCCTTGTGCTTTAGGGTAATACAGCAACTAAACTTCATTTTAAAACTGAGGTGGTGTAAAAACTTGAAGTTATTGCTGAAAATCTACATGTCCAGGTAGGTTTTGGGTCACTGCACACTGCCAGAGATGGAGTTTTGTTAAGCCTTAACAGTCTGTTGGTGCTCCTCTTTTGTGCTTAGTTGGTGCCTAGGCATTGTAAAGTTGCAGCCATTCCTAAGATCTTGGCTTGCTTTGCATGCTACTGAATGCTAGCAGTTTTTTTTTCTGTTATTATCCAGATGTACCTTGACTTGTATGAATTTGGTGGGGGTTTTTTCTTGTTATCCCTCCTTATTAAGAAACACAATTATTATTAATTATTTTGTGTGCAGATTTCTGGAGCCTGCTATTGCAAGGCCTCTAGCACTGGGTGACTCTCAGTGGGTTTGAGTCATTCTGCCTTTTCAGGACTCTATTTGCATCAGGAACTTCTCCAAACTCAACATGGCTGTGTTTGGTCATATTCTGTTGTGGTGGGTTGATCCTTGAATTTTTGTAATTTTGTAATTTTATGGTGAGAAATAAAACTCAATCTTGCGATGGGCTGCAGGGGAATATCTGCTCTAGCACCTGGAGTACCTCCTCCCCCTCCCTCTTTGACCTAAGGGTCTGCAAGGCTGCTACTTTCAAATATTCTCACTCCTCCCTTTTGGCTGCTGTTTCCTAGCAGTTTTTTTTTCCCCTCCTTACTTAAATCTGTAATCCCAGAGGTGCTACCACCACTGCTATTGGGCTCAGCCTTGGCCAGTGGTGGGTCTGTCTTGGAGCCAGCTGGCACTGGCTCTGTTGGCATTGGTTCTGTTGACATGGGGAAGTTTCTGGCAGCTCCTCAGAGAAGCCACCCCTGCAGCCCCATCGCTACCGATGCCTCACCACACAAACCCCATCCATCTCTGCGTACCCTCTGTGGTGTTGGCTTCTCAAGTCCCATCCATGTACCTCCCTCTGTTGCTGTAAGAGAGACCACAAGTCTCCCAAGCCTGGAAACTACAGAGAGCTTAGCCAGGGAGGGGCTTCCTTCTGCAAATGTCTTCCCTGCTTCCTCAAAAGGACCAGATAGTATGTGATTAGATTGTGGTATTGGGGATGACAGCTCTGGATTCTATCAGAATCATAGGCTTGCCATGCTGCACACCAGCCTTTATCTCAGGTGGTAAAGTAGGTGGTATTTCTCCAGAAGTACATAAGATGTTTGGTAGTAAATCTTCAGCTGCTTGGCTTGACATGCAGGACATTTAGATGCTACAACTATTCTTGGAAGTCCCTGAGCCAAAGCAGCTGCAACAAGCTTTTTAAGATCTTGACACCCCATTGTGGTGAACTGCAGTTGTAGAGTACAAGTGGTTGCATTGTTTACTTAGGCCAAACACTTGGAAAGAGAAGTAAGAGTCTCCTGTACTCTGAAAGTAGCAGTAGTTTCCTCCAGGATTACAGTTGAAATAATCCGTTCAGCAACTGGCATTCCCCCTGAAAGGCTTTTACCAAGTTTTTGAGTGGTAGTAGCTGAACTTGGTGAGACTGGGTTGTTTGCCTTTTTGTGCCTGCCTAGTGAAAATAATTTCAGCCTTATTGTTCTTGTGTTCTTTTCTGGAACAAACCAGAGGTCTTTGATTCTTAATCTTTAGGAATTAGTAGCTGTCACAATTAAGTATGCTTAAGGGGAATTGGGTGTTAAATTCACATAATTTTGAAGCAGTTCTTGGAACTGAAATAATCTGGATTTAGCTGTGATGAGAAATCATTTTCCTTGTGATCATTATGCTGTCGTGAGCCATTTTCTGGTTGACAGGTCTGCGTGCCTCTGTGGTTATAGGCTATGTTCCTATGTGAGCATCCATGGGATAGGCGTTACCTTAAAATCTTCAAAGGGTGATTGCACTCAGAAGCATTTCATCTGTTCCCTCTTTGATCTCTGCTGTAGTTGTGACAAGATCATAGGAACATTTCAAGTTCAATTTGAAGCAAGGAATAAGAGACAGTTTCATACAGGATGTGCTGAAATGGATGGAAAGTGGTGAGGTGATGGCTCGTGAGTGAATGGTGATGTATCTGCCTCTGAGTTCAGACACTGCCTGAGCACAAGTTGTATGGGCATCTTACTGAGAGCATTGTATCTCCCCTGAGCCACTACCTGGCCCTATAAGGAGGGGCCAGTATTGTCTTCAAGGAATTTGCTAATGTCAGTGTTGCCTGTGAAAAGGAAATGCTGAGATTCCTGCTTATGTGAAGTACTTGTAACTGGAGTACTTACCCTGGAAATGCTTTTGAGGCATCTTTATTGCAGCTGTAGTCCTGCAGTGCAGGCTCTGGACAGCTGACTGAGGAGATCTGATCATGTCTGCATCTGAAGATGGAGTAAAGAAACAGGGCTGATCCCTGAAAGTGCAGTTTGGGCTGTGGCCTTGTGCGTAGCCAGATGGCCAGGATTTAAATGTGTGTGTGGATGACATTTTTTGAACAAATGTGGTTCGTAGTAATTGATCTTAATGCTGACAGTGAGACTTAACCCCCCATTCTGTGGGTTGGGCTGCATCCAAAGCAGAGTGGCCAGCAGAGCGAGGGAGGTGATGCTGCCCCTCCACTCTGGCCTTGTGTCACCCCACCTGCAGTGCTGTGTCCAGCCCTGAGGTCCTCAGCACAGGAAGGGCATGGAACTGTTGGAGCAGGTCCAGAGGAGGCCACAAAAATCATTGCAGGGTTGGAACACCTCTCCTGTGGAAACAGGCTGAGAGAGTTGGGGTTGTTCAGCCTGGAGAAGGCTCCAGGGAGACCTCCTTGTGGCCTTTCAGTTTTTAAAGGGGTTTTGTAAGAATGGTGAGGACAGATGTTTTAGCAGGACCTGTGGTGACAGAACAAGAGGCAGTGGTTTTCAGCTAGAAGAGGATAAAATAAATACTAGGAAGAAATTTTTTACAGTGAGGGAGGCAAAACACTGGAACAGATTGTCCACAGAGGTGGTAGATGCCCTGTTCTTGGAAACATTCAAGATGAGTTTGGACAAGGCTCTGAGCAACATGGTCTAGTGGAAAATGTCCCTGCTCAGGACTTAGGTGACCTTTAAAGGTTCCTTTCAATCTAAACCATCCTATGATTCTGGAATTCTTTGAGTAGGTCATTGCATGAAAATAATTTTCTGTTAGAAAACAGGCCAGAAATAGAAATATTTTATTTCTATTTTGTCATTAAAGTACTTTGCAGTGGTTCCTGGTGATTGAGCAGGATGTTCAGGCAACCCAGTGCTGACCTGCAGTCTGCTTGCTGTGCAGTGCTGTCTTACATGAGGGGCAGCAGTGCTGGGCAGGGTCTGTTTGCTTGGCTCTGTGGCCTCTCTCTTAGTGACAGTCCAGTAATTTGCATAATTCCTTCTTCTATAAACAATGAAATCATCTAGGGAATCTAATATAATTTCTAACAGGGTCTATCCCAGACGATACAGTAAGATATACTCTTGCTGTGCAGTTTGAGCTGCATACTGCAGCTGAACAGCTAGCTGAGGAAATAATCATTCATTTCAGAATAAAAGCCTTGGCCCAGCTTCATGTCAATCTTCAGTTTAAAGTATTTTCATGCTAAAACTTCTGTTGGACTTAACAGATTAATAAAAGGTCTTTGAGACTGACCACAGGGATATCAAGAGTTGTGCCAATAACTGTGAAGGGCAGAAGATTATTTTAAGTTACCTGGAATACCTTTGTTTTGAATGAAAATCATCAGAGTGGTTCTTTTATTCAATGGAAAAAGTTGGTTCCTTTATATAGTGCCTTTGTCCTCAATGTTTATCCAGGCTTTTGCCTTTTAACACCTTTGTATAACAGCTTGTTACATTATTTTTGTAGTTAATGCTTAAGTAAAGCAGAACTGAACTATTTAGTACCTCAGTGTAGTCGGTTTATAAACAAATGTACAAATACAGCTGTTACTCTGTAGAACATGTTTTCCTGCCTTAAGTTTGATTAGTGGCTCTTTAATTATCAGTCTTTTGGGGAAGAGAAGGGAAATTGTTTTGGGTACTGGAGCTCTGGATTGTTTTTTCACTGCTGTATAAAGCCAGAAAGTTATTTGATAACTTTCACATTAGGAATTTCAGTGTATCTTGTTTAAACAGTGTTTTCATCGTGTTGGAGGTTTACAAAGAAATGTGTGCTTTTTCCCTGAAAAAGAACTCCTTTGAAAAGGAGTTTCAAAGGAGTTCTTACATGCTTTTGTGATAAAAAGATGAAATTACTTCAGTTTTGTTTAAAGGTATCTCAGAGGCATCATACAACCTTTCCTCCCTCTTTTTTATTAGGAAGGTGGCTAGATATCCAAAAATTCTCTTCTTGTAAGAGTGTAAGTTACAGATTTTAGCAAAGATACCATTAGTGGTCTAAAAAAAGCAAGTCTTCTCTTGCCTTATAATGATATGTCTTTGTTAGCTCTTTTGGAGTACAGAATCTTGGAGGATAATGTATACAAAGCACCCTACTGTCTAGGGTGTTTGTGTAGTTGAGGAAAAAGAGCCTTGTGTACGGCTCTGTGAGTATTTGGCTGTGACTTAACTCCAGATACCAATTCTGAACGTAAGAATAGAAACAGCAAATGTTAACAAATGTTAAGCATAAGACTTTGACTGCTGTATTTATGCCTGTACAGGTGAAACATCAGCAATCATTCCAATGCTCAAGCCTTCATTTATCTTTAAGTCATAAGATGAACTCACAGTTTTGCTCAAGCTCTTAGTATTGTAGGCTTCAGGAAGAAAAAAATTGTTTCATTAGTAATGCTATTATTTTTATTTAACTTTGGCTAGAAAAAAATGAAAGAGCTGGAACAGAAGCTTCAGGAGGAAGAGCATGCAAGGAAGCTTGTTCAGGAAAAAGCAGCTGAGGTAACCAACAGGAAATTTCTTTTGTACTGGTATGCACTGTAATAAGCTCTTCCTTTTTATCAACCTTTCAGCTAAGCTTACTGAAAGTGCCCCCATATGCCTCACAGAATAATGAAATCATGGTTTTAGTCTCTTGTTTGTATGTTTGTTTGTGGGGTTTTTTGTTTGTTTTGGTTTGTTTTTTTGGGGGGGGGGTTGGTGGGGTTTTTATTTTGCTTTGCTTTGGGTTTTTTTTCTTTGTTTTTTTCTTTCTTTTTTTTTGCTTTTTTTTTGTTTTTCCTCCTGCCTGAAGTTCCAAATGTCCTGAAGTTCTGAGCTTTTTGGAAACCTTTTTGTACCACCACCTCTGCACTGAAGCTTTGATTTCTTTACTAAGAGAATTTAGTTGGAAAAGAGGAGGAGAAAGTCAAACTAATTCATAATTGAATATGCATAGGAGCCTCTAAATACATCAAGGTCAACAAATGGGCTCCCTTGTTCATGATTGTAATTAAAATATTGTAGAAAGAGGCAAAAAAGAGACAACATACTCTTGAATATGAGCCCTTAAGGATGCTGGCTGGTCTTCTAATCCAAAAGTGTGGTGGTCATTAAACATTCATTGGATGCTGAAGAATTATAGAGGTAATGTGTTAGACTCTAACCTTTGCCATGAGTTTGGTGTGATGGGGAAAGGGCTATCTCAAATTAATAATGAGAAATAGTGCTGTGAATGCTTCTTCAGGACATGGTTTCAAAAGCCATGCCATATCTTCCTCTTGAACAGCAAAGCGTGTTAGGATTCTCACTCTTGACAGGAAGTTTTAACCCTAACTCTTTCAATAGATGGTTTGGTGGTTAGTTTTGTTACTGTGTCTGTTGGTTTGTAGGTTTTTTTTTACTGTCAAATTTAATAGAACAGAAGGAGTAGTTGCCTAGTAACTATATGTCATGGGGATCAATTGATCAGCATTGGGTGGCTTGAGCTCCCCAATACCTTGTCAAGTGTAAAGCACAGCTGATGTTTTGGCACTTCTCTGCATGGGACTAATGCACTAAGGCTAATTCTCTAACTTACTAGGACTGCTGATCAGTAGTGCTACCACAGGAAATATTTAATGTTTAAGTTCACCTTGGACTACAAAAATATCCTAGAAATTTGCTTTTAGAGAGCCTATGTTTTAAAAATTCTTGGTTTGCAATTCTCTGCTTGCACTGTCTCTGATTATTTATTAATCTAATTTCAGTAACTCTCCTTTTTCCCTCAATTGTAGCTTCAGACAGGCCTGGAAACCAACAGACTACTGATTCAAGCAGCATCACCACTGCTTTCTCCAAAAGCAAGACAGCCTAGGAAGAAAGCTAAGCAGCCAGAGAAGGTAAGATGTGGGGAAGGAGAAGGGCAATTACTGAGGAGTTAAATAAGGTTATGTGCATGGGATTAGGAACAAGGTTGCCTCTTCTACTACTAAGTGAAGGGAAAGTGGGTTTGCTGTAGTATAATTTCTGCTGAATACTTCTCTCTTCTTTCTTTCCAGAAATGCTCTCTTGGAAGACGTTCCACTGTGCAGCCCCATTACAGACTGTGTCTGGGTGACGTACCCTTTGTGGCTGGGAAGGTGAGCTGATTAATTCCTAAGCTTAGAGCTCAGTAGCTGCAGCTCCTTAGGGGACTTTGCCTTGGTGCACTCCTGACACCCAGTGGTCAGATCATTTAATTTTCTTTGACACTTTTCTTACAGATTGTCTTTGAAATACTTGTTGGATATTGACAACTAGCTGAGCTGGTATTTCCAGAAATGAGCCTGCACTATGCTGCTTGACAAGATGTTCTTGTTAGGGCATATTAATTGAAACAAAAATTGCATTCTTGTCAGTAAAACAAAAGTGCCACTGTTTCTAAATGCTCTCCAGTATTATCAAGTTGTTGATAATGCCATTTAAAAGAAGTCTCTTGTTCTTTCAGTCTACCAGTCCCAGTCATTCAGTTGCTGCCAATGTGCAACATGTGCTACACCTGATGAAACATCACACTAAAGCTTTGTGTAACAGACATGTGGTAAACGATGCTCCACTAGCAAAACCCACCAGTATTGGTCATCCTGCCGGCAAAAGCAGAAGGCCATCCCTGCCAATGGACTCGTCCTCATCTCAGGAAGAGCTCTCAGAAGTGTTGCTGACTTTACAAGATGAATTTGGACAGATGAGTTTGTGAGTGTGGTACATTCTCCATTGCAGTTTGTGAATGTAGATGTTTCGTATTCTTGCCTTTTTGCTTTGAACTTGAAAGGTTTTGCCTGAGAAAGGTCTTAGTTTAGGAAGTCTCTAGCTTGTAATCTTTGTCTTGCTGCCTGCAGAGGCTGTCAATTCTCCTTGCAGTTAGAGGCAAGTCTAAACAGTCTGGACACCAGGGCTGTGCTTATGTGCAGCAGTATATTCAGAAAAGGTAAGGGAGAAATCCCAGCCCCAGTGCAGCAGATTGTTGTGGCGTGGACCCAGCCAGCAGCTCAGTGCCCTCCTGCCACTCACACCCCCACACCCATCCCTCCCTTCTGTTGGGATGATTAGTATTGACCCCTTATACTATACTATTTATGTCCTGCCCAAGCCTCACACTTTCCAGTCTTTTCATGTATGTACACACAGATATCATTCCTGTAGTCTATGGACCATCCTTTTAACTAGCCCATTGAGTTACTTTAGGCCATGACTTTGGACTCAGCTGTCATAACAGTCTTTCAGGGCAGGACAAAGTGATGTGTGGGTAGCTGAATGGCTGAAGTCATTTGGGGTGCTGGTGGATGAGGGGCTGGACACGACCCAGCCATGTGCGCTCACAGCCCAGAGAGCCAAATGTGTCCTGGGCTGCATCCAAAGCAGCCTGGGCAGCAGGGAAGGGAGGGGATTCTGCCCCTCTGCTCTGCTCTGGAGAGACCCTACCTGCAGTGCTGCATCCAGTTCTGGGGTCCCCAACATGAGAAGAATCTGGGCCTGCTTGAGTGAGTCCAGAGGAAGACATAAAGACAATCAGTTGGCTGGAGCACCTCTGAAGACAGGCTGAAAGAGCTGGGATTGTTTAGCCTGGAGAATGGAAGGCTCAAGAGAGATCCCATTGTGGCCTTCCAGGGCTCAAAGGAGGCTACAAGAGAGCTGGAGAGGGACTTTTTACAAGTGTGTGTAGTGTTTGCATGAGAGGTAATGGCTTTAAACTGCAAGAAGACAGATTAGATTTTAGAAAGAAATTCTTTACTGTGAGGATGGTGAGGCACTGAAACAGGCTGTCCAGAGGAGCTGTGGGTGCCCATTCCTGAAAACATTCAAGGTCAGGTGGGATGGGGTTCTGAGCAAGCCTGGTCTAGTGGAAAATGTCCCTGCTTATGGTACGGAATTTGGAACAAAATGATTTTTAAGGTCCCTTCCAACCCAAATCATTCTGTCACCTCTTGTTGTTTGACCTTCAGGAGCCCCACATCAGAAGGATCCTCTGAGAGACAAAGCAGGGTGGACAGATGCTTTATTTCTTTTGTCTCCAGGGCAGCTGTACTGGAAGCCCACCAGTACCCTTTTGGGTCCTTTAAATGCCCTTGCCCAAGACAGTCTCTGCCAAGGGTGCACAGAGCCTCTGGGCCAGCCACAATGGGGTCCTCTTGCCAATCACTCTGTCTGTGGGGCTGATTTTAGCCTCCAAGACCATCAGCTGTTGGGATCCCCTTGTCACTCCAAAAATACAAATGGGTTCTGCCCCGTGTGACTTTATGGCATTAGGGTATTCTGCCCCAGGGTCTGCTAAAGCCTTGTACTCCCATGGGGCTGATATGCCCCCTCCATCTGATCCACACAGTCTAGTAAACCTGGTCCCTCTCCTGCACCTGGCTGGAGACAGGCCTCTTCTCATACTGGTCCTAGGATTCTCCCATTTCCTGTAAAAAAGAATTAGGATTCCTTTCCATAGGATCAGGAATAAGATCAGCCCTGCCACTCTGTCTGGAGAACTGCCCACTGAAGACTTAGGCAGCAACTTTCCTGAAAGCATCCCCATTTGTGCTTGGTTTTTTTTTTCCCTGCAGTTCATATACCTGTGCCTCTAGGGTTGAGGTGTAGGTTTTCCATCCCACTTCATCTTCTCCCTGTGGTCCCACAGGTGAAACTTGGGATTCCCTGTGGTGTGTACCCTCTCGATCCTGTTTTTGTGCAGAGGGCAGCTTACTCTTTGTGGGGTTTAACCAGCCCATCAGTCCCACCCAGCTGCTTGCTCACTGCCCCAGACACAAATCCTCCCCTGATCTGAATCCCATGCAGCACCTTGCTGGATCCAAGCCCCGGGAGCACGCTGGTTTAACACCCTGGGGCTATTGAGAGTTCTCAGAGGCTGCAGTGATGAGGCTGGAGAAGAAGGGGAAGGTGTGGGACCCTGTCTGTGCTGTAGGCCGGCTGGCCGAGCAGGGAAGGCGAGAGGTGTAATTACACCGCGTCCTCAGTAGGTGGCCCCCGCGGTGCGCCGAGCACACCCATTCTCCCCAGGGATTCCGTGGCACCATCAAGCAGCGTTGTGATCAGCCACTATTAAACCAGTAACAGAGTTTAATTAAGATTTGTCTTCACAGGCTCTGGTCAGACCTGTCATTAACCCCTCATGGCCCATGTCGGGTGCCAAAAAGTACTGCCTTGGTTTAACCCCAGCTGGCAGCTAAGCACCATGCACCTGCTTTCCCGCCTCTCTGCTCTGGTGGGATGGGGAGGGAACTTGGGAAAAGAAAAAACCCATGGTCTGAAATAAGGACAGTTTAGTAATTGAAATAGAGTAAAATGTAATGCTAATAGTAAGGAAAAAGGGAGAGGAATAAAATCCAAGGTAAAAAAAGTATGTGATGCACAGTTGTGCATGTGCAGTTGTTCACCACCTGCTGACCGATATCCCCAGCAGTAATTGTCCCCTCATGGCTAAGTCCCCCTAGTTTATATACTGGGCATGATGTTCTGGGGTATGGAATATCCCTGTGGCCAGCTGGAATCGGCCATCCCAGGTATTTCTCTGCCCAACTTCTTGTGTCCTTCCTCACTGGCATAGCAGGAGACATTGAAAAGCCCTTGGCTTAGGGTAAGCACTGCTCAGCAACAATGAAAACATCAGTGTTATCAACATTATTTTTGTACTAAATCCAAACCACAGCTCTGTAACAGCTACTAAAAATGAAAGCTCTATCCTAGCCAAAAGCAGGAGCTTTAGCTAGGAGCTAGCTTTAGCAGGAGCATTAAAGGACAGCTTTGCTGGGTGCTTCACTTGTCCTGGTTAACAGAATGTGAATTGTTACTGTACTGCACAGCTGCAGGTACAGATACACAAAATATTAACTGAATGAGCCCTGAGATCAACCTCTCAAGGGGTTACTTGGTCATTTTGAAGATGCATTTTGAAGTTGGAGGCTACTTAGGTTATTGAGACTCAGTGTTGCAGCAGCCTGCCTCCAGGATGTGCTACTGGAATAATGCTGCAAACCAGCAAAACTGTTCTTACTGGTTTGTTAGGGTGTGTTGAACATGTCTGGCTGCTAATGCTGTGGTTTCCTAGAAGTGTTATTTCTGAACTGGGGTATGAGCTGTAGAAGCCAGTGGAGCCTGATGCAAACTTTGTTGTGTCTGAATTGTGTGCTAGTGACCACGAGCAGCTGTCAAAGCTCATCCAGGAAGCCCCAACTATTGCAGTGAGAGAAGATCTGGAGAGGGAACTGGATGCACTGGTGGGAAAGATGGAAGCAAAGGCAGACCAAATCAGCAAAGTTCAGAGGCATCGTTTGCAGGTGAGTTTCTTTTCCTGTGTGCAGGCTCATGTAGAGTTGCTGACTTAAGCAGGGTTTTTTTAATGTTATATCCTAATCTAGCAACAGCTGTATGAAGCAGAAATAACCCGAGTAGCATTGTCTAATTCTAAATTCTATCATTGATGTCCCTAAGTTAGTCTGCATACTTCCACCTATCTTGGTATTTTTGCAGAAACATCCTTTCTTTCACCCCTGTGTCCACTCTTCACCCTATCTTGGACAGAGCTTTTGCATCTATTCTCACGTTGCATTTTACACTCCTCTTGTTCCTTGAACACTGTTGAACAGTTCTCCTTTACTTGGAGGAAATTACCTATTTATGTTTTGATTTGCATTTTTTAAGATTCAAAATACCTGTTTTGCTTATTTTTTAACTTTCAGAATGTTTTGGATAGTGTAGCCTTTTCATTCAAATCTATAAAACATAATGATTCCCTGTTTTCTTTTGCCATCAATAATTTTAGTCAATTTCTTTCAAAGAGCTTAACCCCATGTGTTTAATCTGGTTTAGTTCATATGAACCATGATTCACCCTCACCTGATGTAACTTATACACCAAACACATGCTGAGACCTGACACACAGAATGGACCTGTGAAATGCTTGCTGTTAGAAGCATCACTCACTTGAGATATCTTATGACCTTCTGAGGAACTGCTGCAGAGAAGCAGATGTGCTGTAGTTCCCAGCAGTAATGGTGCTGCATGCTGTCAGCTAGGAGGAGGGAGCACCACCACCTGAAGAGAGGGGAGCTATAGAAGCTAGCCATGTTGTGGTTTGGGCATATGAATGTGTCTGAACCTCAGCCTGCCCAGTTCCCTATTCAGTCTTTGCTGGGGAGTGCTGAGTCTTCCATGCTGTGATTTACAGTGCTCTGTGTGGATACCACCTCTTCACCCCAGCAGAGCTCTGGTATTCTTTACAGAGCTACATCTCTGGCAGTAACCAGCTAGTAAAATTACTAGCATGCATGTAAAAAAACCTTGTTTTCTTTTTTAATCACTGGATGGTAACAATGGCAAATCAGCTTTTTTCATCTATAACTTTTCTTGTTACATTGCTAATGGTGACGTTCCCCCATAATGAAGTCCAGCTTTTAGAGAGGTGGTAGATCAGACTGTAAGCTAAACACATCTCTTAAGATGCAAATATAACAATGCTTTGGAAGGAAAATAAAATATTTATTGTTCAGTGTGACTTGGAAACAACCATTTGCTTACCTGGGTGAGATAAGTGGTGGGATATTTCAGCTGTTTGGAAGAATTGCCAAACATAAAACTGAAACTAGATCACTTCCTTATGTTTTTCTTTGGGCTTCTTTTTCAGCTAGAGAGACTTAGGAGAGAATGCAAGTCCAGAAAGACTTCTGGTAAACAAATAAAAGACAGCAGGTTCCCAGTCAGTGAGGTTAAAGTAACAACTACAGTAAGTACAAAAGGAAAGAATGCAGGTCCCATCAAAGTGAAGCCTGGAGAGAAGAGTCGGAAGAATCTTCAGTTGCTGAGAGACATGCAGACCATACAGACTTCACTACAGAAAGATGATATCAGCTGGGACTGCTGATTCTTCTGCAGGAGATGTTCTTGAACCATCCTGGCCAAACTTCCTCCCATTCTGGATCTAAAGCTGCTGCCTTTCTTGCCATGTGGAAGAGACTACTGTACGCCAAGCGCACTTTTGAAATACAGGCTTACGGGCTCTTGATTCTCCATCCCTGCATTTGATTGTATATATTATGGTCTAGCTTAAATCACATTCCATTTTCAAGGTACATGGCCACTGAATCTTTACAGTAGGTCTCCCTCAGTTCCCTTATGCTGTGGTTCCAGCAGTCCCTCTGTGTTGTTCCAGCACACCAAGCACTGCACATTTACCTGGGCTGGTGTGTGTGTGATGTGCCAATGCCATTTCATGCTGTTGTTGATCTGGGAGGCTTCTCAGGATGCATCTTGTGTGAAAACAATGCTGCAGCCCTGGGTGTTAAGGGCTTTTGTCAGCTCTGTTCTGTGTGCAGCTGCAATGACTCCATCTCTGGGAGTGCCTGAGGGAGAACAGGTAAACCCTTTCCAAGGTGTTCTGTGGAGCTCTCTTCAAAAGGCTTCCCTGGTGGTTCTTCTGCTACATTGCTTTAGTCAGCATCAGTGGCAGTGGATGTTTGAGTACTCAGAAAAGGAGCAAAATAACTTATGAGTTGCTTTAATGATCAAGTGACATTTGTCTTGCTTTAGGAAAAAGCTGTAGCATAGGGGGTAATACCCTGACTCTAGCTGACAGCTTTGGGTGGTAGAGGAGTGAGAGAAACCACCAGTGTTTTTAAACTGCAAGTGCCTCAATCACGCCTTTTGGTCCTGGTGTCTTGCTTTTAACTTGAAGTATGTGCTTTGATGAGCTATCTACTTTGGTAGTAGTGCAATTAAGTTTGTGCTCTGACTTGCACAGCTGATTAAATGTTATTTATTATGTTAATAATTTAAAGAATTTCCTATTAATGGAATGTACAGAAGACCCAGATTACCTGTATATACAATTGAAAAATAATAAAGCCAGCTTGCCTGTTGAATGAATTGTGGGAAGGCTGCAGTTCCTCTAAATTAGCTGGGTGTTTGCTGCAGCACTGTGCCACAGCCAATGGGCTTTCAGGGCAAGGTGACTTCTCCCTGGTCAGGGTGACGAATGAGAGCTGCAGCTGAGGTTGGAGTCAGAGCTGTGTACCCTTGCCTGGAGCTCAGCAGGGTCAGCACAGGCAGAAGGTTGCCTGCAGGTGATCCACTAGCTTGTCTCCTTGCATCTAAGGCTCATAAGGTGCTCTTAAATGCTGCTCACCAGCTAGAGTGGGAAGAGCCATTTAAAGAGCAGTTCATACCAGAGGTCCTGCAAAATTGGAGATCAGCTTGTTCAAAGATGGGTTAACTTCAGCATCATGACCTCAGGCTGTCCTCATGCAGCTCCTTAGATCAGTAAGGAGTGGTGGAGGGCTTAGGCTCCATTCCTTGCTGCCTACAGTGAATGAATGAGATGCCCAAGATACTCCTAAGTTAGAATTAAGCCCACGAGGATTGAGAGCATCAGGGCTCTCATTTAGGCTTTGCAGAGGGTTACATGCAAAGATGTGAATCTTCCTTTTACACAGAAGTAAGTTACTGTGCCAATGTACTGTAAGGTGCAGAAATTGTGGAGGTTTTTTTTAGTTGTGAAAGTATTTCAGAATACTTTGAGTGAAATACTTTTACAATTAAAAATAATAATGCTGCACTTCACTGTGCATTAGATGGTAGCTTCTGTGAGATTTGGGGTTGTTTGGCCTGGAGAGGAGGAGGCTCTGGGGAGAGCTTCTAGCACCTGAAAGAGTTAGAGCTGAAGACAGCTTGTAGTGATAGGACAAGGACAATGGCTTTAAACTGACAGAGGGCAGGTTTAGATTAAAGATCAGGAAGAAATTCTTTACTGTGAGGGCAGTGAGGCACTGGCACAGGTTGCCCAGAGAAAATGATGGATGCCCCATCCCTGGAAGTGTTCAAGGCCAGGTTGGATGGAGCAGCCTGGTCTAGTGGAAGGTGTCTCGGTCCCTCAGGGGGGTTGGAACTGGATGATCTTTAAAGGTCCTTGCCAACCTAAACCATTCTGATTCTGTTTTTATAATACTGAGCAGCTAAGCACTGCCTGTGTACTTATACTGGTCTGTATAGGATAAATGAAACTTGTCCAAAGATGAATCTTGGTTTTCTGTCCTTCTAGACCTCAGAGTTTCAACATCAGCATCTTGCAAGACCCTTTACAGAAGAATGAGAGAGATTTGGATTTCACACACTGAACTTGCAGCGCTATTTATTTAATGATTGCAGGTCCTCTGGAAAACCACACAAATAAGAGCACAGGAACTTTATCCATTTATCTGTTTTTATTAGTGTTAAGGAAACCAAACAGCCTTCATCAAGAAACAAAATATACATACGCAGTCAATTTGCTAATAGAGAATAATGCTTTAAACCATCTTACGTAGTGATTGTACATAAGAGCAGACCTGCCCTTTAACCTCAAAGCAAATGCAAGTCCTTAGAAAGTATTTTGTGTGGATTCTTTGCACTATTGAACCACAATGCATCAGGCCACCCTATAAAAATTGTGGTGATGCTGTGCAGCCTGTTACTCACCCTGCTGGAAGGTGGCTGTGGATTTCTCTGTAAGCACCGCGTGGTGATGGCAGCAGTAGAGCAGGCAGGAGTGGAGACTGCAGGAGGAAATGACTGTTAACTGCCTTGGCACGAATGTGGCTTTTGAAAGGCAGTTTCTTAGGTGGAAATGGGTCTAATGCTCTCTCCAAAAATCCTTCTCAAGTGGAATAGCAGCTGACAGGTACATTAAACAGGTGGCCACAGTCTGGGATCCTGTCATAAATGAGCAACATAGGAACCCACACCAAGCAGTGCCCCTTCTCCTCAGCAGACAGGTGCAGAAGCAGCCTGAAGCCTTTGTATGTACTTAACTGGCTTTGCTGAAAGCCCCCTCTTCTGCAACCCTGTGCTTACCTGTTTGGAAGAGCAAGGGGGCAGTTGTGGTTTGACCAATGTGTGGTTTATCTCCTACAGTAAATTTTTGTATTAAAACTGCATTTCAACTTGAGCTTAGTCGAGTAATGTCCTACAGAGTAACACCAGTTCTTGAAGCAGAGTATGAGGAAAAAGGTAGGGTTTAAAAAATGGCTAAGCTGTTCAGTCTGCCAGAAAAACCTAAAGCAGTGGTTGCAATGCAGGCAAAAAGGCGTCTTTGGTTGATGCACAGTTGCTTCCATTAGTTAGCAGAAAACTGAAATACCATAAGTACACCACTATAACCCTGCACAGAAGCATTAAAATTGCTAATTATGCTTACCCAAGCAAAATGTAATGGCTGATCCCAGCAGTTCACAGGTGCCCCTTGGTATTCCACTACCTTTCCCTGGTGGCTAAGAGGCACTGGAGGCCAGAGGAGCTGTGGAAAGCGCAGGGGAGCCACACTCTGCTCCCTGCTCAGAAATAAAGGTGCTTAAGCTGCATCCTGGCACACCCACTGTAAACCATAAGCAAGATTCTGAAGTTGCAGAGATGGAAGTAAACATTGTCCTACAAAATCAAGGCCTGTGTGTTGCTCCTCTACCGCTGTGTTTTATTGGGAGAAGCTGCCTGTTCTTTTGATAAGGCATCATTTACATGGCTTCCTATGATCAAGGTTGAGGTGAAGGGAGTGACACGTTTCAGATGTTGCTGTTGCTTGTTTCCAGGTGTGCTGGCAAATGCCCCCACTGCTGTGCAGGAGGGTGTGTGATGTCACAGCTGCATCTGAGGCTCCAATACAAAGGCAGGTTTGGCCTTTCAAACTTCTGAGCAGACATTTTTCCTCCATGGTACTTCATGCTCGTGCACAGACTCTTTCAAGCCAAGTGATTTTCAGCACATCAGTGAACAAAGAGCAAGCTCCAGGCTTCTTACAGGTGGCAAGTGCAATTGGCTTGAATTATAAGCTAGCCACTGTGAAGGTTAAGTGCACAGGGGGCCTCGTCCATGTTGGCTTTTGCTTTAAGCTTTCTCTAGTGCTACAGTACTAATAAATTACCCTGGAGAGAAATAAATAGGCTGGCATCTCCCAAGCACCATGCTGGAAAGCCAGGGGGTTTCAGAAAAGCTGCCCCCCACAGTCCTGGGAAGGTAGTGGGCAAAAAGCAGTCTGTATTACACAACTGTCTGTACGGGAGCGACGCACTGTGCGGGAGAGCCGGCTCGCTCCGAGGATGAGGTGGAACGGTTGGTGATTTCTCTCTGCAGCTCCTCCACTTTCTTCTGCAGCTCAGCCCGCTTGGCCAGAAGCTCCTTGTAGCGATTATGGACGGGTTCCTGCAAGGAAATGTGCAGCTGAGCACGGGCAGGTGAGCGTGGAAGTGGGAGCCCAAAGCACGAAACTGCTGCTGCCCTTATGCACAGCTACGAGGGAAGGAGGGGAGGTACTTGACCGTCATCAGTCTCCAACCCACAAACACTGGAGTGGTTGCTCTGGCTTTGGGCTGCTTGTTTGGATCCAACATGCACACTGCAGTGGTGGCTAAACAAAACAGTCTGTATGTATTTTGTAAGATGACTGTTGCCAAACTCTAATCTCTGACATTTCTGGGGGACACTGGCCATAGCATCTCAGCCTGGACATAATTTCAGGGGCTTGTGGGGAGGAAGCAGCCAGATTCTTCTAAATATTTTCACATAGTTCTGACTGTTTAACAGTCAGTACTGCTAAGTGTTTGCTGGGTTCCTGTCTCTAAGGCTGCAGATTTGCAGAGCTGTTACCTGCAGATGGGCAGTGAAGCAACTGGGAATTTTTATCCATTCCTACAAAAAAGTGATGTCAGCGTTCAGGGTTATGCCCAGACCGCCTGTCTGAGGTGCCTGCCCCGGGTAAGCCAGCTTCCCTGCTGGCTGGGGTCAGACCCCTGCACCTCAGGCAGCCAAAGCAAGCAGCAGGTTCCCATCACCACTAATTTAAATATAGACCCAAAACTCCTATCTAGAACCCCATATCCAGAGAAGTCTTAGGGGTTTAAGTTCTTTTGTAAAGAGAATTCAGATAATTTTTCCAACATTCTAAGTGAAGAATTTCCCAACCTGCTGAGAATCCTCAGCTCCTGCAGATTTCACAAGGTGGTGATGTCCAGCTGGACACCCACACCAGGCAGCTTTAGGCTGTGCTTGCTCTTGCTGGCATTTGAATTTAGGTGTTTGTTTTTGGATTTAAGCAGTGGCAGCATAAGTTTGTAGATTACCTAAAGGTCTCGATCTCCAACTAACAGTGTTGGCAGCAGCAGCGAGGGAAGCAGGAGGGGGAAGAGGCGTACCTGAGGCTTCATCCTCGGGTTCCAGCGGATGTAGTAGCCGACCCACAGCTCGAGGTGGCGCATGCTGGCCACGGGATACAGGACATGGTTGGAGTAGCTCACGTACAAAGGGTTAGTAAAGTCTTCCAGTTGGCTGTTGATGTAAGACCAAAGTGATACAGTCTTTTTTGGAAGGCTCTGTAAGGGAAGGGGGTGGAGGAGGCTTTATTTGCCATATGAATCCCAGCTATCTACAAACTACAGCAGCACAGACATATGCCTGTCATTAATATGGAACTGGTTGCTTTTTTGTAACTTAAAAAAAAAAAAAACCACCAAAACTGTTCTTTTGATGTGGTTCTTGTACTCAAAGCATATGGAGGCAGGCAGGCACACACACCCTGGCACAGAACAACCCCTCTGACCTAGCCAGCTGCCAGCACAGACCAGGCATCACCACTGGTACAGCGAGGGGACACTGGCATGTGAACTCTCAGTGCTTTAGTTAAACTTCACTTCTCTAAAGTGCTCCTGGAGGACTTACTGGAGTATTTAATTGCAAAGGAAGAAAAGAAAACATTTGACTTAGGCCCTGATCTAGTGGAATAATTAAGCCTGTGAATACTCCCACTGAAACCAGTGCTGAAGTACGTTCTAGATTAAGTACTTCACTAGGCTGAGGCCCTTAAAAAAACCCCAAACCCACGTGCAAACAGCATGCAGATTTTCTTCCCTGGAAATGACAATTATTCAATCGCTGTGGACTCCAGAGAAACAGGGACACAGATTTCACTGGAGTAAAATGCTATCACTTTCATTTGACTGCTAGTTTTTATGATGATTTTTAACTGATGTTCTATCAAATGTAGTCACATCAGGTCTGCACAGCACTGCCCTCATGTACCTCTGTGCTGTTTGGCTGCAGCCTTTGGAGACAGAATGCTTCATCTTCAGGTAGGTGAGACAGAATGAGTGCCACTGTTTTCCTTCTAATTCCACACTGGGTCTGAGTGTACACACTGGGTCTATGCTCCTCCCTGGGCAAACAGACCTGGGCCAGAGTGCAGGGCAGAGCTGGCTTGTGGCAGGACAGAGAGGCGCGTCCTTACCAAGAGTGGGAGAGTTGTCCTCTCCCAGGAAGATGCAAGCACAGCAAGAACACACACTGAGACCAGTTACCTGCTATAACCTGTGTGTGCAGAATGACAGCACACACTAGGTAGTTCAAAGCACCCTAAAGGGACCACTTCAAAGAAAAGGGACAACAAAAAAGCACCAGTTCCCATGGAGAAGGTTACAGTAAACTGAAGTTCAAAGCAAAACTATGTTTCCACTACCTGGGAGACACCAGGAGCTATTCAAACTGGAATTAGACAGAGTGTCCAGAAGGGAGATGGTGTTGCTCTGAAACATGAAGTCTCCCAACAGACAGCAGTTTGTGCAAAGAGGAAAATCCCCCAAGTCCCAGCTGTTGAGAAGGGAGGCTTGGCATTTCCCAGGCCCACATCTACCTTTGAGTGAGGAACCAGCTTCTGTAGCAATATCTGGCCAGCTAAAGCACTCAGGAACAGGTTCTACCTTGGAGAGAAGCTGTCTTACCTCCTTCACTCTCTGCTGCTCACTGCTGCAGAGGAAGGTCCCAAACAAACAGCTGTACAGGTGATCCAGGATGGTGATCAGGAAGTACTCATTGAACTCAAATGCTGTAGGAAACTTTAGGCAGAAACAGAAAATTAGGCTGGGATTTTGAAACAGGAAAATAAACTTTACCCCACACTGTGGTCTTGGTAAGGAGTTGGCCTCTTGATTTCTAGAACAGGATCTGTCCCTGTTCCCTGCCTGCCTGGATATTCAGGGTCATACTTGCTCTTTCCAGGAGCAGGAGTTTCCCTCTTGGAAAGCTGCTTTGCAATGTGCAGAGAGAAATTCTGAGCAAAAGCCAGAGGTCAGCAGGGCTAGAGCACTTTGTTTATACACACTCTGAGCAGCTGCTTCAAATTGAAGCTTGTTCTGCTGTGCCTGCCCCTCATGACAAGCCGTGCAGCCGGACTGTGAACAAAAGGCTCACGTGAAATAAATACTTTCAAAAAGTGGAGATTTCCCAGGGCCAAATGGGAATAACCTGTGTGCCTAACACAGCACTGCCCAGAGGGAACAGCAGGGAGGCACCTTTTGACAGAGGTCAGCAGGAGGAAAAGGTGTATGGGCACAGGCCATGTTTGTTGCTGAGTTCTATTCTGAGACAGGGACAACTGGAGCTCCACAAAGGGTCAATCAGAATACATGCAATGAACTGCAAAGACATGCAGGAGTGATGGAGAGGAGAGCAGGAGGCCTTCCTCCCTCACAGCCACCCTTGTCTTCTCAGGCTGCCCCAGTTGTGACATCTTGACCTCACCAGCTGCAGGTCAGGATGCCCAGCTATAGGAGCAATCCAAGGAGACCACAACAAAAGTGACTTCTGATGATGGTAAAGCCTCCTCTTCTCTCTGCATGGATGTGGCACAGCTTCATATGTAGTGCCATCCTTCTCTTCCATTTCTCCTGGTCTAATCCATGATGAGTCTAGCTCTTTTCCAGTGAACTGCCTGACCACAGCTGACTTTTGTCACAGGAGATACCAAAAACCTTCCAGGTTCCATGTGCCTGGGGAAAAGCCTCCCAGACACTCTCCTGGACTGTACCTCTGCCATGCCTGGTCTGAAGTGAGGCACTCAGCTCTGTATCTCACACTGTGACCTGGGAAAAGTACATCTGCCTTCAGAAGAAGTTAAAATAGAGCCTGTCTTGCTGCAGTTTGGATCAGATTACAGGATCAGCTTGAGCAGAGGCAACAGGAATCTCCACTGTGATAGGGACTGACATTACCAAGTGCCTTCAGGCTCTTTGCTAAACAGGCTCCCAAAAAGCCTGGTGCCAGAATCAAAGCAAGAGCACAAGCCCAGGAAGGAGAGCCTGCACAGGCCAGCTTGGAAATCATTGCTGTGTGCAGACACGGTGCCATGTCTCGGTGCACTGGCTCTGTGGACACGGGTGCCACCCAGCAGGTTACCTGTCTTGTCATTTGCCAGACGCAGTCGATGAACTGCAGGAAGACAGGAGAGCGATCGGCATCCGCGTGATTCTTGTCCCCGTGGCCAACCCTCTGAAACAGCAGGACAAAGAACACCAGTCACCCAGGGCTCCATGGGGAAACTGCTGGGGTCTGCTCTCAGTCACCTAAACCTTTACCAACAGCTTTAAAAAACTTCTGATGAGTCTTGATATTGCTTTGTCCATATCAGCGGGTAAAGAAGTAAAGGACAGCTACTCCCTTTGTCTTTGAAGTGAAAATTCTTTATGGGGATATTTTCATGCTAAGTTAAAACAAGAGTTGTTTGAGTAGAGGCTCCAGATGCTATGCTGGCACTGATTTCAGTTAATAGCTAAAGTTCAGAAGGGAAAAAAATGAGAATGCTTTTTGCTTCAGTTGCAGCTGTTGTCCTGGCTACTTCAGTAGTAGAGCGCACTCGATGCAAACACTACCTACAGGCACGGCATGCGGCGATAACCGTCACGCAACACCTCGCCGCTTCCAAGAGCTGTACAAACACCAGCCCAGCCCATCTCCTGCCACCTCCAGAGAGGCAGTAATGACAGTATTCCCTGCAGCAGGCCTCCAACCCTGACCGTGCTGTGTGGCCAACACATGTGAGGCACGACTCCTCAGAACTAGCAGAGTGCATTAATGGTGATATGTTACCCGGGAGCCCCAAGCACGGTACAAAGACAGAACAAGAGCATGGAAGTAGCAGAGACCCCCAACACTGTTCTCCCCTCACCAAAGGAAATCACTGTCACTATCTTCCTTGTCTGGACAGCGAAGAAGCTAAAGCAATCGTTGTTCAAATACCAGATAACAAGCTGTGCTGCAGCAGAACCTCAGTTGTTCCAGTGCCTCAGTTTCCCCACCTTCCTCAGAGCATTTGAGCCAGCGCTGCAAGTGCTGTGCACAGACCTTGTTCTGGTCCTTGCAGAATGAAACAACCACGAGAGAACAGCAACGAGCAAAACACAAAAGGAACAAAGACTGAAAGGATACTACTGAAAGGCCCTCTCAATTCCCATCAGTGCAAACCATAACAAATTGCTGTGTCACAAGCCCACAAAGCTGCCTCTCTGCCAACTGCAAGGACACAACCACAAGCTACTCTTGGTCCAGGCTCAAACTGCTGCTCTTTTACCTATATAATTAGAAGCCTCTCCAAAAATAAAGTGTGCCTGAAGAAAATGTGAGGTCAAGACTATAAACAAACTCCCCAACCTCTTCAATACCAAAGCATTTCTTAGATGATGGTGTCCAAGCAGTCTGGGAAAATGGACTGAACTAGAAAGAAAGACAAAAAATACCCCGGTGGTCTCTGCCAACTCCCAGCAGAAATGCCAGCACTGAACCCAAAGAACACTGCTAGTTTAAGCCTAAGCATGGGAACATGACATTATCAGTCAGACACCTGGGAGATTTAATACCTCCCGTTCCTTGCATCTAACCAATACAGTCCCAAGGAGGTTAAGACATAAATGGGATTATAGGTAGAAAACAGTAACATCAGCATTCACCTCTATTCTGCGAATATAGCTGGGAAACTTCTCCCAGGAGAGGCTAAACTCCTCAGAAATCCTTCAGGAGGGACAATAACTTTCTGTTCAGTGCCTGCCATGGGCTAGTGACTCACCAGCTGAAATCTGTGGCCGAAGCTCAGCCACTCCTTCTCCACTAGCACCTCAAAGCCCCTGATAGTTCGGTAGTAGCCGTCCAGCATGAGCAGGGAGAGCGAGGTGAGCTGGGCTGTGCGGTCCCAGCCGTCGCTGCAGTGCACAACCACAGATGTCTTCCCCGATTCCACTTTGTCAGCAATCCGAAGGGCTCCAGCAAGAATGAGCTAGGACAAGGAAAAAAACAAATTACAAAATCTCTTTGGAACAGAAACTATAAATGAAAAATGGCTAGTGACAGCACAGGACAAACCAAGGGCTCTGTTTGCCTCAAGGAGAATGGTAAATCAGTTCCAACTACTTTATAACTAGGACAGCAAACTGGTGAACACACTTTCTGTTCCAGCAAGATGACGACACATCTAAACCGTAGTGTAGGCACAACTCTCCCTTGCAAAGAGCTCAGTCCTTGGACAAGTCAGGATTTAAATGCAGGAGCATTTTGTGTCTGATAGGAATGGCCATCACCTTGCAGCTGCCCCAGGAGCAGATCTGCCCCTGTCTGCATGAGCAGAACAACAATGTAAGCTGGACATTTTTTGAATAGGATGAAGTTAATTTGAAAACCAACATCTGGAGAAGCCAAGACATTTTGCCTCCTTATTCTGACTCTGCTTGGATTCCTGAAAGGCTGACAGGGCACAAACTCCCAGCATTTGCTCATCTGGACCAGTCAATACTGCCAAGATGTCGAGGAGCCAAGTCAAGAGCTTGGAAACTGTGACTCCTGTGCTCTAAGGAGAGCTTTCACAGTTACACATCACCCAGGAACATCCTTCACTTTCAAAGCACCATCTCTCAGTATTTCAGCCCCTTCTCTTGTCCTTCTTATCATCTCCTTAAGATTCCTTGCTCAAGAAATGATGGTTTTAGTTGCTTATAAATGGAAAACAAATTGTAAGTCTCTAAATGTACAAGGAATTGAAAATCATGGAGTTAGCCCTGGGTATTTTTCCCAGTGAGCAGACTGTTAAGGACTTGTGGTTGCCCAGCCATATGAGGGGATGCAGACATGCCTACCTTGATATGCTCTAGCCAGTGAGTTGACTCTAAATTAGACAGCCAGTGGGTCTCCTCGATATTGGGATACACAATTTCTTTCAGTTTTCTCAGCGACTCTCTCATGACATGAATATTGTGAATGTCCAGGAACACTAATTCTGCATTCTGATAGGCATCCTCGCTCTCATAGCCCCCTCCTTTAGCCTGAAGAACAAAATTCACATACAAATCATTAAGCAAAAACATATTTTGTACTTTACCCCAGTCTTTGTTCCGAGCAAACGGCAGCTGACAAAATACCACAGAGACTGGGCTATCTAAAGCAGGCAAAAAACATTGGCTGTATCTTACAGTTGGGAGCAAACATGTACAGGCACACACTTTGTGTCTCTCTTCTGCAATAGCTAATGAATGCTATAATTTTTACCATAGAATATCACATTACAAGCTTTCTTTTCCTCTGTAATTATCATTTATCCCCATTCAAGCTGTTAACTCATTACATTCGCTAATCTATCATTTAAAAATTTACCATACTATTACAGAGGAGGATAACCCACACACTAATTGCCTTTCCTAAGTAGTGGAAAGGCAGATTTAAAAAAAAAAAAAAAGAAAAAAAATATTTCTAGTGCAACAAAGCAGCTCCACCATTAAAACAAGCTTAAAGTGATGGCATGAAACACAGTTTTTAGAAGGGAAGAATGATGGATCCCAGGAACTATTGTCAGCCTCACCTCTGTGCCTGGGGGGATCATGGAACAGATTCTCTCAGAAGATGTGCCAGGGCACATGGATGACATGGGAGGTGATTCAGGATAGCCAGCATGGCTTCACCAAGGGCAAGTCCTGCCTGTCCAGTCCTGTGGCCTTCTATGATGGAGTGACTACAGCAGCAGACAAGGGAAGGGCTATGGGTGTCACCTACCTGGACTTGGGTAAAGCTGTCGACAGAGTCCCCCACAACATCCTTCTCTCTAGACTGGAGATGATGGCCAGACAGTTTGATGGAAGAGAAGGTGAATAGTCACAGCCAGAGGGCAGTGGCCAATAGCTCTATGTCCAGCCAGTAGCAAGTGGTGCCCCTGAGGAGTCCATATAGGGACTAATGCTATTTAATATCTTCATCAGTGACACAAACAGAAGGCTCAGGTGCACCCTCATCAGATGTGCAGGTGACACCAAGCTGAGTGGTACAGCTGACACTCCTGAAGGATGGGATGCCATCCAGAAGGACCTGGATAAGCTCAGGAAGTGGGTCCATAGGAACCCCATGAAGTTTAACAAGACCACGTGCCAGGTGCTGCACCTGGGTTGGGGCAACCTCTGGTATCAACACAGGCTGGGGGATGAACAGATCAGAGCATCCCTGACCAGAAGGGTGCTGGGGGATGAAGGGCTGGACATGACCCAGCCATGGGCACTCACAGCCCAGAGAGCCAAACATGTCCCGGGCTGCATCCAAAGCAGCCTGGGCAGCAGGGAAGGAGGGGATTCTGCCCCTCTGCTCTGCTCTGCTCTGGAGAGACCCCACCTGCAGTGCTGCACCCAGCTCTGGGGACCTCAGCAGAGGAAAGACATGGAGCTGTTGGATCAAATCCACAAAGATGATCAGAGGCCTGGAGCACTTCTGCCATGAGGAAAGGCTGAGAAGGGAAGGCCCTGGAAAGACCTTGTAGCAGCCCTCCAGTACTTAAAGGAGGCTTATAAGAAAGGTGGGGACAGATGTTTTAGAAGGGCCTGTTGTGACAGGACAAGGGGTAATGGTTTGAAAGTAATAGAGAGCAGTTTCAGACTAGATATGAAGAAGAAATTTTTCACAATAAAGGTGGTAAAACACTAGAACAGGTTTTCCAGAACAGTGGTAGATGCCTCTTTCTTGGAAGCATTCAAGGCCAGGCTGGACGGGCTCCGAGCAACCTGATGTAGCAGAAGCTGTCTCTGCTCATGGCAGAGGAGGGTTGGACTAGATGGCCTTTAAAGGTCCCTTCCAACCCAAACCATCCTATGATCCTAACAGCAGAAAGAACACAGCAATATTCCTTGACATTAGCAATCCCCAGTCATATTTTGAAATTAAAAATCTTGAAGCTTGATTTTCAGAAGTGCTGAGTATCTCCTGCTCCCATCACAGTTAACAAGAACAAAGTTCTGGTGCTGTCAGAGGAAGCAGTCTTTCAACCACGGGAATTTAAAAATGGTGATACACAAGTCCCAGGGTGCTAGAGTCTGACCTCAGTATGACTTCAATTTTTTTCCCCTTCCAATCTCATTTCCCATTGTAAATTAATATAATGGATCATTAGTAGTCACACTGACAGCTTACAAATACCACTGCAGGTATAAAAAGTCTGTCTAGAGAACTGGATCATTGCATGCAGACTTCCTTTGCAGTGGAAAACCCTTTCATGGTCCCTAAGAATAATATGAAATGGTGGTGGGAAATGTGCTCTAAATTATTACGTTCCCAGTTTTAGTCAGAGGGAAAAGTACCTGACCTTATTGGCTACAGCATTCACACTAGGCCTTGCATCAAATATGAAGATTTTATGGGACTGGGCATTAGAATCCATGATGGCTTGAAGGTACTTCTCATCCTCCTTGCTCCGCTTGCCACTCACTCCCACCATGGGCTGGCTACAGCGAGTGATCGTTGCTTGACTTTCTGGGTGAATCCATGACAAGACCTTTGGAAACAAATGGGAAATAAATTAGGGAGAAATGGGATTCATTAAAACAGTGAAGTGATTTACCTGTAATGGTTTGCTCTAAGATTGTGTGTTAGCTGTTTCCAGAAGGCTAAGTGGACTGAAGGATTCTACTAAATCACAACCGAATGAAAGAATTTCTCTGTCCTTACTCATTCTGGTGGCATTCCCAAAGTTTGAACAAACCAAAGGTGATCAAATTCTTTAAGTCTGACCTTTAAACACAAGGCAGACTTTTCCTGGCTGTTGTGTGAGTTTCTATAGACTTGAGAAGTAAACCAGTACCTTTTCGGTTACCGCTGAAATAATCATCATAACAACGTGTTTTATCTTATTTCATTTAATAAGCACTCTCATCAAGAGTATCACTACGTCTTCCTCTATCCTGACAGTCAGAGTAGGCCAGACTATTGTAAACAGCCAAACAGGGCTGCCTTGTGTTTCCCAGGAACTGAACTGAGATTTGGTGTGAGTTATGCTAAATTATCTTATCTTCTAGTTTTGGTTTAGTCTACATCTCTTCCACAACAGTAGTTTCAGCAGATACTGTTGTTTTCTGTGTCCTCAAACATGTTGTTGTCACTTTTATTATCCACTGACCATTTATTTGCTCCCTGGAATCCACTCAGCCTGATCTTGGTATTACTTATTGCCCAAAGGTATGTGCAACAAAACCACATCAAAGTGTCTCCCTCTGTCCTACTCACTGGTATGCGTCCCCTTGATCTGAAGGATGCCACCTTCTTTAACTCCTCGTCGGGAATGTTTACAGGCACAGCCAGAATGGCAGGGTATGTGTCACACAGCTCGTAGCGCTCGTTAATCTTGGTCAGCCTCCAGCTTTCATTGGGAATTCCCTAAAGAGGAAACTGCAGGTTAGCAAATGAGTTGCTCTGAGACCTCAGCACAGACAAATACCCAGACCTGAAATACAAGGCAACTTTTGTTAAGGAAGGACATTTAGAGCTGGTACCTGGGAATGCATTATCTTGGTAACTTGCATTTCATGTCTCTCCCCAGAGAGGTGGATGTTTTGCTCAAGTCACTGAAGAGCAGGGAAACTGGGGCTTCGGGCAGGGTTACCCATGGCAAAGGAACTGTGAAGGCTGCAGATGTGGCAACACAGGTGGTCCCCCTGAGCCCATCTTGAAGATACCTCCTGGTCTCATCATGGGCTTACAGGAGCACCAGGAGCAGGACAGAATGGGTGACCAACTGAGTCCTCTCAAGACACTTAGTTCAAATGTGGTGGTTGAAAACTAGGCATACAAAGTGGAGTTACCAGACAGGACAGAGTGGAAGGGAAGAAGGGAGAACAGGCAGTAAAACATGCCCAAAAAAATCATCCTGATTTGGGCTTTGTTCAGTGTTTGTGGCATAACTGTGCAAACCTCTAAAAACACCAAAAACTTAACAATTTTATATCTCTGATTGTGTGACTGTATGTGAAGTGCAACTCCCATGTTTCTATCACACTGAGCTCTCTGGCTGTACTAAGGACTTGGGCTGGGAGAGCAGGGAATCTCCACACACACATCACAGAGCTCAGCACACTGTGACGAGGAAGCCACTCAGCACCTTCCCAGAAAACAATCTCCAAGTAACACCTGAAGCACAATGGGGACAACCCTGACAACCTGCAGACGTGGTTTGGCTGATGCTGGGAGAGAACAGACCAACAGGGAGTGGCTGGTGCAGCTGCCTGCAAGGAGAGAGTTACACAGACCCCGGCTGCAGCAGGGGTGAGCTCCAATATAAAGCATCTCTGTGAGGAAGACACATCTGCTGCAGCAAGCATGGCCAGGCTGTGAAGCACAAAGAGTGTTTTAGGGCAACATCAACTCTTAACACAATGCACCCTTCTGTTCTAATAAACACTGCTTCATTTAAAGGGAGGGTGGTGGGACACCGATTCGCACTGTGGTGGCTCCCACAGGGAATAAACGACAAATCTAACCCGAGTCAGGCAAGCTGTGATAATTATGGCTGACCCACACAGACTGCAGCCAGTTCCCCACCCCAGTGGTGAGTCACACTGTCAAAAGATTGGTCATGGTTAGAAATCTTGAGGAGAGGCCAGACCTTCTGTCTAATATCAGTCACAACCCTGCTTGTGAACCACTGCTGTCCTTCGGCCCTCCCTGGGAAGGAAATGTTACTACAGGGAGCACGAGTACCCCAAAAGCTGGAAGGAAAGCTATTTTTGGCACTGTCTGAAGCCAAAGAATTGGCAGAAACAGACATCAAGCAGTGGGTATACAAAGTTCAAGCGTAATGATGGGTAAAACATGCTCAGAGGTCTACCTGGCTGCACCCATCAAGGATGGAATCTGCTGGGTCCACCAGCTCTGCTGCCAGCCAAGGAATAGCAAGACTCTAGCCAGTAACCAAGCTGTTTACCACCTGGAAGTGGGCTAATGGCAAATTAGTTCTCACTCCTATCCTAACAAGTAAATGCAATGGATCCATAAGCAGTTCCTGAAAATTCCACCTCCCCCAAATCTGAATGAAAATTACTCTGTCAGCACAGTCTTGGCAAGAAAAATTGGGGCTAACAAGCAGCTACATGGAAGAAAGGCCCCTTTTCATTTTACCCAGCAGCTCCACCAATGCTCATGGAGAAGACCAAGGAGTGGGCACTGGAAAGCACTCTCTTTACAGTGCTGGGCAGGGTGACTTCAGCACACACTACATGGGCCAGAACTCTACAGCTCTCCAAAACTCTGAGTCTTTCAGCTGCCACACTGACAAATTTGAAGGAAATCTTTCCTCTGCTATAGCCCAGACCAGAAAAATCCATGACAAGCCCCCAAAGAAAGAAAAGATGCTGTGTGTCAGCATTCAGATTTCCTTTGACTCACGGGGGATGTCTGCTTTCCCCTGGCCCAGGAGCTGGGAATCACAGCACCACCCAGAATGCTTTGGATTCAGATCGTGACTTTCTCTAAGGACTGGGAACAAACAGAAATAAGCCAAGCAGGCTAGAAGAGAAGCTGAATTTGCATCTTCTCTGGACGTTTGCCATCATGCACTGTAGCTTCTGCATTTATTCGTGCTCCTTCAGATTTGCCCTTTCTCCAGCTGGAATCAATAGAAAAAGCTAAACGTGATATAAAGCACACTGGTATTTCCTCATCTAAGATGCATTTCACTGCTTCCCGGTAAGCTGTAAGCACCCAAAAGCCTGCTATCAAACCAAACTGTTACAGATGTAACTCAATAAGCCTCTGCAGGCTAAGGAGTTGCTCTGGGGGCTGCCTGCCTGTGCACCTGCAGGAGGAACTCAGGCATGCCTCACTGACAGCAGGCTGTGATCATCCTGAAGCTGCCAGGGCACATGGCATGTCCACATTAGTGACCAGAGACTTCTGCACAGCTCTGTCTTCTTCAGGTAAATTAATGCTGCTAGTAGCTGGTTCTAGGGGAATTCATATCCCAAGTGGCTGCCAGAGGGCAAACTGAGGAAGGCAGCAAAGCCACATCTACAGTGATAAATGTACCCATGACCATTCTCACAGAGCCCAGATGAACCAGTGCACCTCACATCCGTACCATTAAACTCATTTATCCTCCAAACAGGACAGTTTTTCCAACCTGCCTTCTGGTGATCCTTGACTTGCATCACAGTACCTTTGTGCATGGCTAAAGATGCTCAAACATTCACTGAAAAGATGGATGGTAACAGCCTGGTCTGTAGCTAGGCCTGAAAATTGCCCCTGTGCTTGGAAACACTCAGAACTGTATCATCTAACCCTAGAGACACAGCCTTTGTGTCCTCTTCACATACAAACTAGGCTTGGTTTCCCTCTAGGTAGCCATTCATGTCTTACTTTAATGACTTGGGTTTGGTTATCATTTGATTTACACTTGATGTTGTAGAAGATGGAGTTTCTTTGTTTGCAGAGAAAAACTGCTGAGGCCACACCAGAACAGCATTGACACCAGCACCTTGCAAAGCACATGGTTAAGGTTAAACACAGGAGGATCCTTCACTGACAGAAGAAAAGTAATTTCCTTGCTGTAGTTACACACAGTCACATCTCTCTACAGGATCGAGCAGGTCCACTCTGAGCTTGGATATTTAAGTGCACCTTGATCTGCAGCAGGCAAGGCAGGCAGGGTCCTGAGTTACACCACCAGTACCCCTCTCAAACTTGGTTTGAGCCATGAGATACCAAGAGGCTGAGCACACTGGCTGAGGCACATCCCTACACCAACACAGGATACAGCTGCAGAGCCAAGCTGGTCCCTCTGCCATTTACTGAGCCCAGGCTGTGTCCACTCAGCACCAGAGAGCTGTGATCTGCTCTGCAGTAGAGACATACCCAGCATGAGCAGGACCTCAGTTAAACCATGGGACATTGAACAGTTCAATCCTTGCTTTACTCCCCTGAGCTACACCCAACAATCCTCTGTAGGATGATGTTACCATGCTCTACCTCTCCCACTCTGCCTGTATACTAATGCTGGGCACTTCTTTTATCCTCAAAACAGGTCAGTTCTTCCAAATTATTGGTCTCTACATGTTTTCTCTGAAAGCAGAAACCACAGCCCTCCACTGTGGCTCCCTGGTAGATATGACCAGAGCATAGGATATTAGACAAGATTAGGGAGCCATCAAACAACTTCACAACCTCTTGTAATATTTTCCAAATGCTTCCCACCTTAATAAGGAAAATAAAGCTTTAAGTTACTCCAAAGGCATCTTAAGGACTTTTGGTTTCAAGTGAGTCTTATTCACTTTGCAATTCTGTTTTATATTCTGCCAGCCCGTGTGTAATAAAAATCAGGGAGCAATTTCAGTTTTAAATTTCATTTGCCACATGTGATTCCATTTACCAACTAAATTTCAAACCTCTCTGAGTTCCTTTTGTTCTCTACAGGTTGTTTATTACTCCCCACAGTTTTACACAATCACAGATCCTTAATAAGTTACATATTTCCATCTTTCCCAAGAATGCTAACAGGCAAGTCAGGGGTTTACTGAGTATCTTTCCTAATTGCTACAACTGCTATCATACTGACACATTTCTATTAACCTCAATAAAACTTATAATAAATAAATCATACCACACTCAAACTTGCCATGTCTACCAGCGTGGATATAGATCTTACCATGGACCCTGGTCTAAAAGTCTCTTCTGGACGCCTGGTAGTTAGAGTTTACTTTTGCTCCACTCCCCTCTCCATGTGTCCCTGCTCCCACATGGAAAAGACCTGGCCTAAGATATAGCAAGTTAATGCCTGGCCATACTGCTGGGCTGCTGATGCCCGAGGCCAGCCCTTCTCTAACAGTTTTTAAACCAATTCCAGAAGGTCCTGCTGACAGTGCATATGTCCTGCTCTTCTATTTCTGATCACAATTCATAGAGTCAGAGACAGGTAATCCCATTATCTGATTTGATGATGCCAGTTTTGCTTCACTGTTAACGAATCCCTGCTGCCATTTCAAGACATAATCCTGATTTACTGTAGTACTTGTTATTGCTTTAGCAGAACCTGGCTGGATTAAGAAAAAAGGCTACGACACTCACGCAGATAAATTGAACATCCATAGTTACAACTGCTGGAATTAAATAAACAGACTGAAATACCTAAAAGTTTTGGAGGGGACATAAAGCATCATGTTGCAGGGCCTAAATCAATCCAACAAAAGGGATGAAATTCTCCTCCTGGCCAGATCACAACATAAACATCTACTGCAGTATGGTTTGCCTCTTCTTCAGCAGCTGGTGTTGGTCACTTTTGGAGATAAGGAACTGGAACAAATGGATTGTGTGATCTGGAATGGTAGTGACCGTGGCCCATCATGGCTAAAACTCAGAAAGGCTGTGGCTGCAAAAAATCCTGGTTTGGATTCACTTATGCAGTTACCAATGTAAGGAAATGACCGAGGGCTTTGGCATATGGACATTGGTTTCTTGACACAGAAGCAGTCAGGCAAAGTTTGTCCTTCCCACTCAGCAACAACACAAAAGCAGGCCCAGCACAAGACCACACTTCAGCAATGCCTCAGCTGGGTCCTGTTTTACATTCGTTTTCTTTACAGGAAGGCCATGAAGAGCTGCAAATCATATGCATGCAAATACATGTATCCTTTCACCATGTAACCAAATTTAAGGTGCACCAAATCACAGTATAAAAACTAACATGGAAAAAAAAAGCTTCTATTCTAAAAACTGACATGCCAAGATTAAGAAAGTGGAATAATCTACATTGGAATTATCTAAGGTCATCCTTTCTTCTTTCCAGGAGTTGTAAAAATGTCTTTTGTACTTCACCTGTCTTAACTGATGCTTGGCTGAGCGAACACTGTGCATTCCAGTGGAGATAATTTTAATAGCACAGGTAATCTTTAGTTGTTACTCCAAAGTTCTCAGCCCTATAAAGAAGCATCTTGCTCAAATAGCTTGAGCTGCAAACCCTTCTCTACAAGCAGATCTTCCCATAAAATAACTACCAAGAAAGAGGCAAATTCTAAACAAAGCAATAATTGCTGCATTATCTGGCCTTATAGTCAAGTCGACCTTAGATACAAAGGTATCACAAACGATTCTAGTCTTGGCCAGGATTTTACATTGTGGCATCTCACTGCAAAAAATACACTTTTTTGCAGTGAAGGCAGCATACAGTAAGATACAGTAAGATACATCTCACTTCCCATTAGCAGCCTAGGAGCCAGCGATCTATCTTAGGCAGCTATTTTAGGAGAGAACAAATCACCCCCAACAGTGAAGAGCTCTCTCCCATCTGTTAATGACAGGCCTAGATAACCAATTTAGAAGGCATGCCCAGCTTCTAGAAGACTAGAGCCAGAAAATTGAATCCTTAGGTTTTGGGTTCCAGGAATCAGATGAACAACTAGGCTAGGACAGAGGTCTGGTTTTGTTTGATTTGATGAGAAAGACCCAAATAAATCTTTAAACTGCATGGCTTAAACATTCTTAATTTTACAATGGAAAATTGGTTTTATTCTGGCAGATCTGGAAGAGACAGAAGCTTACTGTGTTCAGGGCAAATGTGTCACCGAATCATGCTCTTTCTCCTACTCGACAATTTTATGATAGGAGTGCTTTCCTTATAAAAATCAAAATTCTCCCATCTTTTACCCCAGAGAGGACTACTCAAATTTTTACCACAGTACTCCAAATTGACAGCCTGTCACTTCATGATCATTAATACCTTTGACCAGTCCACTCTGGACACACTACAACTGTGTGTTCTAACCTGTGGTAAATCACAGTACTCTCTAGGTTGCTCCCTATGCCTAGGAACCACATCTAAGATAGTGAAGGCATTCTACACTTGATTTTTTTGCCCCAAGTTGCTATTTAAGACAGAAAAACCTGGACAGAACTAAAGCTAATACAAGCAAGCACTGAGGTGTGAAGTGGGATGCCTGTACCTGGACCACACACCCTCCATTCCTCACTGCCAGCAGCACTCGACCACCAAGCTAGAGCATTAAGTTTTTTCTACCAGAGCCTGAAGTCAGGTCTCTGGAGCCTGAGCTGATGTCCATCAGTGGATGCCACTATCTCTAAAGCTGTACTGCTCTCATCAGTCACTGCAATGCAGAGAACAACATCCTAACCCGGGCTGCATGGCATTTGTCAGCAGGCTCGTTCTCCGCCCCACGTGACCTGTGATTGTATTACTGCACAGACCCTCACTCCTCAAGAGGAGAGGCTGAGGAAGGAAGTGGCACAATACCCACCTGTCTTCTGTACTCCCAAGTTGGGTCATACACTTTCCATCCATTTTCTGGGAAAACCTCTTTGTACTCAAAGGCAAAAAGTGGCTGAAAGAAAGAAAATTTACCATTAAGAGCCCACTCAGAGCCCATTTACAGGACATTCGATATCTCAAACAGTAGTTCATGACTGACCCTTCTTTTTCCCCACTGCATCACTCTTCTTTTAGGGCTTTATAAAAAAAGATTAACACTCTCACTGTAGCAGGTAATTAGTACAACAGTATCCTCTGCCGTATGTCCCTGATCTTGCTTGGTTATTACCTAGTACTTCATGGACAAAAGGAGTTTGTTATTAAGGAGAGAAGATGATTGGGCAAGAATGCTCTTACAGATTAACAACCGGACCCTTTCAACCAGCGTTTGAAACAACAATTGCAGTGTCATAACATTAGAGAGCAGAGGGGCTGCATTCTGGATTTGGGGCAGCACAGTCACCATTAGCTGTAAACCTCTGATGGATGTCACTGTGATTTGAGTACTTTCCCTCTGTTACGAGGCTTTATCAGTAAGTCATTCCCCATGCATGAAAACAGTGCATGGTAACAGACTTTTCTTGTTTCCTACAAGATCTAAACTCCCACAGGATTTAGTTTAAAACAGATTTGAAAACCAGCACTTCCCCTCCTTCAAGAAAATGCACCCCATGTGAATGCTGTATTAAGTAGATGGGACAGAACAAAACAGTTTAGTGCTACTGTGTCTTTTGACAAAAGCTGAAGAGAAAACACTTACCAGATTGTTAGAAACTGGAAAAGCATATTTCATTAGGTTCTCAAATATGGATCGTCTAGTTCTCCCTTCAGGCTTATGAGCAAACCGCAAGTTTCGAATATCCTAGGGAAAAAAGGAGGGAAACCAAGTTACAAATTTCTGAACCACTTCAAGGAAAATCCAAAAGCCAGAATTCAAAACAGGGTCACATCACAATGCTCTTTCTAGCACTGATTTAATAGTGTGCTTTGAACCGTGTTGTATTGCAATGTTGGGCTTGGTTCAGGGGTTGTCTGCAGCCTCCAACAACAGCAGAGCAGCCGAGGGAGGGCACAGCTGTGCCCAACCACAGCATCCTGCCTTCACATGAAGCTCTCCACCTGCTGAAAGTCTTGAGGAGAGCCCTGCTCAGGAAAGAGCTACATCTGACCGGCAGGACTTTGTGAGACAGACCTCCTTGGCTCTCACTGAGCTCTCATGCTGAGCAGTGCCACAAGACCACTGGAGGGGACAGCCTAACAAGGTACCTCCACGGAGCTACTGCATGCAGAGGGCCCAGGGACAGCCAGGTGGGTGCAAAGCATGCCCTTTACAGCTTCCATCTCTCAGAGCATTCAAGAGGATGTCTTGAAACCAAGAACTCCTCCACTTTACACAGCAGCACAGTTTACACAAAAAGCAGTCCTTCAGGACCTCCTTTCCACAGTCATCTACAAAACCAACTTTGGAAAGTAAATAAAGCATCTCTAAGTTTTTGCAACTAAAATGCTTGCAGTAAAGAGTCTAAAACCCACCAAAGGAAATGAGCTATCAAGTTCAAGTACATGAAGATGGTAGAGCAAGTCAGAGAACGTGATAAACAGATGAAGACTTTGCTTCCTTACAGGGATTACATGACTGGTCTCAGACAGAGAACTTTTCAGGATGCAGAAGTTGTATATGTACCACTTTATTATTGCACTAAACTGCTGTGCATACCCTGGTGAAGCAGGCTGACATATATAAATATGCTATAAAGGGCCAAAACACCCATCCTAGAGTTTGTGCCTGAGTTTCCCACCCAGGGAAATGACACAGTTCACTCCAAACCTGACCAAGTGTGCTTATACACAAAATGGCTGAGGACTAGAAATCCAGATCAAAACAGGGAACAAATTAGCTTGCCAGCAAAAGCAGCCCACTTATGCTAGCCAGGGTGGATTATTACTGCCACAGGACAAGGGAGCAGCTGGATGATTTGGGACAGATTGCAGTAACTGGTCTTGACTCAGCACACCCACAGCTTGACAGTCTGCTTAGCTTCCTGGTGCCTCAAAATCACAGCAGTGACCAGAGCAGTTTGGGACTCCTTTTCGTTCCTCCATCTGCTCTCATCCAGCAAGTGGCATCCTTTTAGCCTTGAGGAGCTCTGACAAGCTCCAAGCAGCCCAAGACCTACAAGGTTCTGAATCCAGCTCTTCCTATGTGGTCACTGAGGGAAGCAGAGGAGCCATTCCACACAGAGATACGGATTTAAGAGGGGAGATGGTGGCTTTATCTACTTTGTGGGTCTATAATAAGCAGACATGAGGAGACAAATCGTTAATTTTTACTGTAGTTTGTATTTCCAGTTATTCCAAGGGCTCTTGAGAGGCACATGTGAAATATGTACTGCCTTGAAAGAAATTGCCGTGAAAGAACAGCCCCAATGAAGACTGAAGGCTACTCACCAGTCTCTCACGGCAAAGCACAGCAACAGGTGGACATGAGCTGATGATTTAGGGGGGAAACATGCCACTTTCTTGCTCTTTGAATGCAAATGAGTGAAAGGCCTACAGCATTCCACAGTAGCTGGGGTCTACCTAGAATAAGTCTGGTGGGCCACCCTGAAAATTGAGGATGCAGGCCTACACTTCCTTGATGAAGAAAAGCCATTGCCCAGCACAAAGCCTGAAAAAAGGTTTGGACCTCTTCTTAAATGAGTGGAGCTGGAGATTACTGAAAATTACTTTTAAAATCATTGTTTTTGACACCTCTGAATTCAAACTGACTGAAACATTTCGCATAACTTCCTACAGTACTACAGAGAAAACCTTTAAAAAGATATGTTTCCCTTCCTGTACTGTAAAACACAGATAAAAATTTACCTTGCATACGATCTCCAGCCCATATGAATTCTCACCGCGACTGGAAGCACCTCCAATTTTCTCCACTCTGTTGATTACACCTAAAGATGCATCTAGGACAAAAGGAGGGTCCTGTAGACAGTTGAAATTTGTGAGTTTAAAAAGGGGAGGGGGAAAAATACCCAGCTCCTGCTCCCTTATGTCTATTTTCCCAAACACATAATTACATTTCACACAGAATTACTCTCACACAACATACAGGCCTAAAGACTGAAAAGGTAACAAAATCAGATCATTTCAAAAGCTTACCCGTTCCATGCTTTTAAAATACAGTCTATAATTGGTAACAGTAAGGGTTCCTCTGATTGCTCCAGTGAAGGGGCAGATGTAAGTAACATCCTTAGCTTAAAAAATAAAAAAAGAAAAAAAAAGAAAAGAAGCAGCTGTTAATTTCACAGTTAATTTATGGGAGAAAAATTATGCCAGCAACAATATTTGGGGGGCTCTACCTTGCAGATCATGAAATTAAAACAAGCTTAATCTGGAGTTCTAGCCTAGAGCCGACATGCAAGTTTCAGTTCTGTGGAGAAGGTAAGAGTTTGAGTAGAAGTAGTACCATCACCCAGAATCCTACATTTGCACCAAACTGCTTCCCCTGTCAACAGGCCACTGTTTGGTGCAAACTGTTTGCTCTTATTGCCAGTAGCTGAGAACACCATGCATGAAAGGAGGAGCCCACTCCTGCCTGGATGCACACATTTGAAGCCGACAACAATCATCATAAAAGCTGAGGATTGTGCCCAAGATGGTTTGTGCCACCAGGGGCAGGAGAAAGCAGTTCTTGTGCAGGTGGGTTTTAGGATGCCTGGGTCCTTCTGTACACCCTTGCCTGTAGAGTCAGCCCTGGGATGAAGGCCCTCATGCTAAAAGCCAGCAGAGCTACAGTGATTTGCAGGAGCCATGAATCTGTGTAACACACACCCAGACTTCCTAGGTCTGAAGTCAGAGATCAAGTTACTCTGCACAATTCAATTATTCTTGAGCCTGAGTGACGGTGACTCAAAACAGTCCCCTTCTTAAAAGGTCTCAAATGTTTCTCACTTATTCCAGCAAAAGACAAGAGGTGCTGCTGGCTTTCCACAGCAAACACCTCTCCTAACTGCCCTTCTGTTTTATATCAATCAAAAATGCCAAGATTTAAGTTGTTGCCTCCCCACCTCTACCGCCTGTCAGGTCTTCTGGTACTGAAGCAGTCGGCAGACTGTGTCGTGGCAATGGCTTACACTATCACCAACAAGTAATGACACCCCTCAAAAACACAGAGGAGACCCACTGACCAGAGCTGCCAGATCCATGAAAGAATTCCCTGGATCACCTTAATAACCTCAAGCCTCCAAGCCCTAGGAGACCCATTTTACAAGGGCTATGTCAGGAGGATGGCTTGCCTCCTACCAAGGAGACAGCCACCATGAACATGAGGTGTGAGGCTACTAGGGTGTCAGGATGGGAACCTAACTTTCTTCCACCTTTATCCCATGAGATTTAGCCCAGAGGGAGAAAGAGAAGAAGTCTGCCCTATTCCAGGGCACTGGCAACTCATGTAACTAAATCATCCTCATGTCAGCTCTGCTTCTGCATTGTCTTCATTGGCTCTCGAGATCTGGTAGTGGAGAAAGATCTTCAAAATATTAGAAGTGAATAATTCAGAGCAAAATATGTAGCATACAATATCTGGTTAAAAAAAAATATATACATAAACATGCTAGTAATTCCATTATTTATTTATTTGTATAAATTTACACACATTTGTTTGAAGGACAATTAAACACAAAATGCTTATAGCCATTTCTAATTAAACCAAGTGTTTCATTAGTGGCCGATTATTAATCACTTCTTTTCAAAGACTAGTTTGACAGAGGTTTGAAAGCAGACTCAGGAAACATAACAAGAGTGAGGGCAGCCTGCCTAGTTTTTCCACTGGAGTTCTCATTATTCAAAATGTAATTTTAAAATATTTAAAAGAACCCCAGCAAAATCCACTAATATGAAAAGCGTGCATTTACATCTGAAAAGGAACAGGATTTCTGGGTAAAGAGGAAAGGTGCTAGAAAAATGTTTTCCAGGTAAGGAACCCCAGGCACGATCTCCAACACTGGCCTTGCCAGCTTGTAAGCCACACCACCTTTCATATTTGCATTTTATTAGCCTGGTTTCCTAAGGAAACAATTTTACTTGATTACACTGCGCATGTACAAATGTACACACACGGCTTGTCTGACCTTAACCCTGCCACAGCTGCATGGTTTCAGCAGTCTCTGCTTGATAAACAGGGATATCCAATGCATTAAAGTGCTCCACTGTTTGTGAGAACAAATGCCAGGTATAACAGAGAGGTTGTAGCAGTGCTATCACCATGGGAAAGCCTAATGAGCTCAGTCTTTGGTATGCATAAGAGAATACATATGGGAGAAAGAAACTGGAAACCAGATTTACTAATTCCCCTGCTTGTGGAATTCCTGTCTTTTACAGGCCAATCTTACCCTAGATTATTGGGTTGGCTGAAAATATTTTTTCTTCCCTTCCCTGTAAAAGAGAAGGAGAATTACATTTGCCTTTCTTCACACTTTTAACAGGAAGCGATTATTGCTGATGAATAACAAAGATTTCCTTTTTGCTGCCTTCAGCTTCTTGCTGGAACAGGCAGCTGCTGTCTGGGCTACTCCAAAAGCCAGCCAGCCAGATATTTTGCTCTGTGGATATTTTACTGTTTGTCAGCAAACAATAAGGAATTTCCTCTTCACGTACCCATGTCTTTAATGGTTTCCCCGGGTAGCAAAGGTGGCTCTTCCATTTCAGCCAATTTATTAGCCTCCCTCAGGACCTAGGCAAAAGATACAAGTACAAAGAAAAATTCATTATGTTTTCATAAACCAAGAAGTTTACACTTACAGGTCAACAGTATAAAGGACAACAAATATTCAAAGATCTTGAAGTACTGCCTAGGGTCTCTTCAGAGGTCAACAGCAGGCTCTGTGCTTTGGCAGTACACTTCCCAGGTGTCCTTTCATGCTCCAAACCATCTTTTGCCCAGCCCACCATTACAAGTCAAATTCTCTCACAGTTATGTACAGAGCCAAAGGAATCAGTTCCTTTCCCAGTTGAAGTGCTCAGCATTACCACAATGATATCAACTATTCAGCAATTTCTAGTTTACACTGAGGAAAGTTGAAAAGGTAACCTTGGTCACTCCACTGCGCTCACTGAGGGTCCCACAATTGCAGAAGTCCTGACTTGACTCCATTACAAAGGTCCTATTTTGAGAGGATAGGATTCAGTTCAGATTTTCTTTTCTTTTTTGTTTTTTTTTTTGGATGCCAAATGACCCCTTCTTCACTTTCCCTTGGTCTCGTGTTATACCACAGGGCATGACTTCTCAGATCTATGTCTGCAGTTACACAAGGGTTTTCACAAGAACAGCTGCTATCATGAGCAGATGGACATTTTAGGAAAGCTTGGCTGTAACTAGGAGAGCATAACCTGAGGACTAAAACTGTAAGAACTAGGAGAGAAAAGCAAATATAAGTGATCAGAATTAAGGTTAAGTCTATGTGGCCAAATGTAGATGGATTTAATCACGTTGTCCATGCCTCAAACAGGACAAATGACCACAGCCACAGCAGTACAGTTTGCTCAACCTCTTAACACAGACAGAGAGAAGGTAAGTTAGTCCAGACTCTGCCTCCTGCTATAGCAACCACAAAACTTTGAGTTCAAGGTTGGTGTATGTCCCACCTGGTGAAGACAGGCAGAGGGAGCTCATTGATGCTCACAACTGAATGTGCAGGCTCAACCAAAATGTTTTCTTTATCAGAATACAGGGAAAGAGAAAGAATTGCTTCAATTTGGTATCAGGAAATCCCTGCAAAGAAAATTCAAAGACATAGCCTAAAGTGGCATTCTAGAAACTGACACGTCTGTGGTCAACTTTCATGTAGGATCAAGCCAGAGGGAGAGCCTCAGGGAAGAAAAATTCCCTAAACTATGCAAAAAAAATTGGAAACAAACCCAAAGAAAGCCCTTGCCACAATAAGAGCACATTCCAGCATTTTCACACAACAGATTGATGCATAGATGAAAAGATTAACAAGATCAAAGCCTTCTTGAGAACAAGATGTACATTTTAAAAAATGCATTCAAATGACTTAAAAAAAAATTAATAATAAAAGCAAGTACAGTCCCAGCTTCCTAACAGAAACCTCACAACTGGACCCACTTAGACCAGGTCTTAACAGGGAGGCTGCCAGAGCAGCTGGGCTGAGGTCCACAGGATGAGTAAGGAGAGGTCACCATTGGCAGAACTCACACTGGCAGCAACTTGCCAGGAAGCTTCTCTTCCCCTCCATCAGCAATATCAATAAAAATAAGGTTTTGCTGGTATAATGAGCAGAAATCGATGTTGAGGAGTTCTTGTCAGCACAGCTGTGTTGGCCAAAGATCACACACCCCATCAAAGCCCTGAATGAGGGCCTCCCTGACAAAATCCTGTGATGTAGACTCACTCTCAACTCCTGTGTGTCCAATTTTGTGCTTGAGTAAAAGCCCTGAAATTAGCAGAATAACATCTGGATTATGATAAATGAGATGGAGGCTTCTGGCTAATTAGCCCGTAAGTGGTGGTCATCTTCTTGGCCTTTTATCTTGGAAGGACATTAGTGAAAATCCACTCTGTGTTCAGAACACAATCACAGCTTGTTTGGGAAGGTCCGTACCCCACACGGGCAGCAGCTGCTGCCGGGATCATTTCGGTCAACAGCTGGAGTTGCTGCTCTCCTGCAGATGTCAGCAGGAACATGTCCAGCAGTAAACACTTGGGGGACTGGGTTGTATCTTAAGCCAAAACAAATATGAGGTAAGACACATAGAAAGCACTTGGTATGACAAACATCTGCTGAGGTGGCAGAGGTGGGCAGTGCTCAGGTGGGTTTTAAACCCTGTCTTGCAAGTGGGGGAGAGGAGGGAATAGGTAAGCAGTATGAAAGACAAGGACCTCCATGTGAATGCCATTCTGTAAAGACAAGGTCGAAAGCCTTTTCAATTTAAAAACTGTCCCTTCTAAGTCTAATAAAATCCATCTGCTCACTCACACTTCTCTGTCCCCAGGGTCAGCAATCCAAACCTGTGCTCACTTCAACACAGGGCAGCAGACGGCTGGCTTCCTGGAAGCACAGCACTTAAAGGTCGGCCTCCTTGCCTCCCTTCTTATTATTTTTTTTCTTCTTCAGTATTGACGACTAAACTCATTTTCACCTCCCTTCAAGTGACTTCAGCACAATACCTATCTCAGGTAACAAAGCACTGACTCCATGATGATTTCAAAGTTGATGCAAACACATAACCCCTGGAAAACAGTCATCCTTCCCAAGAGGCTGAGACAGACATGGCCAGAAAGCCCAGGACAAACACTTCTCTACTGTACCAGTCTATGCACTACCTGCTCAGCACTAGATTTTGAATGAGCCTCTGGTTGGAACACAGACACTTGAAACCCATCCTGGCAGAAACCAAGAAATGAATGGTAGGCATTTTCCTGACACTCACCTCCATCACTGGCTCCGTGAAATTGATTTGGGGATATGCAATCTGTGTAGGGCTGAAAATGCAGGCAGCAGGCACAGAAGAAGACATCTGTGGCATGATTGAAGGACAGGGGACAGCAGCAAGTAAGAAAAGTGGGTAAGAGAAGAAGAGTTTTGGAAACAGATCAAGGAGAAAGAATGGCATGGGACAATGAATATGAAGCTCTGAGATGATGTCAGTATCATAAGTGGGCTCTTTGCTCCTTATATGACTAAGGAGGTGACATGAAAAGCCCTTCCATCTTACTGCCATCCTCTCTCCCCCTCAAAATCCAAAAATGGTTCATTAAACTGTGAGAAAAATCTTTTTTTATACATTAGCCTATTTTCAAGACTCTAAAAATAACACTCTTGGGCCCAAATTTAGCTCTCTGCAAACCTTTCAAAATTAAATTAAGAGCACCAGTAGGACGAGGAAGCAGGGAAGGGAGCCAGGGACACGACTGCGGCAGCCCGGCTGCAGTGGGGAGACAGCAGCTGCTGAGCCATAAATGCCATCGAGGCAGGTACCAAATGTGCCTGCAGCTGAAATGTGCCACCTCTGTGTGTCTCAGCCTCTTACACTGTTCAGTGGGAATAACACCAAAGAGTTCTTAGAGATCTGCAATGAAGAGCACATGCAGAGCCGGGCGAATCACTATTACTTAGGAATAGGACCACGATGACAGAGTCACACATGGCTCTTTCTGTCACAATCATCTCTAATATGGTTTCTGTAACAAACAGATACAATGACCAAAAACCAGTGGAATACTCTACCTTGCCTCTAAGTTGAACAAGGTCTTTATTATCTTTTCCCCTCAAAAATGTTGGTAACTGAATCTCTGGAATAATTAAGTCTCATTACATACCAGAACAGCCTCTATTTCTGTCTTCTTTTACCAATTAACATCATCTACCCATCCCACCTGTCAGCAGCTCTCCCTCTAGATGAAACAGCTCACTAGGAGTCTGAGAATGGGAGTACCATAGAACCTAAACACAAGTCCTGGCTCAGCTCAGAGGGTGTGAGGACTTCATGCCCCCACCTACCTTTGTCTGCTCAAGCAGTGACTTCGCAGAACAAACCCACACCGCTACATTCAACAACTGCTTCTCTACTCCAGGATCCCGCCTTGTGTTAGCTCCAGCACAGTCACCTCTGGCTGGAGGTGCAGAGCTCTCTCATGCCCTCCCAACTACTGCACCCAAGACAGGGAAACTGCTGTTTGGTTGAGGCAGCCTCCAGATCTGAGCAACAAAATCATCATCTCCTTTGCTTGCCTGTATGGGGTGAGGGAAAGAGATTTAGGTCCTGCTAAAAAGGTAAGACTGCTGCGATTCAGGGTACTGCAGTTCTGGCAAGTCTCTCCAACCACATGTTCACACTGCCTCCTAACACAGCAGCCAGCATGCTGCTACAAAAATCCCTCTCCTGGCTGATGTCCCTGCACAATTCGTATACGCAGCTCATCCTGAGCAGCTGCAGCCAACCTGGGGTGGTACAGGGTGGAATTGCAAGCAAACTCCATGCACAGGGTCTTAGGGATGCTCTGTGCACTGCTGAACACTGTTCCAGAAGGACCTGAGAGGGTACCTGAAACTCTAAAATCAGTGTTTGCTTTTTGACTGTGAACGAAACAGCCGATGTGTTCTCCTCTTGTGCTGCCTGGCGAGGCGCTTGCCTACCAGTGATGCTGCACAGCCTGGCTGACAACCCACACCCTGCGCTGGCTGAGGCCAAGGCAGGGCTGCCTCCTCCTACCCACCCTGCCAGTGCTGTCACTGCTTCTCTGTCTAGTTCAGTCAAGACGCCCAGGTCCACTTTATGGCTTTTATAATGGAAGGTTTTCCATAACCTGGATCATTTTGCCAGGAGTAGCTTAGGTGTGACTACAGGAGTGAAGGCAAGTAAAAACCGGGCAAGAGAGAGGGAGCACCTTGGACCAACCAGGGAGGGAGTAACTTTATCCATGGTCACAGCACAAACCTCCTGATAACAAAGCTGCATGAGAAGAGCACCCGAGGTCTCTCCTAGCCATTTTCCAGTTATTCTCTTTTACTTTCTCCTGAATATTTGAGTCCTGAAACCCACAAAGATCAGATGGTTTGGCTTCTCACAACTAAAGGGAAGACAGGTTTGTGTCACTAAATTGTTGTGTAACAGACTCCCCAAGTCTGCAGAGATTCTGCTATCCTGAATCACAATAAAAATGAGCAAAAAGAATCTTTTTTGGCTTAGACGATATTAAAATGTACCCTTTTCGTAATTTTTTTCTTTCCTCTGAGTTAATCTCTCCTTGGTAACCTCCTACACACTCCAAGTCACTTTGCACATTTTCAAGAGAGCTGTTATGCATAAAGCCACAGCACTGGTACAACACATTCAACCCAACAGCATGAACACCTTGCTTCCACATTACTCCTTTCCCCAAAACCATGCCTGCTCCATCTACTGAGAAGACAAGCTCCCCAAGCTGGGAAATGCTTTTGTTCCAGCTGCACACAGTCCTGTTTTATGTTTCCTACAGGAGGAAGGCAGTCTCTTAACTGGTCCCTTGACATAAACATATATAACTTGCCTATATAGACAAACATGACACACACACAAAGTCCTTTTGCTTCTGCAGCCCCTGAACTCAGACTTGGCATGTTTCTACCTCGTGAGCATACACTGGTCAGCAGCAACAGGTGAAAGACATGCTGCAAGAACAGGAATGTGCATGTTGTAAGAGTACAAAAACATAGAGAATGAGAAGAGTTCAAAAAATATGTATCTTTTCAAATCACGTGTGAAATATGGAATCGAAACTCAACAGCCAAGTGACAGGTTTTATCTCCTACAGGAAAACAGCCCTCTGATACTCCACATTTGAAGGATTACCTGGGAATATTTTGGTTGCACTTAACATAGCTAAACTTTCCTTTCCTCTCTTTTTTTTTTTTTAATGCCTCTGTCTCAAGAAATGGAGAATTATTAAATGCCCTCCTTAATCACCATTTTTGCCACTTTGCAGGCAGGGCAGTCAGTAAGCAGCAGGAATATCCATTTCACCTAAACATGGAGATCTACATCTGTGCTGGTCCCCCTAGGCACTCAGTATCAGTAGGTGGAAAGCAGGATACCTAGGAGATGCATCTTTAGGATAGGTACCCTTCTTCCCACTGAAAGCTAAGAACTAGGGTAAAGCAATGTCCGTGCAGATCCGGAAGGGAAAATCCCAACCCTGGTCCTTCCTTGTGGTCAGCGTAGCAAAACCCAATCTCCTGGACATCCCCCGACAACTGAGCAGTCATATCCTATGCTTTGTAGAGAAGTACAAATGTGCTGTGTGCAGAGAGGCAGCAAGGAATGAGCCAAGTCAGATACAAATACTGCATGAATTTCATTTAAAAGGCATGACTCCAGAGCTTGTAGGACAGGTTGTCTTAGCTGAGGTATAAAAGACAGCTTTTCTGTCAGAGCTGGCTCTTGTCTGCTGTCACAAAGAACTACATAAGGGAAGTCAGCCTTCCTGCAAAGACTTAGCCATAGGATTACTTTTACATACTCGATTCATTTGCAAACTTTGTTTGCAAATTAATAGCAAAACCTATACACTTACATGAACAATAATTCTCTGCTTTAAATGCCTTTTGGGGGTCTCAAACCATGTTCATCTATTCCTTCCCCTGAACTGCCCTACCACTCCATCCCTTTCCTCTTTCACGGCTGATTCCATCAGTCAATCAACAAAGGACAGTGTCACTATGGCAGGCGCATCAAGATTTACTATTACTCCACTGATGGTGTAAAAATGCCTGAAAAAAAACAGATGAGGAAGCTCTTTCCCTTCATGCCAGAAAAGTATCCATACAGAGGTCTAAATTTGTCCAGTTGACATTGACAGAAGCTGCAGACCTGACACAAATCTGTGCAGAAACAAGATGAGTATGCTTCTTTATGACAGTTTTTCACAGGTGCATAGGTTTCTTCTCTAAATGAAACATTTCTTAAAACAGGAAAAAGGGCACATTTTTCCTAGCATTTTACTGCTAAGGTGCTTTTGTCCTCTACGTGCTCAGTTATCAGGACCGTGGAACAGAAGCCATGCTTACCTGACTGCAAACACTGCACTACTTTGAGGAGAATTTCAACTGCCATTTATGGCTATTTCAAGTGTACTTGGAGGAGATTTATGTGCAAAGAATCCTACTAGAAATGCAATAAAACATAAATCGAGCAAGTAAATGGACTTTGTTGATTATTTTTGAATCACTAAGAATACCACAGCAGAAAGACTACAGGAAAGAACAGAAATATCTCTGCTTGACTGAGGAACAGGGACTTTTCTGAGGATTATGACCAGATGGCTTGAAAAACTACGTTAGAGGCATTCAGAGCTGCAAGATATTAATTGCAGGGAAATGCTTTATGTCTTATTCCTTTGGGATATTAAAAGTTCAGAGGGGAAAAGACAAAACACCACGGACACATGGATCATTTCAGAAGAGTACACAAAGAATCAAATATACCATCCAAAGACCACATCAAGCCCATTCAGCTCCTAAGAGAGCACTTGGCCAAAGGCAGCCTCCTAGCTTCGTTTAAAAAAACCACAAGAGGTACTTAAGTTATCAAAAAATGTTCTGACAACAGATCACGTATTACACTACTCTAAAGACAGTAATAGCATACAAAGTACGCTGCAACTGCCTTTTAACTATGCCTTCCTGACACAACTGAAAAAACAAATCACAAATTGTGATCTCTACCTACCATACATATTTTGAGAAAGCAAAAAAGGGCTTGAGAAATCACTTGCTTACTTACCACTGTCTTGAAAATCTTTAAAAAGGAGCTGAAGATTATTGTATTTAAAAAAAAGAAACACAGTCCCCAAAGTCATATAAAGGGACTCCTCTGCAGGAGGAAGCAGCAACCATGAAGTGTTTCCCTGGGGTTTTCTGCTTTGTTTCTTCCATGATGTTCCTCTCCACTCAGATCCGAATGCCCAGTGACGAAGAACAGCCTCTCTGGGTTCTCTGGGCTGGTGAATCTCCTGGGGCCTCGCTGCACAGCTACAAGGCAAGGCTTAGAAGCTCAAAGGAACACATTGTTGAGGGCCACTCATTGAGCCACGGCTGGCTTGTCTCTTCAAGTTTGCATGGCTTGGTGCCTCAAGACAATTCTCTCATTAGGCTCTGACAGAAAGTCATCATTGACTCAACTCAGCAATGCTCCCTGGCACAGAAGGTTGCAGATATTATCTATTCAGACAAGTCCAACATTTTTTAATACAGAACCTTCTTCAGTGCCAAGGGTTCCACATACGTCTCAAACCACAACGCCTCTGTTCTCTGTGGGCTGCTCAAAAACTTTGGCCAGCACATTAGCTTGACTCTATCCCATATTGTTACTGAATTTTGTTTAGCAAACAACTTCTATGTTAAAAGAAGATTAAAAGTTTCAAGGAAACTATTCAACTAGTTCATTGAAGTTCATATCATCAGTCTTAAGTGACAGAAAACCACTCTGATCAAAAACAGAGTTATAAATTCTACCAACTAAAGTAAGTCAAGAATACCGCCTCCATTACTAAGAATTTTGCTCTTGAATTTGATACAGGTAATTTATATTTATAATGAGCAAATAATCATACAGATGGGAGCAAAGATGTTTCATTCCGTGCAAAGACATCTACAGAAAATCAAATCTTGGCAGGCACTGCATGCAATCACAAATCCATGTACTCCCTTTAAATACCATGCTTGTTCATTCCTGCCTGATCTGTCCTTCAATTTACAAAACTGTAACTAACAGGGGGCAGGAGGGAAGCCACCTCTTACCTGGTTTTACTCAACAAAAAGAAAATTCTTGCACTTTGTAGCTAGGAGAAATATGTCAGTCGATTAGGAAGAGATGAAAATATTTTTGAGAACATATGAAGGTCATTTGCTCATTCTCCTTAGTTTTTCATTCCTAATAAATGGCAATCATAAATGCTTCCAGAGATTTCTTTCACTGTGCATAACTCCATAGTCAAGTATTTAGGTACCTCTATGTAAGAAAAATTAGCAATGTTTGCTGTCTTTGCTCTTTTCTTACTAGATGAGCACTTAGGGAGTATTATTTCCACATAAAGGAGACAGAAAACTGACTGCATCTGGCTTTCCCCCTATCTAATTTGCATGAAATCAATTGTTTTCAGCCCAGAGTTTGGCTACTCTGTGGGTTTGTTTCCTTGAAAGGGGGAGGTACAGAAAAGGACTTACTGGGCACATGTACAAGGAGGGGACCAAGATTTTCCATCTCTTGGGATATTTTAAAATGCAAATCATTATAATTCTTATGAAATATGCAGCACTTACTATAAACTAGAGTCCTCGAAAAACATGGCAATAGCAGGGGCTAAATTCCAGTCACTGACAGGGCTGTCCTGGTATGACCATGCTTATGGACAAGAGCATCATTCATTCTCCAGAGCCAGTCCTTTGTGCCTTTGTTCATCAACAGCTTAATGCTCCAAAGAAAGGAAGCCCATTTCCCACAAGCACACACACGCAACTCATTTGGTCAAAATAAGAATTTCAAGATAGTTAAAATATGTTTCCCTGTAAAACTTCCTTACTTCTCTTTGGCAGCTCTTTAAGTCCCTCTGTTTGACACCTTTGATAACGTAAAGCACTGCCCGCTCTTGGATTTAGCCCTTGGACTTCCTTCCCTATGTACAAAGGAACCTATGGAGATGCTACTGGCAGGTCAGGTAAGGGCCACTCCTGCCCCCATAGCTTCTACCCCTGTACACCCACAGAAACGTGAAGTGCACCTCCCATGTGGGAACGGAACTAAGCGGTGATGCAGAGAATTACACGGTCAGGTCTTCACACAGGGACAGTAAAAAGACAAGCAGTTTATTCAGTTTCACCAGCTCACATCTAGCCAAGTGTTTTGTGAACACAGGTCAATTACCTTCACCATCTGGTGCCTTGTGCAATACAGTCTGAAACTTAACAGCAGTCACATTCCAGCACACCAGGAAGAAAAGTTCCCAACACGGAAGACATCTTTGCATTTGCTATGAACTAGGCTGCTCATGGGCAGCCCCATGCAAAGAGTCAAGGGCTAGTCCAAAACAGGAATATTTACCCCCATATATTATCCCGGAGCCGACTGGCAGGGCAGAAAGTCTTCAACTACCATGGAGGAGCTTAGGCAGATGTTTTGTCATGATTTAGTGTTTCCAAGCTAGCATCACTCACTGACTGAAAATTCCCTTAAAATCAAAACTGAAAAACATTGCTTAAATGAGTGCTTAAAGTTTAAAACGTTATGTCACTCTCTAAACCCAGCTCTTGTTGAACATGTGTTACACATAACCAAAGCCTGACACACTTCCTGCATTGGCAGGGAGATAGTAATGGAAAAGCTCACTGAGGCTAGTTTTAGTGATTTACAGCAAAGCATGGAGGGGGAGATCACATCTTTCTTCAATATGTTTTTCTACTAACAATATACGTGTTCTACATAAAACTAGTCTAAGCTACTTTGCACTAAAGCTAGAGTAAAGCAAGACAAAGGTGGCGAAGTCAGTGACTGCCATTTCAGTTAATCCTGCCCAATATCACCTGAGGGACAGGATTTACCTCCATTTTAAAAGTCTGTATTTGGAGATATTAGTCTGCATAACATCAGAAGTCAGAAGAGAAACACATTAGGTTCTCAAAACTGCACCTTTACTGGAGTCCATTTACAGCTGGGATCCACAGAAATCCCTTGCTGCCCCTCAAAGTATGTTCCCAACATCTGCACCAAGGACTTCTCTAGCTCAGCTCCACGACATTCTCAGCTAGCACGGGCATATTCTTAAAGCTGAGATAGATCAGATCATAAATGATCTATATGTCCTTCTGCAGAGTGCAAAGGAATTATGGTTGGCTAGCTTCAACACAGACTTGCCCAAACAGATTTAATCCAGGAAACCTTACAAAGGAGACAGCAACAGTATCCATTTACTGTCTTGGAAGGAAATACTCCTTCATATACCTTTTGTCATGCATCAGTTACACATCTCACAAAATAAACCATACGGGCTTGTCTACAGTCTCTGAACATACACACAAGAGATAACAAATTAAGGTTACACAAGCCATTCTGTTTCTTCCCATTTCCAACCTTCAGGTCCTGGGAATGCTACAATAATATTCTTGCATCTCATGCATAAACCTACTGTAAATCCACCAATTCCTCGAATATTGAAGAAGAAAACACTATGTAGGGAACAAAGAGTCACGAAGGATGGGTCAGATGCTAGTACAGAATTTTGTCTGGATTTCAGAGCAGCATCAGGAATTGTGGATCTTACTGTTGCCCTCAAAGGGGAGAGTGGTTTAGTGGTCACAACAGCAATGCTAACAACAAAGATTTGAACGATTTTTACTGAAGGCTGCACAGCCCAGTAGGTGACATACGGATCTGCTGTCATTTCCTTCTTTCTAGATGCAAGAAGCAATATAAAGAAAACAACATATGAGTTTCCATCCTTTGGTTTCAGCTTTTGCTGCATGCAATCCCAAAGCAAACACAATGGGCTTTAACAAAATTCTCAGGCAAAGGTACTGTTCTTAAGGGAAGTGGCAGCAGGCTCTGCTGGCCATATCCACTGCTTCTCAACTGCAAATGAACAAGATCCAGCCCTTTCATAAGAGCTACTCCAAAGCTTTGAACATGGTAAACTTCAGGCTTTATCCTATAAAGCAACAGCTACCTAAAAATGAAAATCCCTACGGACAAAAGTTAGAGCATGAGCAAGAAGTCTTAAGTACTATAAAATGCACAGACACATCTCCTCATATACACGGGAGAAAACACAGCCTACGGGACACAGGGGCAAGAAACTCACTGTATTTTATTAATCACCAGCTTCCCAGATCTGTAACAGCTATTTATACACTCCAATCCCTTCGGCAATGTTGGCTTTAAGGTGTTTTTAACATCTCAACCCAAATTACAAAGTATCTGTGGATTTCCAACTCCATTTTCACTTCCAACTACTTCAATTCTGTTCTTGCCTGATCTATAACTTATGTTAAAACATATGGCAGTGTATTTGCTAAAAAATCCCTCCAAGAGTATATACCCTAAATCAATTCTAAACAGCTTTGGATTTGAGATCAGGAAGAGGGTGGAAGGAGAACCTAAGAGTGCTTTGTTGTTTTTCTGTTGGGGTTTTGGTTTGTTGGGTTTCTTTTCTTCTTTTTTTCCTAAGAAACCAACTGAAGCAGCCAAAAGTTATTCAGAGTTAGTTTATGAAGTGAAAATTCTGTAAAATTTCTACTGGAAAAGGAATTTAATCTCAGTTCCAGATACTGACATGCTCAATATACATTAAAAAAAACCAACAAAAACAACCCCAAACCTTCATAAAGGTTATTATTAAATACTTTGGAGAAAGATTTAGGAAAATCACTGCACATGCATTCAGTAGGAATCCCCAGTGGTTGTCTCGTTTACCTCATTACACACATGCACGCACACACACAGAGTGTTAATTGCACTCCAAAAGAAAACTGCAGGCGCAGACTGCAAGAAATTAGGTGGGTCCTTCCCCTGGTTCCCTCCTCGCAATGGACGCCTACTATTCTTCTAAAAATTCCCCACAGAAAAAGAGAGTGCTAATTGTAGCTATCACATAGTGTTTTTCCATCGTCACAGAAATTTAATTCCTAAATTTGAGCCAATGCACACGCAGAGAACAAATAGAGGTAGGAGTGATGATGAATCCACGTAGCAGTTCACTCTAGCAGGAAAAATTTAAACACATAACAAGATCATAATCCCATAACTGGCATATCCACGTCAAAATCTTGCAAAGCTTCTTTTCAGCCTCTTAAAGCTAACAGATGCAACACCTTCCTGTGAGAACACGGCGCAGCCCAGGCACTTGCCTCCCGTACCACAGAGTTACCACAGAATGCATCAGTTCCCTCTTCAGGGCTTGTTCTCTCATGTTCTTCCAGGAACAATGTGGGACCTCTTTTTGTCCCACAGTAATGAGACACTTAGCTCAAATCTCAGCACCTGGGAAGACCTGGAGTAGCTGGGAGTTCATGTTGTCTTGTGCCAATGAAAGCTGCACCAGACGCTCAGGCGTGTAAGGAAAGAGCTAGAGCAGAGAGCATGCTCGTGTCACTAGCTCAGTTAATGGTACTGCCTCACCTGCAATACCCAAGGCAAGGCCACATCTCAGAAAGTTCCAAGAAAATAGCAAAAGCAATCAGGACTTTAAAAAAGCCTCACAGAACTGACTTTCAAAACTTGTGGAACTGTCACATGGCAGAGATGTCAATTCGAAGAAAAGTGGATGACAAGCCCTGGGAAAGAACATCCATTGTCCTTGACTTAAGAGCTGAAAGAAACCAGCATTAGCTGACCACCACTCAGAATAACTGTTCCCTATGGGAGCTGGCCCCAGGCTCCAAGAGGAAGCCCAGGGAGCAAAGAGTAACGCACCAGCACCGACAGAGATGATTTGAGGACAGATGGTGGGTCTGCAGTTGCACTGGAATACAGAACAGATCACCTGACCCCCAAAGACTGCTCTCCAGTATTAGACACTCTCAGGAATGGAGAGTGAAATGATGAATGCGTGAGTTCCTCTAGGAGAATTAAGTAAACCTGTAGTGGTAGAAGCTGTCCCTTTCTCCCTATACTCTAATACAAGTAGGAGCATGGGAATGCATTTTCTCTAGGTCTGCCTACCACTGACAAGCAGCCACTTGAGTGTAAAGGCATGACCCAGCTTTACACCCACACAGCTGCACTGCAGCCACTCACACCACCTCTGCAAGAGTAAGCTTTAGGTGAAGCACAGAAGGCATGTGCTGAATTGTGCTCACACAGAGTTGATGCAGGTGAAGAGCAAGAAGCCTTCTGCCTCACACTTAGCCTGCAGTGACTTTATTGTAAAATAAATAACTCTCTGCTTTACCATCTCTGCTGAAATACTGCTCTAAAATGAAAGAGGAACAGCATTTGCTCCTACCAAGGCAGAACTTTTTGATTGCTTAGAAATAAAAAAAAAGAGGGCAGGCTGTGAAGAAATCACTCCTGCTTATTACAGGAACTGTGGCACAGCATGAAATTATGGGCTTCTAATGGCCTCCAGGAATACATGGGCATCTTCTGCTATAAAATTAAAAAGGTTGTGATGAGATTAGGGCAGGCAGAGGGGCGGCTGTGCTCCCCAAACTGTCCCTGGAGAGAAACAGATTGGGTGCAGTTAATCTGCTGGCTTACCCCTATTTCTGCCCTGCGCAGCTGTAAAGGTGCTGATGACACGTTCCCCACACCTTGCTGACAGCTAAATTATTATCAGAGACGAGACAGAAGGACTCTCCTCTGACCCGGGTTCCCCAGGTTTAAATGCTTTGTGAAACAAGGCGAGCAGAAGACAGAAAGACAGAAATCCCCCTGCATGGCTCGCTTTGTGCATTCGGTTCCCCGCCCCAGGGGCGGCACAAAGGCGGGGCTGAGGAAAGGAGCCAATGGATGGGGGAACGGGGGTGGGACAGGGTGGGACTCGAGAGAAACACCAGCGGGGAGGGGAAAAGGGGGCAGGACAGAGGACCCAGGTGGGACAGAGGGCTAGGTAAGGAGGCAGCCACACAGGCTGCTGGGAGGTGTAGTGTTTTTACAGAATCTGGGGGAGTAAAGTTACAGTTCAACCGCAGAGACTGAAGAAGAGGCTGTTCCTTTACAGAAACACGGGGAAAGCATTTCTCAATTCCTTGAGTTTTTCCACCAGCCGACCTCTGCCATCTTCCCTGGCTCAGTAGCAGGCTCAGTGACTCCAACATTCTGCTTGAAAAAAATCTTTCATGCAGCTAAGTGAACATTCCTCTGCAGACACTGTTTTTGGTTGTTAGTGGGTTTGGAGGCCCTGTTGAATGGGAAACCAGACAAGCTGAGGAGAGCTGGAATCCCTGCCCAGACAGCTTACAGTTCACACAGATAAAAGGTGACAAAAGTGGGGCAAGAGTCACAAGACACAGTCTGGATTGCAAGGATAATGTGTTGAACCATCTTAACCACTGGAAGGGAAAGACAACTTCAATTCTAAAATGGAAATACTGGCTTGTCCTCTACTTCTAAAGGTAGTCCTGAAGTGTCACCAAAACTGTGAGAAGGCAAGTTGAGTTGTGCATCAAAACTGAAAAAGGAATCCCACATATGCAAACTTCAGTAAAAAATTAAAGAACAGAATAAGTTTAATTTTTTATAATATTATATATAATACAATATTATACCATTTGAGCTGTAGCAGAATTTTCAACCTTATTCATAACAATAAGTTACTTAGCCTCAGCCTTAAAATGATGTTTTCTGTATGTCAGAGTGACTGAACACCCTAACTTCACAGGGGAAAAACTTCAGACATATTACAAATTTCTATACCTGGGCATGTTCAGAAGATTACTTTTTGTATCCACAGGCAAAAGGTGCAAACTATCATAGAATGCACATAACCTACTGATTAATTTCCAAATCTTAGCTTAAAATTGGCTAATAAGCTGCCTTTAGAAAGAAACATTCATATTCTTGTCACTTACAAACAGGTGGACTCTCTGTTATTAATTGTGGATGACTGCGACAACACTCGGGGGATGAAAAATCATCACGGTTGTCAAAGGAATTTTCTTTGTACTTAGTGACTTTTATGCAATTTTACTGTGTTTAGATTTTACAAAGATTCTCAACCACAACTGAGAAATGCTCAAGTTGTTACTGGAATGTACCAGTACCAACAGTTTTATACTCGGGGACATTTTTTTTAAAGCCAAGATATATCAGCAAATCCCTGGGTTTCATAAAAGGGGTGTACGGACAGCTTTCAAAACCCCTGTGACTCTGAACTAGAACTCTGAATTTATAATTAACTAATCTAATAGCAGACTTAAAAGAGCCCTGTTTGCACCTTTTTTATGTCAGAGCAATTAATTGTGATAGATTATTTTCATGAGCTTGGAGATAGCAATCTTTCTCTGAAAGAAGGTACTTCCAAGGACTCAGTGTTTACAAACAAGCAGAAGCTCTCAAGACAGAACACCTTTTATATATATATATATATATATATATATATACACATGTAACAGGAAGAAAAAGTATATACAGCTGACAGGTTGAGGATTTCACTTACTTAAAGCACCTAAAAGAAAATGGAGTTGCTTTGAAAATTCATCTCCAAGTGAGGATTGCAGAGTCAGCTTTTTGAAGATTAAACAACTTTGTAAAGAAGGACATCATATGGTAGAGATTAAACTTCAATTTCACCTGCTTGACTTCAGTTCCTTTCAGTAATTTGGCTAAATGTATTTTGGCATTACTGAAAGCTGACATTATTTTACCATATCCAACTCACAGAAGCCAGACGTGTTCTCTGAAGGAAGTCACATTTGTATTTTTTTCTTTTTTAAGACAAAACATACATACCCTTAAATCTGGAGAGAAGTTGTCTGCTGAGGTGGAGATGGAGTCAGATGACACAGCAGAAGCAGATTTGGTGTGAGTGGAATTGTCCGACTGCGACGTGGAAGCGCTAGGAAGAGAAACACCAGAGTGTGTCAAAACTGTGCTCAAGAAGGTTCAAAAGCTGGCACGTCCAGCCACTCGCTTACGGTCATATCAGGCATTTTTCATTACTCCCACCCTTTCCATTGTCACTTATTCAGCCCTCAGCAGTGCTTTAAGAGAACCTGTTTTACCTGCCATTACCAGAGATTACCAAAGCGTACACAACTCATTACTAAATCTGAGCTCAGACGGAGCCAGCATTAACACAGCCACCAGCCTGTGCTGAGGAACACTCTCAGTGCCCCAGGCTGCGTGAGCAGCTGCAGTGGAGCTGCAGGTTGAGCTGTTGGTGGCGAGAGCCTGAGCCAAGAGGCCAGAACTGCCAACCCTTTGCACGGCGAAGGGCCTGGGGACCTGTGGCCCGGCCAGGTGACCGGACACTCAGAGACATGGCAGGAGCCAGTGACCCCCAGACCTTCCTGCAATCAGACTGTCAGGGTGTAAAAGCCCAGGGTTTCCTTTGTTTGGGGTCCCTCCTTGGAGACACCAGCTCAGGCTGCTATTTTGTTATATTTTGTTATTTAGTTATTGCACCATGATTAAATTATTTGAAGGGCTAGGATGTCTAAGAGTCTGCTATAGGAAACAGGGGTTGAGATGGTACAGAAACCTGGTCTGAGCGTGGGGTGTGGAGTTGCAAAAGGGCTTCAGTCCCAGCTCAGGTGGTGAGAGAGAGACTGTCAGACTGGCTCCTGGATGCTTGGATGGGGAAGTTTCCTTAACACTGGATCAAATCCTAAATTACAGAAACTAAGGGCCTCCATTTCAGCCTTTCAGATGGGAGATATTAGTGCGCTGCAAGGGGATGAAAACAGACAGACTCCTGAACACACGCCAGCACAGCTCCAACTGCAGCTGTACAGTGGTGGAAGAAATTCAGAATTAAATCTCTTTTCATCACACACAATTTTTCTTCTTCAAGGATACATACAAACCTGAGGAGGATTAAAAAGACTCTCCCAGCACATGTCTCTGGTGATATAAAATGTGATTCGCTAAATAACAAAGCAAAATTAAAATTTTCTTTTTCTACACAGTTTTCCTAATATAGCTGTAAGCAATTAAAATAAGCTTATATTTAACAGCATTTTTATACCACAACCTCTCCTAGAACCCTAATTGCTTAAAATTAGCATTTGATACTAAGGCTTTTAAAACCCCAGATGACTGCAAAGAAAGAGCCTACACGGTACAACATTACTCCCTGAAGTCACTGTACAGCAATAAACATTACCTGTGCCAATTAATTCCCACACTCTTACCAACCCCAGAAAGGTTTTAGCTGGGTGTAAAGACACTCTTAAGGACTATCAGACTTGGAAGCCCAGCTTTGGCCAAAGCAGAATACCAGCAGGAGTATTACCATTACTACTTACATTAATTAGAAATGTGACAACCTAGAAACAGCTGTATCTGAGCTTCCAAAGGGCCTGGAGATTTCTTAATTGTCTGAAAATGGTTTTGCTGCTGATAAACAGCCACCAAAAGGCCAGAATGTTCCATTTTTATTTCTATTATTTGGAGTTTGGCAAAGTATTGCACGGGGAGTGTTAAAAACAAAAAGGAGTACAGAAAAATTGGGCTCTTGCTGGGAGTTAGTCCTATCTGTTCAAGGATTAAAGAGTACTGGCACCTCTTTCATCCTATGAAGCAGAAACTTCAAAATGGAACCTTTAGGAACAGTAAAAAGTTATTTAAAATAAATGACACTGATGTGCCAATTGATTAGCACAATTCCACTGAAGGCACTTGCTGTACAAGGTTCAACAGCTAATCACTCAGCTTTCCAACGTGCTCAGCTCCTGCAGTGCTGCCAGGTAAACTCACATAATTCTGGATGGCCAGTGGCATTTGTGCATACAACTCATGCCACAGCCACCCTACAGTCTCTGTTCAGGCAGAAAATTATCTTACACTACAACAGCAAGAACTAAATCTGCAAAACCTTCCATTCTTGTGAATGAAAAGGCCTCATTTAAGTGCTGAATTTGTGTAGAGTTTCACATTACAACAAAATTGGTAAAAAGTGTCTGCTGCTGATGGGTTGCTCACATTCCCCTCTCCTCTCAACCCAGACTGCACACTGCTGCCATCTCTGCTGTGCTGGATGGGCATCATGGGATGCATGGTTCAAGCTGCTGATCCGACGGGGCAGTAAACTATTAATAAACATGAAGAGAGTCTTCTGTTGGGTAACAAGGCTGATTGGATTCATTACATGGCTATATAAATCATCAGATGCAGAACACAGAGAGGGAAGGAATCTGTATCTGGAGATGATGAGGAAGGCTGAGAACACTTTGCGCACAGCAGCCTGCAGGCATGCTAAATTAGGCTAAGCACTAAACCACATTTTTACATTACTTTACTTAAACGAGATCAGACCCCTTATGTGTTCCCTTGAAACTTGTTGCAGCCTGATTTCTGCATGGTCAGTCTTCATTTTCCATGTGTTCACCCTCTTGTTTGCACCCATTTAATTAATTTGATTTTTAAAAGCATGTTAAAAAAAAAAAAAAAAAAGAAACACTTAATTTAATCATTCCACAGAGCAGCACCCGTTTACTGCACAGCAACCTATAAGGAGATGGTACTTAGAGTGTACTTTAAGGCACTCAAAGGTACTTAAAGTTATCAATGAAGAGCAAGCAGACACTATAGATGCCTTTATCGTTGGGTGACAAGCCTGACTCCTGTCCCTGGGTCTCCACGGTGCCTTCTCCCACACCAGCTCCAGCCGGGGGAGCCAGAGGCTCAGGGTAAGCCTCCAGAAGCCATGCCTTCTAGCTCCCTCCCCTTTCGGGGCCCAAACTTTTGTGTATTTAAATGCATTTTAAAGGTCAGCGACTCTGCTGAGTTTACAAATCCTTTAGCACAGGTGTAAGTAGCTAAGCCAGGGCAATCCAGCAGCTGACCTGGCCCTGCCCACCACACAGGACAGCTTACTCAACCAAGCAACCACTGCAAAATCACTGAGCACAGTCACCCATTGGTAAGAGCATTTGCATCAAACATTTCATATCCTTTAGGGACAGAAAAGGGAGCTGGAAAGGCTGAACAGGTTTAGTGAAGCATGCTAGTTTCTCTGCCCCAAAGCGAGGATAAGCTAGACCCAAACAGCTCCCAAGAGCTGCCTGTCTAACCTGCTCTGAACGGCTCTCAGGGCAGGAGAGTACTAACAAAAGGATCAAAATTTCACCAGTTTTTCTGCTGACACAAATTGTCTACCCGGGTACATTCCCAGTGACTGCTTAATACACAAGCAGCGATTATCTAATCATTGTAGACCAAATATTTTTATGAAATTGTTAATTACTTTAACTTCGTCAAACTAAGGGGCAAACTGCATTATGCAGGGGAAAAAGAAAAGCAAAAAGGAAAAGGGGGGGAGAACCATAATCCACAGCATGTCTGAGCTGTGAAAGTGTTTTGTGTTTGTTGATCACGCTTGGCTTCAAGTGGCTGTTAAAGAAGGAAAGCATTTGCATTTTAGAAGTGGATTTTCAAAAGCTCCCCGTACCAATGTCCCTGTGCTCCTGCAGAAAGCACCAGTGAAGCCTCCCTCCAGTGACAGCAGTGGGAGCTTTTGGGAAGCGACGCCTGCACACACAGCGAACAATACCCCTGCATTACGCCGCTCGGCACGGTATGCATAGGTTACATATGTTTGGCTCGCTACCTCTGTGCTCCTCATCTGCTATTTCCAGGGAGCTGAGATGGAAGGAAGGAGCAGACAGCAGAAAGGCCCCTGGTTTGCAGCTCCCTCCTCTTATCGTTGTCAGGCAGCTGCACAGCTCCAGCTCCACTGCTTAGCAAACTAATTAATCTGATGTCCCTGCGTGCACATGAGAAGTTTATTAGTTTCAGTGGTTTAGTCAATCTTAGTTCTCCTCTGCTGCCAATACAACAGCAAAGATCCTCAAACCACACGGTTTCATATGCCTTTGGGTGGGGGAGAGCAGGAGAGCATCCTGGGACCGGCACATAAACTCAGAGTGAGGAGCCCAGAGCTCCCTCCATGCTTTGCCACCAGCTCTTCTGCATCGTCTCAGGCAAATCATTTACTCATGCTTCTGTCACGGCTTCTGCACATTATCCCAGCTTTTGCCAATGTAAAGTTAAAGCTGTCTCGTGCAGCACTTTTGGCAGCCTGACGGGTATGTCTGGCATCAGTTTAATGTGCTGAGGATCCCACTGAGGACATTCTGTTCTCACAGGGACAAACCCCAACAGCTGTGCTTCACCAGTAAGGCAGCACAGAGCAGACCTGAGGGATGGCAAGGGCACAAAGGGCACATGTAAGTGCTGGGCTGGGGGGCACCTGACAAACATCTGAGAAGACAGGTAGGTTTGGACAGATTTCAGCCAGGGTTAAAAGTCACTAGAGCTGTGCCAGCCACTGCTAGCTGAAGGCTTGGTTCAATACCACTTAAACATGCAAAATTATGGCATTATTTCTGAACCTTGTTAAGGTTCTGGGGAGCGACACAGATTCACAAAATACTTTGAGCTCTGCCTATAGGAAAATAAGTGAGTTCTTATGAGGAACCAGGGAAGACCAAGGACCTCCTGGAGCATTTCTTTTCCCCATGCTTCAGGCCCAGGCAGCTGTGCATTGTCCTTGTTGATGGATGTCTGCATTAAGTATAGAAAGAGACCCCTTCAACAGGTCAAAAGCACCTTCAGGGAAAGCACCTTACTCCTGTGACTGCCATCCCCATTTACTCCACTCCTCATTCCTCCCCCATGCAGAAGCAGGAAACAGGTCTGGGATGCAACTAACACTGATCTGTGTCTTTCATCTTGGCAATTATTTTTATTATTTAAATGTTTTCCTTTATAGCCAGATTTTGAATGATAAATGAGTCTAAATGCGAGCTGTCGGGACAATGGTCTCATACAGTATCTGCATGCAGTAGTAACCCCTTGGCTATATGGAATACATACATGCAACTAATAGGAGAATTTCACTGGAAACTGAGCACAGTGACTCAACTGCTGAAAAAGTGTTCGTTGTTATTATTAGGACTATCCCACAATATGCCAGATGGTTTTCAAACATAATTCAGACTCAGACAGATGCCCTCCGGTGGTTCCTGTTCAGGCAATTGAAAGGTATTGCTGCACCCGTAGCAGAATTGAAGGTATGCCATTGTGCTGAGCCTGAACCGTCAACAAAGATGGAAAGAAGCTGCAAACAGAAGTGTCTGCAATGCACAAACTTGACCTGTTAAACTATGAACATGCCAGGGAAATATTTCAGGTGAAATCGGTGAAAATGTCTTAAGCCACTTCAAAGTATCATTAAATAGCATTTGCCATTAATGATACAAGGAAATCTCCCTACAATGTGAAAAATGTGATGTATAAGAAAGCCCAGGAAGAGAAACAAAAACTTGTAGTAGCCATTTGTTTCAGCAACTGTTGCACTAAGAGTTTGACTATGAAGCTCTTTCTTTCCTAGCATAGAGAAGCAATAGTTTTCCCTGGAAGTAGAAAGCACAAGTACAGCTTCTGAAGAGGGCGGTTTGACCTTGGGAGGGTCTGAGTATGACAGTGAACCCAAGTCAGGTAGAAGACAAGCACAAAGATGCAAAGAAACTGCCAGAACCAAAACATGAAGCCCTGAAGCATTAACCTGATGCAGACAAATATACCATTTCTGCAGAACTGAGCTCTCCTACCTGTATCGATACTTACCCCTGCTGTAGGGAACTTAATACAACATTCTTCATACTCCAAACACAGGATATTTTACTTTGCTGTCTCCACACTCCAGAGAAAAGAAAAACTCCTATTAGATCTCTATGAAGAGCTTTCTGTGAACATCAGGCCTAAGGATGACCACTCTATACAACCTCTTCTCTTAGGCTGTGTGACTCAAGAAAAATGTCACAACAACCAAATTCATGCATCACTTAAAACTGGACAATAACTTCTGGCAAAACCTTAGACAAAAATCACAAAATGAATATGAAGTGTGATCTGGCTAAACCATCTCAGCCTGTAATTACTGAGAATGGTCATTTCTGAGCAAATCCTTGGAGGTATTCCTCATTCTGTTCAGCAAAAACATAAAGTATACATATAGTCATTCCACTACACTTCTGATCAGCAAGAACATAAATTATATACACCTTCCCAAAGACAAGTACATACTATGCAGAAAGGAACTGGGTACGATGAGAGTGGTGAGTCACTGGCACAGGTTGCCCATGGAAGTCGTGGATGTTGCATTCCTGGAAGTGTTCAAAGCCAGACTGGATGGGACTTTGAGCAACCTGGTCTATTGGAAGATGTCTCAGCCCATGGCAGGGGGGTTGTAACCACATGATCTTTAAGGTCCCTTTCAACCCGAATCACTCTATGGTTCTAGAAAACTTGCTCAGACTGAAAAGTTAAAAAGAGACTTTTGTCTTGCTTCAAAATAAGATATTGTCTAAAAAAACTAAACAAATAAAAACACAAAACAAAATAAAAACAAAACAGAGACCTTAAAAAGGAAGAAAAAAGATTAAGTTCTGATTCCTAGAGTTCCCCTCCTAAACCCAGGAGCAGGAATATGCATATGAATTTAACACCCAGAACTCTCCAAAAAATTGATGGAACAGAAGAGAAACTCACCTCTGGAAAATATGCCCATTTTATTTACAGTACATGCACAGGGCTTGAGGACACCTATTTTTTGTACCAGTGTCTTAAAATACTAACCTGGCTCATTCCTATAAATAACAGTACCAAAATCAGTAGTCAGTGATGATAAAGCCACCTTTCCAGCACCTTCTTTATGAATATTCTTTCCCTATCAGTACAACGAGCAGCTGCTTCATTGCTTGCAAAGGTGTGCCAATTATTCAGACACTAATTGGCATGAGCTGCTCACACCATTTCTTCTGTAGCAAACAGAATATTTTGTTTCAGTAGTCACTGAACTGACATGGAAAACAGGTGACAAAATGCACCACTGAGCAGTACAGTTTCAGGCACAGAGGTCATAAATGAGAAAAACACTGTAGAGGGCAAATTTCCATTTCCTCTCTTCCTGTTTTTTTAAAAGTTTCTTCATTATGTACATTCCTAAAAATTAATCAAGGTGAAAACTGCAAATTAATGATGACGAGTGGCAAGTACAATTTCATTTGGAAGCTTCAGATGCCAAGAGAGCAGGGTCCAATTGATTTGAATTTACAGCAGGGCCATGAATAGAAGTACTTGTAGCACTTGGGCCGTTCACTTAAAAGTATACTGCTGCAGAGGTACTGAGTGCTCCCTGCTCACTTCCCAAGCTCAGACTGACAACACTCCCTCCTCAATACTTCCAGCACTCCTGTTTCTTCGAGAGGAGAAAAAAAGTAATACCGAGAAACCTCCTGGGTCACATCAGAGCAGAGGGAGACAAACCAGGGCTTGCTGCCCATGAATGTGACTCTGTCCTAGCCAGTACTGGCTGAACTGGCCTGGGACACCCAGCTGTTGCCCACATCAAACTCTCCAATTTGCAGCAGCTCTGTGGATCTGTGCTAAGTGGCCCCCACAGTCCTTATCTGTGTGTACACACATACCCCTGAGAGTCCTCACAAGTCCCTCACACACCCCTCTCCAGGCAAGCACTTGAAAGCTCAGTTGGACAGAACCAGAGCCTTGCAGCAGGAGCTGGGCACCCTGTGCTGGCTTCCACTCTGACATGGGGCCAGAACAGGCCTTGCTGCTGCTGTAAATTAAGTTTTAGCATTTTAACACCATACCTTCCAGGACAGGAATCCTACAGTGAATGTCATGATGTGTGCCCATTATAACAGCCAACCACTTTCCCAAAGAGATTTTGCTGACAGATGGAGTGGTATCTCCAGCAAGCATAATCTTAATTCTTCACAGCAAAACAGAAAGTCAAAACAAGCTAATCCTACCTGGATGACAAATGCCACAGGAAAATACCTACAGCATGTATGAGATGCAGCCTTACCCCTCTGAGCACCCAGTACCATGCTTCTAGGCACAGGCAGGACAGACAGCTATTAGTTTCAGGTGAGCTGACTGGAACTCACAATTTTTCTAAATTTTAATGATCTCCCTTTAACCTCTGCTTGACAGCCTCAGAGGAGAAGAACCAAAAGCCATAAACAAATACGCTTTTGAAGGAAAGAAAAGCACCGGCTGCCAGGCTGCCTCTGGCATTCAGAGAAGGCAGACATTTATATTTTATAATAATGTACTCTCGCTATTCAAAAGGGCCATCATGTCAGAGTTTGCCATCACCTAAAAGAGAAGCCATTTTAGCAAACAAATAATGGTGCATGTATGTGACAGACCTAAAATAGCCCCCCCATGCCACTTGCCTGAATGAAGTCACTTCTGTCACCAAGCAAAGCTGGGTCTCAGTCTGACTTCAATGTTCCAAGGGAGGAAAATGACATTTTTTAAAAGTTGATCCTTCCAAGTAGCATCCTGAGCTGAATATACAGTACATCTTTTCCCATGAGCCATAAAGAGAATGTCCTATATTTTGACCGTGAGCAAGCTTTTCTAGGAATGCAAATTTCGCTCTCAATAGTTACACAATGGACTACAGTGTCACAAGCACCGTTTGTGCTCCATTAGTCATTCTTTTATTATTTTTTTTAACTGAAATTCACAAAAGGCCTACAGTGTTAGTAGAGCACTTGCTAAACAATAGGCTGATTGTTCAAAATATTTGCAAGATTCCAAGAATAAAGACCAACGCCCAAAGACAAATCAATATGCATCATGTAATTAATAACAACAAGGAGCTCACAGCATCATGCTCTCGTGAGTCAACAATCCAGAAGGCAAAAACCAGGAAGAACAGGAGCTATTAGACCCCTGAATCAATATTCTCTGATCAGCACAAGAAAGATAACTACAAAAAGATCTGTATTCATGAGAGGAACAAAAGGGAAGTTTGGTTTCTAACAAGCTCCCAGCTGGTATGGGATGATGCTCAGCTACAAGAGAAAAGAATATAAAAAAAATTCAAGAAGTTTTTAGACTTCTGCAGGGAACTGACATTTTGACTCTGTTCCACCAATTTAATTTCAGCCCATATCCAGAGAGTCCAAAGTTAGTTACTACCTTCTGAAAACAGACTGATAATTCATTATTTTGGTCTGATTCCAGTTCCTAATGGAAATGTTTGGACTGTAAAATCCACCCCAGCACAAGCACTTCTGTGTGCAGCATTAGGAGTTTGGGCAGGCAGTTGTGAGCATCCCACATTCCCCAGGTGACACACAATGGAAAGGCAGCTCTGTCCCTCTGGCTCTACCCTAGGCCTTGGGAGGAAGGTTTGACATCCTAGAGATGGTGCACACATCTGGGTCTGTGCTCCAAAGCTTAGGGGTTTCCAATCACCAGCACAGGCCCTTAGCATTGAAAATAAATTAAGATATTAAGATGAAGAGAGGTTCAAAACACAACCCTGCTTACTGTCAACAAAAACAAGGTTGTCTGCTCCCGCCTGCTCTTCTCTGTGCCTTCCTACACACTGGATTATTGTTATGCTTTTCGGCATCTCTGGTACTGTTCAGAAGAAGCCAGAGCCTTTGTTTTCAAATATCAGATGCTGCAGAGGGCAGGACTAAACTAGAAGTGAAGAAGATCTTGCCTGCCCTGAAAATCTATTTCTAGGTCAAAAAAATATGTCTGAGGTGGAGACATTCAGGCACCTCAGGCTTCAGATGGCTGAAGCAGTGCTGCACAGGGACAGACAGAAAGCCATCAGGGAGATCGCTGACTGACAAGATGCCTGGCAAGAGATCTCTTGGGGCGTGAGGAGCCAGCACATGTCCTGACCTGCAGCCTTCTCCCCCAGACAGCCCCAGCAGCCGCCTCAGCCAAGGGAATCTCCATCCTGCATGGCTGCTCTGGCTAAAAGGGAACTCACGAATCCAACTTCAAGTGTTTCCTGGTGCTGCAAGAACACCCATTGTCTCTTAGCCCTACCTGCGGAAAATGTTCATTCCAGGGCTCAGGATGTCTTGTGGCAGAGAACTAAAGACACCTGGGTGGTGCTGCTGTTGCCTACATCAGAGCAAACTTGGATTTCCCACTGCACCCCACAGGAGAAAGAGAGATGGCAGACATTTAACTCTCTCCACAAGTACTTTGAATGAAGACAAAAGCCATGATGGAAATCCTACATACAATTCAAAATCACCCTTGCAGTTAATCAATATTTATATCTACCTTATAAACATTGACACCCTTCCTTTAAAAATTCATCAAGCTAAAGACATACAAGTAAAAAACTATCAGGATTTTGATGCAAATTCAGACATTCCTGGGCTAAGTTGCAAAAACTAGTCCAGATCTGGAGAGCAAAGAGAAATTAAAAAAATGGAAACACAGAATATAAAATTTTTTGTTTGGTTGTAATTTTTATTTTTTAGGAAAAATCTATGAACTTGATCAAGGAAAGAAAGAGAAACAAAAATTACACTAATAAGTACTTACCTTAGGACAGAAATAAGAACGGAATAAAAAGATGGATATAACTTCTGTTTCATGATTTATATTCTGGCAGTGCCTCAATTGCTAGTTACTTACTAAGAACAAGTTGTGTATATATTAACCAAATACATGTGTACTTCTCACAGTTCATGTGCTCTCTCAGTCTTTCTTTAGCTCCCTCCCTATGTCCCTATTTAAGAAACACCTCAGTTAGAACGTAACACATATTGTTAAACTTTCTGATTTTCTTTAAAACATATATCATACAACCCCCTCACCCCAATAAACCTAACGCCCGCAAGAATTAAAAATACCAGCGATTTACTAATCAATGGCATTACTTGTTTCATCCTGGGAAAAATCAAAAGAAGGAGGAAAGGATGCATAAATATAGCCAATCTGGAGAGTCTTGTATCACCTAGCAAAACTGTAACCCCTTGCTAAGCTTTCACAGACACTGCATATCCATGTGCTCTGTCACATTCAGCTCAGAAAAAAAGACTGGGAACACCTTTATTCTCTTGATAGTTCAGCCCCTGCAGGAAATTGGTCCTTAGCAAAATCTCAAGGCTCAAGTCAGACAAGTATTCGATAATTTAGGGGCTTTATTTCCAGAAATTCAATCTAAGACAACACAGGATGTTTTCAGAAACACAGAGCACTTGTGTAAGAAGTGAAGACTGAGAAGGGCATCTCATCTCCAAGGTGGGTGCCAAGAGGATGGTGCCAGACTCATTTTGGTAGTGCCGAGCGACAGGATGAGGAGCAATGGCCATAAACTAAAATACAAGAAGCTCTATCTCAACATGAGGAAGAACTTCCAAGGGTACATGTTGAAAACAAAGGTCTTTCAAATTCTTCTGCCTTGCAATGAAATGAGGAACACAAACTATGCAAGCTCATCTGAGGATTTTCTGTACATCAGTGCTCATTCATCTGAAATGAGGGCTCATCTAAGATCACCCACAGCCACTTCCCCCTGCCACTTCTGCTTCCTCAAGCAGAAATCCGTGTACGTGAAAAACCAACTAACTCAAAAAGGAGTAGGATCAGTGAGGTCAGAATGGTTTGCCTCTGGCTGGTGGATACACGGGTGTCTCTGCTTCTACATAGCTAATGGAAACCCAGGCAGTGGAGTTCAGGTAACAACTCAGCCCTCCCAGAGTGGACACTGATCTCTGTTCTACTGAATTATTTGTGGAGTGTATTGTGGAGTCTGCTGAGGGTAGGGAGGCTTTAGATACCTACTTCCCATGGAGATAGAGCAACCTGAATGAGATCCTATCCTGGTTTCCTGAAGATCAGTGTCTTGTGGCAGAGTCATTTGTATTTTTGTTTAACTGAACACAGTCTTTTGCAAACACCAGAGAAAGCAAAGGGACAGAAGGAAATGCAAAATCAGAGACTATAACCTATTTCTCCAACTTGAAAGAAGCCTTGTCCAAAACAATCTGCACAGATTCATGACATCCTTCTTATCTAGGTATTCCCTTGTGCTGAAAATGAAACAAACTTTTTCTGTAAAGGAAGAACTGAAGTGCCCTATCTTCCTATCTCCCTTTTTACTTAAATGCAAAACTTGTCACAAATTACTATTTTCACTCCTCTGTCAAACATGGCTAAAACTGTCCAAATGTTACAAAAACTATTAGTGGATAAACTAGACAGATTCATACACATACATGGAGAAATGGGACTCAGGAAACCAGACTACAAATCTCTGCTCTCTTCTCAGTTGTGAATATATTTAGTTAACATGTAAAAAAGAGGAATGCTGTGAGTTAAGAAATAGCTCCTTCCTTTTTTGGAGTTGAGAACAACCCAAATTCAATGCTCTCTTTGCCCTTAACACAATTATGGGGAGGGAGTTCTGTGTAGGTGGTCACATCTGAATTACTCACTGTGGGCTCTACTTAGAGTCACCGTGGAGAAACTGAGATGACTCATTCTTCCTCATTGTCTATTAAAAAAAAAAAAAGAAAAAAAAAAAAAAACCACCAACCCAGAGACTAACAGAACTCTGTATCAATCCAATCAGATGAGAAAAATCTCATGCAGCATGCCTGTATTTTTCTTTATGCAAGGTGGAAGCAGAGAGTGGAATGAGAATACAGAATCTAGAATCAGAGTATGTTTTAGCAAAAAAAAGGGGAACTCTGTTTCTCTGTGGTGCTGGAGGCAGCAGTGATCAGTGGAAGCTATACCCAAACAGGTGGGAATACTGAAGGCCCAAGACTGCTCTGCTGGCACAAGTCATGAGCACATCCACCAACAGACCCCCCACATCCTCCTTCTCACGCCCCGGTATTTAATGAAATGCTCTGCTAGCGTGTTGCTTCACCTTTGAGGAAAAAGACTTGGGAAGTACTCCCTCATAAGGTGTGGGGGTTCATTTTCAGTGTGGGAGTGAGATATCCATTCTCAGACTGGAAGACACAGCCTGAATTTTCAAGAACAGTCTACTCCAAAAGTCAGCTTGGGTAAAACACGAGCAGAAGATCCCACATTTTTCATTTCTTCTCAGAGAGGTTCTACTAACAAATGAGATGTTGATCAGTTTGCATTTGCTAAAGGTATCCATCAGCTGGTTAAATCAACGGATTTTGACAGCCATTCTTCAACAGTTCATCTCTGGTACTACAGGTCCCAGTGACCTGCCCTTACCTTCAGCATCCGCTCTCCACAGCAGGTAGACAGGCCCTTCAACTTCACAGGTGTAACCAACTTGCTCCCAGCCTCCAGCCCTTTCATGGGCAGATTTAGCTGAACCTGTTCATGAGGGCAGTCCTACTACCAATGTGTACAGTCCTGCTCTTTGAAAAGATCATTGTGCAGTGACATCAACTGAAGTCAACAATAGGATTTATTAACGCAGCAATACAAACAGCATAAATGCTTTATTTTCACTAAAGGCAGAAGGTATGAATGAGGCTGTGGTTCAGCTCAGTAATTCATATATTAGTGCATCTTGTACCAGGGTAAAAAGGCAACAAATATTTTGATCACAAAACACCAAGCAGTGATCAGAGGTATATTCACTCCAGCAGTTATATTTTGTACAGAAAAAAAATAGTTGGGTTAACTTTAACCCTGTCATTCAGTATTGCCATTGTTCTTCATAGGCCATAAGCTTTGTAGCGAATTTTCAAGGCCTCAGGACTTGTTACTTTTGCTCTGCCTTAACTTTTCTTGGCCTGCTTGTAGCTTTGGTGTAACTGGTTTAGGTGTGACTGAAATTTCTGTTACTTGCCAGGTATGTATCCCCTCTGTTTTATTTCTGTTTGCATGTGGTACAACCACAGTTTTGCACAGAGACCAGTAAAAAGCAGCTATTCTATAGAGAATATTTACCACTAATATAGTACCTTTGTAGAGAGAAATACAACAGCCTGGTACCATAGCAAAGAACTGGAGAAGTGGAGACACAGGATGTGGCATGGAAGAGTAGAGGCGCAGGATGAGAAATGGGGCACAGGCTTGGCACCTGAGACCATGGCCATAAACAACTTGCCAATGATCAACCAAAGAAATGCAGACCTGGAGCTGGACAAAACTGGCTTCAGAGGTAACAAAGAGAACAAAGAAATAGTATTTAATACCCATAAAATCAACCATATATAGCAAAATCTCAGATGCAATGTGGAACTGCAGACCAATGAATAAAAGAGATAGGTGTAAAGTTGTTTAACCAAACACACTGGAACAACCCCAGGTGGATCCTACAGCAAAGAAAGAAAGAAGTCAATGTGATGAACCTCATATTCTCCCAGCAAATGACTCCAGATGCTGACAATTTGCTCTAACACCCACTCCTACCAGAATAAAATCAGCAACCTTGGGACACAGAGGAACAGAAGATGGGTGAACGTAACAGCAGAAAGAGGGATAGAAACCAAGAAATAAATGTATGACAGATTTAATTGCATTATTATTCTTTCTTTTTCTGTAATGATTGCATCTGGACTAATCATAATTAGACTTCTTAAAATTCAGTTACACTAAGAATAAATTCCTTGCTATATGAAAATGCACTGCCTTTCTGCCTGTGAACAAGGTCTTGTGTGTAACACTTTGTACAGACACGTAGTCTCTACATCACAGTAAATAAATCCAGATAAAAACGTTGTTTTATTCTAAACAGGTGTTGCCAGTCTTCCTAGAACAAAGAAAGAAAACCCCATAAACTCCAGTTTTTCCAAACAGTTCAGCAGAAATATGATCACACACCCACACCTGACCCAGATCAAATTTGAATCACTGGGTGACCCAGCATTAATGATTCTGGAGCCATGGCCAGAAGACTACAGAAGCCAGACCTGTAAAGTGGGAGCATTTGTACAGAGCTAATGAAATTACTAGAAAATCACCTTGAAAGGGTTATGGACTCAGAAACTGCCAACACTTTCTCTTCATCAAATCTATCAGGGTTTAGAAAGCAAAGGCAAAGAATTCATGGAGCAGAGAAGCAAGAGAGAAACAAAGAAAAGAGCTACCTTGAAATCACTGGAAAATTACTGAGTGAGAACATTCTCTGGCAAAAGTAACTACAGATGGTAGGAAAGGGAAAAGCGAACACTTGAAAAGTTCCACTGATATTTTGTTGTCTTTCACTGATTTTTTTCTTCAATTAGCTCCCAGTTATTGGGGCAATAAAAGAGCCAGATGTTATTTCAGCTAAAAATGGAGTAATTACTGTGACAGTGTCTCTCCTGTATTCTCACTTCCCTGGGTTATCCCAGATACTTCTACAAACCAAGCACGCCATCCCCTTCCTGTTACATTCTTCCTCATGGTGGAATGGGCTTCCCACGGACAAATAAAAAGACTTTTTCATATGCTGTATTACAGCTACATTTGTACATAACACCCATATATCAAGGTGACCTCTGGACTGTTTCTTTCATTTCTAATGAAGGCCCGTTGTTTGCTTTCCTTGACTAAGCTTTCTGGTAACACAGAATATCTGAGTTGAAAGGGACCCACAAGGACCACTGAGTCCAGCTCCTGAGTCAACAAAAGCCCTTTGGTGTATGGATCAGGTCTCTTTTTACACTGCTTATACCCCCAGCACTGAAAAACCAGTATCAGTAAAGCAGGTCATCAGGAAAAGATTAATGAAAAAGATGTGGACAATCAATCTGCTGAGCCATTAAAGAGGTATTATGACCTTTCCAAATGCACTTCTTGCCTGTATACATGAAGTGTGAAAGAATTAGCAAAGGAAGGGAGATGAAAAACATCATAACTAGGTAACAAAATATGTTCGATACAGGTGTTAACCTATCAGGGGTACAGTCATGCAACAGATAGGAATTGTGTTATTTGAGATTGTCAGGTCATCCTCAGTCTTAAAATTCAGGCTCTGTAATTGCATCTCTGCTGTAAACAGCCTGTAGTTAAGGAGCTACGTGTACAACTCAGAGCTGTCTAGCAAACAGACTGCTAGCCAACATAGCATTACCATCTCTCTTCAGAGAAGGCAGTGCTTGATGGGACCCAAGAGAGTCGTGTTCGTTCGTCTGCTTCACTCCTTGCCAGTTGTCAGATCTTGCCTCATGTCTCCACTGCAGTTTCTCAGCTCATCCTTAGACTTTCTCACTCTGTGCCCAATCTCTCAGCAAGGAGTCTCAGCACTCAACTGCACATCCAAGAGCTTAGTAAAATTACCCACCAGGCATTATTAAAACAAGAGTAGTCCTGGCTTAGGCTCAATTAAATAGCTGGTCCCCACCTCTTCAACACAGAAAGCATTGCCATCTGTGTATAGCAGCTAGAACTATGATACTGCAAATGCCTGTGAGGCCTTTAAATGACAGTGTATCCTTAATTACAATACAATGAACAGGTGAGTGTCAGTCATATTTTATATTCTCAGATGAAAAATATACTTAAACACAAATATTTCTGTTATCAATAAAAAGCATTTTATTGAATGGGCAGAACTGGGACAAAGAGATGTGCATGTGCCTGACAGAGGAAACCTTTTAAGACTGAAGGTCTCACACTCTGAGATAAGTAGAAAAGGTTTTTGCTGAATGCAGGAGCAGAAATGTGCATAGCAAAGACTGCTACTAAAAGCAATTTGTGAATTCTTTAGAGGTAATGGTTTCTCTTCACAAGCGCACAGCTATAAATTAAAAGCTCTAAAGTCTTTTCCACTATATTTTATTTTCATTATTTTCTGCCCCAAACCCTGAGACTATTAAAAAGATTCTCCTCACTTTGCAAATCTATATGCAGGTAAAACTGCTATTTAACTTCACAATACACAAAAAAAAACACCTCTATCTCAGAACGGACTTCAGTTGCAAGTAAGTGTTAGAAATTATCACTCATTTATTAAAATCAATGATAATGAGCCCCTCTGGAGTCGCTAATTGGTTCTAGGCATAGTGTTAAGTTCCTGAGATGCAAAACCAGTTCATTATCAACACTCATCCAGCAACGTACTTGTCTTTAATGGCAACAACTCTTTACTGAAATGCTGCTTTGCACTTACATGAAATCAAATGCAAGAAATGCTCTCAAAGCCCATGAGGAAAATGACAGCTACTCGCATTTCACCGAACACTAGAACTGGCAAAAATCTTCCCTTTCAAACTCTAACTTCAATGACTCATCACAAAACAACTCAATCAGCAAAGCTCATACATCTGGTAGCAATGTGGTGCTACAGCTAAAACCCTCCTCAGCCATCAGCTCACAGACCCAACTCTTTCCAGCATCACTCTCACCCATGGGGAAAGAATTCCTTCAACACAGCCTTAAATCAGACCAGGTATTGACAGGGCCTTATTTGAGACAAGGGGGGAGTTCATACCTCATGGAGTTATTGGTTCAACAGACCTTGCTGCACTGATTTACACTGAGTTTATGTTTTCAGATTTATCCCTGCAAACATAAAGACAAGGAGCATGACTGTTCTCACATGCTTCAGTAAAAGTGCAGTGCATAGGATCCACCGTATCTGCAGATCTCTGTAGATGATAACCACCAGAAGAAAGGTGATAACAAGCAACAAAGAAAGCGGGAACATCAAACATTGCTACAATCATGCTGGTGGGAAACATCTACCCACTGCCTTATCTTTCTCTCATTTTATACTGATGTTGAAATACTACTGACATCTCCTATAGCAGTATTTTACAGTACAATCACCTCCACACTTTTGCACAGGCAATACAAATTTATTTTCAGCAGACCTAACAGAAAGCCTTTTAGATATCTTACTGGACCATTGTTCAGAGTGAACTGAGATATGCTTTTCCTAAGGAATACAGAGAGATGTATGCTCATTCAGAAACTACAGAATATAACCACATAAACTGCATGAACAAAATGCCTAAACACGTTTAATGAAAAGTAAATATCTGACGTTTGCCACCACTTTTTTCCCTGAAGTCATGTGTTTGGCTAAAGTCATACACGACTCTATCTGGCTTTCCCTTCATGAAAGGAAAAGATTATGGTAGATATTTTTTGGCTGTTCCTTTGGATTCCAAAGGTCAGACAGTCTGAATGCAACCTCAAATTTGCAAAAGCAACAATACAACAAACCCACCCACAAATTCATTTTAAGAACGGTCTTGGAAGAAGTCTGAATAACTAGCAGAGCTGAACTGTGTTTATCACTCACTCACCTAGGATCTTCAGGCCATTCTAGAGATGTAACTGCAGTCCATACATTGAGAAAACCTCACTCTTCTGGACATAACCACATTGTAGCTCATCAAACATTTGAATCAATGTTTTACCTCACTTCTTCTTCTGTCTCACAGGTTGTTTCTGGACAGACACTGCAGACACACAAGCACGTCTTGCAAGTTGCTAGTCAAATACCACCACAGCTCTTTATGAGTAGCTGGCTCATGGTCATGTGCCTTCCATGAGAACAGGATGGAACAGGAATGTCCATCCTGAGTACTGACCCTTGGAAACCACAGAGAGCTGCAGAACCCAGTGCCGTGCCACACAAAGCCAGCAACGGGTGAGACAGCTGAGACCTGAAAAGAAGAATAGCTGTTTCAGCACAACTATGAGGGCAGCTGAGTTAATTAGCTGTGGCCTGCTCAGCTGAAACTAACTCGGTATTTTCACATTGAGCTGGTGATTTTTTACCCTGTACAAACAACTACACTGTAAGTCTCATTAGGAGTTTTTCAAATGTTTTTCTAGTTGGGACATAAAGTAGGTAACATTTGTTTAATTATTCCTACATCTTCTTCAAGGACCACAGGTATTGCACATTACTAGGGTCTATTAAAATATCAAAGCAACTTGCACTGTCAAATGCCCTTTCTGACATATCTCACGTGCTTTATTAAAAGACAAACCTGTAATGTTCTTGAAGGCACTTATTCGGATGTGAGCAGCCTTATGTGTAAGTAAACTCTATCAAGCATGTCTGCTTGAGGAGCTAGATCTTAAGCACCTGTAGAAATAATAACACTTCCAACCTGGAGCTGAGAGAATCCAAAGAATGCCCTGCTGTATGTATTCCATACTAGCATCTTTCCAAGTCTTCTAAATCTTGCATAAAATAATTCAGTAACTGTAACTCAGTAAGGCTTCACAAGGCTAGGTAATGGTGATTCTGGGATGAGTGACCTTTGAGTCATTCTTTGGGTTTTGTTACTTTTAAATAAAATGGATTATAAAAACTGATGACAGTATCCTTATGATTCACTGTGTTCCTCACATCATCCCCAAAGCTAACTTCTTTTAAACAAAATCATTTGGTGAAAATGTGTCATAGGTTACAATTTGAAGCCGGTCTAGCTGTTAGATCGCAATCACAGAGATTAAAGTAAGTATATTTCAATGCATAGAAATAGTCCAATTGGCTTCAGAGAATTATTCTGATGTATAAAATCAGATTGCAGTACAGCTTTAATGAAAAAAAACCCTGATGAAAATCAATCTACTGTCCAATTCATAGACAATTATTTATTTGTGCATACGCATCACTAGATTGCCAAGGGAAGCTGATAATAAACATTCTGAAGGTCACCAGGCATCTCTCATTACAAGAACCTTGTTTTATTTTCATGTAAGTTTGCCCTAATCTTGAACCATTTCAACTGAAGAGTTTCACAGCATACACCAACTCAAGATGAGGGTCTTTTTATTAATAACTAGAGATTAAAAACATTAATCTATTTCAAATACCCATATTTTGTTTGGGGTATATGAAAACCCCCCCAACTGGCTAGCTTTCTTCTATAGGTTCTAGATGTTCAAGCAGACACTTAAGATTCTGAAGGCTTTTGAATAAGCTTTTTTTACATCCCAAGAAATCTGTTAGTGTCTGGGCCTTTCCAGGGCTTGGAGGACACAGCCTTGTGCGTGCTCAACAGAAACAGATTTATCATCTCAATTTCCCCACGGTTCCATCTGCGCAGGGCATGCTGCCGAGAGGCTCAACAGGAGCTTCCTTGTAGCCACTGGCTCTTCTGAGTTAAGCTCTCTTTAGTGTCCATAGGCCTCTTACAGTGAATGACCTTCAGATGGGTCCAAGTTGCCTGAGCTGATGCAGAGATAAAAAGAAGAATATATTGGGTCAGTTAAGTACAGGGTGAAAGAGGCCTGCCGGCATCTGGCAGGGCACTGGTAGAACTGCACAAGGAAACCAATACAGAGAGTGGGAAATAGAAGAATTTGACGAAGAAGGGTGAAATGAGGGTCAGAAGTCATGAAGGACCCAAAAATGAAGAAACCCAAGTGCAAAGTGGGCACTGCCTGTCTGAGGAGCAGCTGGGTAAAAGCCAAGCATGGGAGTTTGGAGATGCTGGCAACAAAGTGGCCATGGGCATCTTGGGCTCTAAGACCAGAGCCAGGAGATCCAGGGAAGGATCCCCCTCTACTCAGCTTTCACTAGAGCATTTCTGGAGTACTGCATCCAGGTATTAGCCCCCCAGTGCAGTAAAGTCGCTATGGAGCTAGGGGGAGTTCAGGGCAGCATCACTGGGACAGTGTGACTGGAGCACCATGCCTGTATGGAGAGACTGGGGAGAGACTTCTTCAGGGGACTAAAAAAGAAGGCCCAGTGCCACCGGTGCCAGTGGAAGATATACAAGAGATGCTGATGGGCTGCCCAGAGAGGCTGTCTGTGTGCACTTCACCTTTGTAGGTTTTCAAGACCAAACTGGGTAAAAGCCAAAAACAGCCTGATCTGACCTTAAAGGTGTTTTTGCTATGAGCAGGACTCAAGGATGCTGAGATCGCTTCAACCAGAGTTATAGCACGATCCTGCAACTTGTGCAAGGGCAAGGGCAGCCAGAATGGGACAGAACAACCTTCAGCAGCCATCAGGTCATCCTGCTCCCAAGCTCTACCACAACTCCAGGGCCTCCCACTTCACCAGCCCTATCAGTCTCTCAGCGCCTGCCCTTGCTACCCTACTGCAATCTTCTTCATCAAACACGAGGCCCAAGCAGGGTGTGCTTTTCAGTCACAAAATTAAAATTTCACTGATATCCTGTGGAGTGTGGGAAGAACACAAAAATCTCCTTTCGGCTTCCATGGCTTAAGGACCTTGATTACCTACGTGGCATTACAAGCCATTCAGACTGCAAAGTCAAGCTCTCAGAACAAGCTGGGATGGCAAAACCACAAACGCTCAATACACCGGAGGAAATTTGTTCCTGAAGAGGACAAGGCCCGGTGCGGGCACGGCAGCGTGCTGAGGGGCAGCTCCCAAGCAGGTGTGCTTCCAGCAGCGCTTACCTGTGCTGCCCATCTCCCAGACCCCTCCACCGCAGGTACCAAGGGCAGGGGCACTGCTGTGGCAGCGCAGACATTTACCGAGAGCCTGGCGGGGGTGGCACCTCCTGCTCTGACTAAAGGCCTGAAAGAGAGAGCGGCTGTGCCGCAGCCGAGCAGAGCCCACGCCTGCCTTCCTGCTCCGTCACCCCACAGCCACCCCCAGCGCAGGGACACGCCAGCAGGAGACCCGACCCCGGGGAAACGCAGGAGCCTCCTGCCCACGGAGCGAGCGAACAGCACCAGCTCCATCCCTCCGGTTTCCTTTTCCCCGGCGGCCCCTCCCCGCTCCCTCCCTCTGCCCCCACGCCCCGCGGTGGTCCCCGGCCTCCGAGCCCCGCGGGCGGGCGGCGATGGCTCCGCGGCGGGCGGTACCTGNCGCCGGTGCGGGGAGCGGGGCAGCGCCGCTGCCAGCCCTCCGGGCCGCCCCGCCGGTGGGCGTGGGGGTTGGTTCCTGGGGGTGCGGAGTGGGTCTCGATGTCCCTTTTTGTCCTCTTGAGAACCAGGGGAAGCTCCCGGGCAGCTGCCGGGTTCCATCCCCGCAGCACGGTGGTCGTTCCTAAGAGCAAAGAAATGGTCTTCCTCAAGCATCCCTTGATGCTTGGGAGCAGGGGCTGTGGAAGGTGACGGGTCACAGTCACACGAGCCAAGGATGCAGGGCGCTGGCATGGATCCTCTGTGAGGTTAGCCGACTGAAAGCTCGAATGCATCCGCGGCGATCTGTGCCCGGAAAGCACAGCTCGGTATCGAGTGTTCCGCAGGAAGGGCCGTGGTACCATTCAGTTCCTTGAAGCAATTGAAGAGCGAGAGAAAAGCTCTTGACATTGCTCACAAAGACTGAGGAGCTGTATCTTAAGCTTCCCGTATCAAGGATGCAGATGTCTTTCAAATGTATAGCTGTTTTGGCAAGAATCTCGTGGGGCAAAAATAATGCAGCACTGGGGATGTTTTAGGAGGCAGGTGGGTTTCCAGAAAGGCCTGCTTGTTGGTAAAGAGCATCTGATGTCAGGAGCATCGGGCCAAATGGACCTTCCTGTTTTAAATACTTCCTCAAAACAGGATAAACCCTGTATCTGTATACTCTGTGGCTGCAGAATGGTTACCAAAACATCATCCCTCTTCATGCTCCAAGGAGTAAATTAGTTAATGTGTTTCTCTCTGTTGTTTCCCATCTTGTTCCTGCGGTCAGAAGTCATGCAGGATGCTGAAGCAGGTTTGCAGCATCCCCCCGAGCCTGCATGATGCAGCTGTGAAATTGCCTCTTTTGTTCTCTCCTTCGGTCTCTATCAGCTGCTGTTGAGCAAGGTTGATGTGGGATGGTTTTGAAGCTGGTTTAAACTTGAAAATACAGCTTTGTTGAAGCAGGGTTTATTTTTGTATTTTTCATTTAATCTCCTGAACAAAAAGTTACTAAATTGGCAAATGAGTTTTGGGGGAGGGAAGGTTTCAGCCTGGAAAATTGAGTTTGTGGAGGCTTTTCTAAAATGAAGACTCTGTTTTATGGTTAAAAGTGAGATCCTTGTTTGAAAAATAAGCGAATTGCTCGTGGTTTATTGCAGCGTTAAAATCCAAACAAAATGCCTCAACATCATTACAATTAAAAGATCCATAGCCCTGTGCTGATTTTGTTCCAGCTATAAAATTATTTGAAATGTTCATCTTTTTTCCTCCCCTCTGGTTAGGGGCAATGGACGTTTTAGAAGCACCATATATCAATAAAACCCGAGGTACTAATGTCATACTGTGTCCCTGCCTCTTCTGTGTAGCTTTCCATCCACACCTGTGTCCGCCGCGCAGATGGTGTCCTCTGTGGGGACATGCGGGCAGGGGGTGCTGTGGCAGCAGCCCTTCAGCATCTTTGGTGAGCAGTCAGGCAGCTCCTGGGAGCCTTTTCCCACTGGTGCTCTCTCTTCCCAGCCTTCCCGGGGATGGAGTTCCTGGCGGTAGTAACCCTTGGGAGAGGTCAGCGCCGTAGAACCAGCACACAGCAGTGCATGTCTGCCTTTCAAATCTTATCAAATAGCCTTGTGGTGAGTTGGTATTACCTCTATTCCGTCTGCTAAGCTTAGTTTGATAGAGGTGCAGTTGTTTAAAAAAAGTCAAGTAGGAATAAAAACAATATATAAATCTCCATTGCTGTGTGAACGTATTAGAGTGCCTTCCTTTCTTCCTAATTTGCTATTGATGTGGCATCTCTAAGTAGTTTATTGATGAAGTGCTCTATTTGCTTTTCATTGCCCTGTTTTGTTCTTGGCCTTATCCCCAGGGCCTGTGAAACCCTTTAGAAATTCCCACTGGTGCTTTGTAAATGAGAACAAAGCTAATCACCTCCTGGATCTCTCCTGCTGCTGAAAGAAACTAGCAGTCTGCTCAGTGAGTCTTTCTGCTCAACAATACCACATTTTCAAAGTCAGTCAGAATATTCTCTCTGTGAAGTGCGTTACCTCAGGGCTCTTAAAAGTGATGGAGAATTAAATAAAGGCCTGACATAACCAAAACCAATTAAGGACAATTCACAAGACTGTTGTATAACTGATGCAAAATAAGTGTAGTTCAGTCTGTTAACCTACTTTTGCTTGCCACATCCCTTACCATTATCTTACAAGTATCATCATTTGGGTTTGTTTTTCTTTTTAATGAGAGAATGTTCTGTCATTTTGCCATTTCAACACAGGAAACAGTAAAATAAAATTAACATCATGGCTAAGTAATAAAATTATCTGTGTTCATCTTTAATGCCGTGTGGCTGACACAGCTGAGTGATATCTGAAAGTGCGAATAACAAGGAACTTCCTTGAATCAAAGGTGTAAAAGATTAATTCCAAGTAAAAGACAAGCAGACATCCTCCGATACTTCCTGAAATTGTATGTGGTTGTAGCATACACAAAGTGAAAAATACATAGCCCCAGGCTTTCTTAGGTGTTTAGAGGCTGTCAAAGCTTTGGTGAACACAGCACAAAGAGGATAATTTTATGTACCATGTGAAACATGATTAAGTGAGGAGAGGTAAGACTTGCTTCAGTCCTTCTGGGTGAAAGTGAGATACTATTTGTATCCATTGTATTTAAACTATATGTTGAGTTAGGGGCTTTGTATGTGTGGTCCATACATCTGCCATATGAATGTGCCAGATGTTATTAATCCAGATGTTCTCATTGCTGGATTAGCTCCTCAGCTTTGTTGCTGCACAGTCAAACACAGGTCTGTTGTGTCTCACACTGTGAGCACAGGGCTCACCAAAGCTACTGACAGTCACACATCCCAGACATCCTGGCACAACCTTCTGCAGGAGTCTCGTGGGGATGTTTGGTCATGGTCTGTGACTGTTTGGCTAAATGTCCCTGGAGCAGAGGAGGAATCATGCTTCTGCAGTGGTCACAGGGTAGTCATGAAGCAGGATCATGTACTCAAATGATCTGCTCTGAGAGTGCTTGCTCCCCTGCTGCAGTCTTTGTCATAACCTGTCCTTTCATGGTACAGCTCATCAGACATTCCCCTCCCTCCCTCTCTTCCCATCATACAACTCATCCCATCATTGAAAGGCTTATAAATAACAAGGGAGTGAGAGCTCTAATCCCTTCTGAAAATGATCATCTTGTCCCTTTTGCTCCAGCCCCAACATTAAAATCTTATCCATCCTAAAACCATCTCTATCTGCTGCTGCTCTATGGAATTTCCATATTTTTGCCACTATACTCATATATTCCTGTGCCCTCTTGGCACATTAAATAGTTCATGGCAAAGGCAGCTTCACACACTGTGTTTTCTCTAGTCTTGTCCCCATCAATGAGTCCAACAAATTTGCAACATGACTCAGTCCCATAATTGTTCTGAAAACCACACAACCAGCGACACCCTTGTCTCTCCTTTGATTCACTGAAATGGTTCTGAGATTTACTACATTTTCTTGTCTCCTTGATGAACAGCTTAAGGGCAGTGGGCAGCCGATAAAAGATTCTCAGTGCCTTGGGAAGGGCGGATTGTCACTGGTGAGATCCCACTGTGATGTATGATCATCAAATCACACTGGAGGTGGCATGTGTTCCTTTTGTCAAGTCCCATCAGCTGATAAAGTATGAGGTCAGAAACAGCAAGAGCTTTGGCACAGGCAGAGAGGTTGATGAAGAACAACTCACTGTGGCTGTGATTTGGAGCAAAAGCTGCTTGTGGTTGCAAGAACATCTGTTACAAGATGGTCATGGGGTACAGGCACAGATTTGGTCCTGCTAATGCATGATGCCTGTTCTGTTGAAGTTGGAAACTAGTCAAAACAAAGAGAGGGACTTATGACTTACAGCTACATTTAAATTGTCACTGTCCCTCCAAGGTTACTGTACTTCTGGTTACTCTGATCACAGTGGTCAGCTCAGCTCACCCACACTGTGGTTCTTTACTGGCTATGATGGCACCCTCACAGTTCTTTTGCCTTTCACCCCCTCTGTGTTTGACAGAAGCAGAAGCTAATCGTCAATGACCCTTTAAAACTTTTTATTGGTCACTTCATTGCTTTTTATTTTTTATGCAGTCATGCAGGTATTGATGCAAGGTGCTACAGATGTGGGGCTCTGGACTCAGCCTGGACATAATCCTGTACACTATAGCTTTTTTCCTGTTTATGAAGCACTTCTGATGGGCAGACCATTTATTCTTCCTGCTGCTCTGTCTGACTGTGTGCTGCTTTCTTGTCCTCACTCCCACCACCAGCTCATGGCTGCCTACAGAACAGTCAGGAATTAAAAATGCCACAAGCTAATGAGTACGTCAGATCCATCCCACTGTGTGCTCAGTGTGTACAGTGTGCTGGAGTCAGACAGTTCACCTGGCTTTTAATTGCCTTATGCCTTTAATTCTCAATGGCCTGGGCATTACTGCAGTGCTCTGCAGCCTGTGTTTGCTTACAGCTACGTGACGGTACCGGTGCAGTCCAAGGCACGGACTGTAGTGCTGAGCAGACAGGGAGCCTGAGGGTGCAGGCACCTGGAGAGCTGCAGGCCTCAGGCTCTAGGGGCAGGACTTCCACTGCATGCTGCAGAACACACAGATCGATTTTTTGTGTCAATTCGAATAAAGTGTCTTTTCTCCTGAAGGGCTAAATACATCACAGCAGCTGTCTGGCTGTCTACAGGTTTGGGCTGTTGCACTCCAGCAGCTCCTTGGCATCTGTGTAATGGTCTCCAATCTGGCAAACATGAAGGAAGAAAGAATTACTCACAGGAGTTGAATTTGAAAATTCTGGTGCTTGTTAAACCACTGCTGCTGGAAATAAATGTATTTCCAAAAGTTGTAGGGGGATGTGCATGAAGGAAGGATGTGGGGGTAAGAATTGGTTTGGTGCTGTCAGACATTAGGAGGGTGTCTGAAGTCTCAGCACTTGTAGCCTTTGAGATGGGGAAAGGTGTTCTTATGGAGGAGAAAAGTCTCTGTACCTCTTGGATCTGAAATCTGTGTTTTACAGTCCTGATTTATATACCAATTTTCAAGCAAACATTCATTTTAAATTAAGTAATTTTATGTCTGCATTGTCTGAAATAGTACTGTCTTTATTGTCTGTGTGCACACAGATTTCTCAAAGTGAGATTTTAATCTGCAGCTGCTATGTTTAATAGCTACAATTAGGGAAATGGTTAAGAGTACTTGATTTTATCGCATTTATACTTCCTTTTCTGTTAAGGAAGATGCTCTTTGTGGTAGTGTTTTAATGAAACACAATAAAATGTTGATGGTAAAATCTGCAGATGAAATTAAAAATGAGAAGGACACTTCTAGAATATAAGACACAGTAGAAATGAATTCCTTTTGGTTTTCCTTTTATTTACCTTGATGGCTCAAATTTCCATGTGGAAGGCTCATACTTTCTTTTAAAAGCAACAGGGTGTTATGCTCTAGTGATGAAAGGGCTGGGGAGTTGTGAGCTTAACAGTGTGTGCAATAAAAAAGAAGTATTTGAGAGTGTTTGATTGCTCTTTTTAAGTTACCTGGCTGCAGTGTGTGAGCTGTAGAAAATGTTCAGGAAGCTACTGAAAACACATTAAGTCCATGGATACAATAAGGGAAGAAGATTTTTGCCATTTCCAATGGAACTAAAATTTGGAAAAGGCAGATCACAGGGCCTTAATGGGGCCAGAGGAGAACCAGGCTAAATATTGCAGTGCTGAGGCAAGACTGCTCCAGAAGGAACTGGTTCTGGTGTGAGCAGAAGCCAGTTTGCTCCACCTGGCTCCATGGCCAACATCTGCCTGACCATTTTTTATTTTAGCAATGTGGACCTAACCAGGGAGTTGTTTCTCATTGACTCCAGGACCATTACACACCCATTATGAGGATGCTGGGCAATGCCTCCAGGAGCACCAGACAGATGGAAAGGGGAGTGTGTGCTTCTCCCAAGAAGGTGGTAGTGAGTGGCTAGTCAGGGAAGTGCACAGCTGCAGGAGCCTGCAGTGTCCTACAAGGGGTCTCAGACTCTCACTGTGACATGAGCTGAAAGCACCAGTTGCTGTTACCATTCTCCTGGGTATGAACAGTGCTGCCCTCCTCTTGAAGCTGGCTTTAGATCATGAAAGGACCAGTCAGCCTTTGCCCATTCTGCCACTTGTTCGATTGATGAATGCATCGATCTGTGTTGTATTCATCAAATTAATGCATGAAATAAATATTTAGGACGCAATGCCATGTGTACCAAAAGTTAGGAAATGCCTGGTTCTCAAACTTCCCAGTATAACCTAAAGGGATCCTACTCAGACATCCCATCGCAGTGCTGGGAAGGTTCAGGACAAAAGCATGAAGGAACTGTGCAATTAAACACCAGTTTTATGCCTGCACTTACGTGCAACTTCACAAGCAACACCAAATATGCCACTTCTGGTCATAGTTCAGCATTTGGATGTCAACTGCTTTTACCCTGCATAGCAAGGCTCTGATGCAGTGCTGAAACATAAGCTCCTGCAGTTCGTGAAGGCCAAAATTAGGCATTAATTCTCTTATGTGAGTGTAATAAGTTACCTTACTGTTATCTACAGTGAGTCACCTCTGAACCTTCAGTATGGTAACTCAGAGACTTTGGTGATCTTGATACCCTCATTCTTCTTGTGCAGTGTCTGGTTGGGGTTTGGGATGTTTGAAAAGGATTGCCGTCTCATGTGTTTGGCTCAAAAGAAAAGGAGAAGGAGCACAATCCAGTATCCTCTTTCCTGCCCTTGAAGGACAAGGGCCTCGTGTCCCTGAAGTCTGGGAGATTAGGAGGGACATACCCCACTGGTGGTGAGTGTATGAGGGAAGATGCTAACCCTCATTCTTTAGCTGGGGAATTTTTGACCCTGACAAGGAAGGAGAAGGATGAGAAGTGAGTTTAGTGCTTCATGTGTTGGCACTGGTGTGGAGGGAGAACAAAGAAACCTAAGGTAACTTCTTTTTTTTTTTCCCCTGCTCAGGGATGGCATCCCTCAGTCCGTCATGGGGGCCCCAGGGTGGTGTGACAGGATGGTGATGTGAAGCACAGTCCTCCCCCATTGCCCAGCGGCAACTGCTCAGGCAGCTCAGCTGTGTCTCTGCACAATATCTGCTGCTGCTCTGTCAGCAGCTCCAGCCCATCCTCAGCGTGCTGACAGACAAGCTCAGGTGGTTCGGGAGCAGAGACAGTTTGGGGGCTGATGCTTTGGCTGGGACACGTTTGTTTTGGCCAGCTCTGCTACAAAATCAACTGCAGAGAGCAGAGGTGCTTTGTGGTGTTGGCAGTGCCTGAAGTCAGCAGGAATTCAGAATGAGCCCTGGCTTGAACCATCAGCATGTGCCTCATAGATCCCTCAATGCTTCAGTCATTCTGGAGTGTTGCCAGTGTGCTTTCCAGCCTAAGGAAACAGAGACGTGAAATAACAGAAGTTTAACATTCAATGTCTCAACCAAAGCAGAGAGGAATTTCCAAGTCAAAGATACTTTTTTTACCCCAAGGACATTCGCTGTGCAGGGTATGAATACCTACTTCCAAAAAAACGGAGGTCTGCTCCTTTCCCAGGAAGGGATCACAAGGATCCATTGTAAAGTCAAGGGTTAAGTAATCCTGATGCAGGATGGACCAGTGTCTCCAGTAAGAGATATCAATTCACTTTTAAAATGGGAAAGAAGGAAAGGAGAGAAATGTCCTTGTTCTGCTCCAGCATTCTTTGTGGACAAGATATAAAGCCTTTGGCTGTATGAACATGTTGCTCAATAACCTGAATATCTGTTAGCTCAGTGCACATTGTAAAAATACTTGTATAATGTTCTAGGGAGCACATTCCCACTCTCATTAAACAAACCTGAATACATTTCAGATTTATACTATGATGACAGTGAAGATGAATAAAGTTATTTTCTTCATTGTGGGGCCTGTGAAGTCACAAAAAATGCAGCTGTTTTAGGTGATGGGCAGCCTAGGAAGTCAGGGCTGTGTTTGCTCAGAATGAGGTTTGCTGTTACAAAGAATTTTCCTTTATTCTCTGAGGATGATATAAATTGCTACTAGTCCCAATTAACTGTTTCAATGATGACATTTTTCAGAGAAATAGGCTGGAAGAGGAGAAATATATAATGAGTGAGGTTTCCGCCTTTGCTCTGCCCTTTCTATAATGAATAAAATAGGAACGAATAGTGAGGAAGAATAATCCATAAAACTCCCAAATGCAGTTGGAAGAGGTGTTCCCTCATGCAGAAAACAGCCATCGGTCTGCCTTCTAAAGATGCTTTCAGAAGCACAGGACCTGGTATTTTGAGAGGATGATGCTGGAGACAGAAGGGCCTGGAGCCAGAGTGCAGCCACAGCGTGGAGCAGAGAGGCTGCTCTGGGCAGAGCTCTGGTGCCTGCAGGCGCTTACTGCAGGCTGGGAGCCACAGCTTAGCCCATGTCCCAAAGCTGCCTGAGCTGTGCAGAATAGCTCAGTATCAGGAGCACGTCAAGGTATCTTCAAACCCCTTTACCCCTATTTGTGAAGCTTCAATTTTCTCAGTTCAGTAAAAATCTGATTTAATGGCATAACCTCTCTGAGAAAGACTCCCCATTTCCCTTTGCCATCTAAGGCACTGAATTTACTTGAATCCTTAACTAAAACTTTGCCCCAGAAAGCACCTGCTGGCCTGAGCATCTGTCCAAGAGCGTTTCTCTCTCTTGACAGACTTGCTTTTTCCTAGAAGGCTGTAGAGAAAGTTCCCTGTCTGGGGAAATTAAGAGCTCTGATTCTTGGTGCAAGGCAGATTTAACAGCATCAGATAAGCTGGTGACCACCCCTGGCTGCCCAAGAGAACTGCTTTGAAGAGAGGCCGTGGGAAGCATTGCTCTGCTACTGTCCAGTTAACCCACAGCCCAGTGCAGAGTGGTGAGTTGAAACCACCAGCCAGGATGCTTCTGTTTCCCAGAGACGATTCCTGAGCCAGCTCCTGTGTCCACGCTAGGGATTGTTCACCAGTATTTGAAACTGTGAACTTGATATCACTGTTTTGTGCTGCAGAATAGCATGCTCTTCACCCATCCAATAAAAAATGTCCAGCATCTTTGTGTATAAATCTGTTAGGTCATGCCTGCGTTTCCCAGCTATTGTTTCAGGAGTCTCCTTCCGGTATTTAAAGACAGGAAATATCTTCTTTAATATCTGTCATCTTCCAGCTTTGAAGCTATGCTGGACAACGAAGACAGACAAACATTTAATTCTCCCCTAATCCTTTAAATACCTTTACAAGCACATGGTGTTCACACTCTGTTAAGTCCCTCTCCTGTAGCAGCTGTACATCTTCTTTAAACTCTGCCTCTGAAGCCTGCAGCTTCAGCTGGGTTGGAACAGGAGCCCGTGGTACCGTTGCCCTGCGGTGGCTGTCCTTCTGGGTGGTACAGAGAGGGATGGTTTTCCATGATAAAGCAATCCTCTGGATTGAATTGCAGTTACCTAATCCTCTCCCAAGGTACTCCTGGTTAGTTTTGTCAAGTGAACAAAGAAGTCAACTTAGACGTGCTCCAGGCTGGATTTGGGTATCTCTGAGAGTTTCTGATCATTCCTGTGATTAGCCAGCCTGATCTGGTAGCTTTAACACAAAAGTGCAAGCACAGGGTCAGAATCTTTTTCTTCAGGAAAGGTAACTGAAATAGAAGATTTCCATAACTTCACTCCCCAGGAAAACATCTGAAAGAGCAGACATGAGACTTGGGACAAACCCATCTCTCTCAAGCCTCCTGTTGTTTTTTTATGGTGTGGGATTTAAGTAGTTGCCTTACAGGATGTGGGAGTGGGCTGGGATGCATTGCTGTTTGTATGAATTGGTAAGTACTCATTTACTTAAACCCCACAAAATTATTTTCTTTCCCCCCCCCCTTTTCTTCCTGAACATGAAAAGTTTTCAGTTGTTTTCAATAGTTTTGCTGCCTCTCTGTGAGGACCCATGAAGGTATTTAGTCTGTTCCACTGGCTGAAGACAGCTAACCACAGCAGTATCATTTCTGACAGCTGCCTAAGCAGCCCCGAGGACCTTCAGACCCCATACCCTCCTCAGACAGTCCATCCTCATATTATCCTTCCTGTTAAAAATTCCACCTGGCATCTAACCTGAAGCCATGATTTCTTTGCCTGTAGAAATCATCATGGAAAATAATCAATTTTTTCCCCCTGGCATATATATATATATTATATCCATTCAAAAAATCTCTTTCCTATTCCCACTCAAACCTCCTCTTCTTCAGGCTAAACAACATTCTTTTCTATATATTTTCTAGACTTCTGTTCATGTGCATTGCTTATTTCTTCCTGGGCTACATCATATTACCATGGTGGCACTATTCTACAAGCTAAAATCTGAGGGCCAGACATCATCATTTAGATCAATGTAGGCATGGGAGCCAAGCTTTGGGCTCCTTATCGAAAGTCTTGCCTTTTATCATAGGCTGTAAAAGCCTGGTGAAAGCATTCTCTGATGAAAGCTTAGATAATTTAATAAAAAGTAGCATTTCTGGAGCTGATCTGTCATCCAAGTGCACAGCTACGCTGTGCCACAGTGTTGGTGGCCATTGGGAAATTTTTCTTTATTGCACACTCTCACTTGCTGAAAGCTAAAACTGATCTAATAGCAGGAGGCCTTGGAGGCACAGTAAAGTGTATAAAAAAGACTCAATTTTAAATTTTTTTTTTAAAAAAAAAGAGAACCAAAAGGAGAAGCCAAAATAGGCCACTACTGAGGGTTAAAAAGACAGATATAACAAAAGAATATTTCTGAGGTTTTGTGCTGTTTTGTGCATTTGAGTCACTTATAAAAAGACTATATTCAATGTTGAGAAACTAATGAAATGTTCTTCATGAAGGGTTTTTCAAATTCCTTTTTTTTAAAATGATTTCCTTCTTTAAACAGCACTGTCTTGTTAGCTGCTGAAAGCTTCTCTTTGTAACCTTCTAAAGCACTCCAGATATTTTCTATGAGAAGGTTTTAAACTCCCCAGCATAAACAGATGGTCTATTGGTATTTGTATGTCAGAAGCTAGCAGTTTATATGGTAAAGCACACTAGATTAAGTCTTTGGCGTTGGAGGGAAAGTTCATGAATAAAATGGTCTTGTGATGGGTTTACTCTTGTAAGACCCACACAATTAATCAAGAGCATTGTGGCATGTAATGTCATAAAGAGGCCATGTAACTATGGGCAAACTCTTTTGGCTAGTGGGTTTGTTACTTAAATGAAGGGAAAAGGTGGCTTTCAGGGAGTGTTATGCATGAAATCCTGATTTTAGCTGTACTTATGCAGTTAACTTGCTGCTCACACGGGAGTGGGGATACCAGGTAGCCCTGCAGCTTTGATCAGCCTTTTGGAAATGCACATGAGGTTCCTACCTCTGCTGTACACATCCTGTGAGCCTGGTTATCCAACAGCCCAAGGCTAACACGTTCACTCTAAGGAAATCAGTGAGAGTACAATGGGGTTTTTTACACCTATTTGAATTTGCTGTAGAGTTAGGTTGTTCTTAGAGGTACTGTGAATAACATTGTGCTAGCTATAAGTCTTGCTGAAGGACAAGTAGCATAGAAAAAACCCACAGTCCTTAGGAGAAAAAGGAACTCAAAAAAGGAATAAACCATCATTGACAAAGCTGTTGAGTAGACTCACAAAGGGTTATATTGCCCAATGCATGTATTTTTAGACATTCTTCAGTATTTACCTTAAAGACATTGCTAAATTTGAGGAATCATATAATATGGCATGTGCATTCTGACATATTTCTCTTTTTAAAAACTGCACTTTCGGAAAACTCATCAACTTCCTTCTCAAATAAATTTGAAGAGATGCAGCCAAATTACTGAGCCCCCCATACGTTTTTCCTTGAAAAAGTTAGATGTCTTTCACAGATGGAAATTTCATTGATATGTGAATTATATTCATAAATTAACCTGACTGTTATGTGTGCTCACTTGTTCATGCAGTCAGCTTATGGAGCTAACCCTATAGGCCACATCTACAGGAAGGAGCTTTCCATATCAGATCTTTAAACAATACCACAATAATTTCTAATAAATATTACTCAGCAGCTGGTACTCTTCAAGAACTACTTTAATTTAAAAAAATAAAATTAGGCCTCTACATTTGAACTTCCCTGTTGTACTTAGAGGCCAGGTAAGCACAAAAGGCCATTTGAATGCATTCCCTGGTTTTATTTTCACCATGACCCTCCAACATAATGGTATCAAGGACAAGCCCTGCCCTTACATGATGTTCACTGACCTTCACAACAACCAGGAGCTTTACCTTTCATCTCAAATTGATATTGAGGGATAGGTTTTGCCATCAGATCTGTTAACTTCAACAGGAGCTGCATGGCTGCACCGACACTCAGCATTTCACCCAAACAGCAGCACCACAGGGTTTTCCCAATGTTCCTGGGCAAGAAGGATAAAACAGAGCAACTATGTCCTGTCAAACAAGGCAGACCAGTCAGCCAGAGTGAAAACATGTCAGGCAGCCCTCCAAAAAACTGTAGATGGAGCATCTTTGTTGCCTGAAGCCGTGTACAGGAATGCACGACATGTCTGGGGAGAGTGAGCTGCTCACCAGGCACATGGCAGTGCAACCAAGTGGGGCTTTATCCCTGCTGCTGTGGGAGGCTCAGGCTGCCTGTGCCACTGCTCATCCTGAGTGTGCTGCAGCAGCTCATCCAGCCTTGGTGCCCAGGCACACAGCACACCAGCAAGAGGGAGCTCCATGTGTGTCCACCCACAAAGGCCGTCGCTTGCTGGGTGCGCGCTCTTCAGCGCACAGGAGGCTGAGTCGTCACAGGAAAAAATCATTTAAGCTTCAGCTCTTTTAAAGGAGCTCTCTTCTAATGAAAATGCCAGTTTGCCAAATGCTACTTCAGGTTGAGTTTCTTTTGTTTGTTTTGGTCTTGTGGTTTGCTTTTTTTGTTGTTTGTTTTTGCTGTTGTTGTTGCTGTTGGTTTGGTTTTGTTTGGCTTTGTTTTTGATTTTCTAAAGCCTAGATTTCTAAGTCCTAATCAACCTGCTTTTTCCAGTTTGCCTGACCTTTTCTGGAGCATGTGGTTTGGGATTGCACCCTGCAAGTCATCCAGTAGGACAGCAACTTGTGCCTGAGCTAGTTTGCAACAATTTTGTGATCAAGAAGTGGTCGGAATAATTTTTGTATTTTATTTAAAAAGACACTTGGGCTATGATTTGGAACTCTGGTAAAGAGGGTCTGTTAAAGTGGTTTGCATGACCCAGAATGCCTAATTTAAAAATTAGGATGGAGTAAGCTTTTACCATGGTTGAAACTTTTATTGTGGCAGGAGGAATCCTGTCCATGTCATCCCTGTTCCTGCAGCTGCCAGACTTCCGTGCTGCTGTGGGAGGGAGCAGCACTCCTGGCTGTGCTGCCTGAGCTGGTAGTGGTTCCCACCAAGTGATTTGGATGCAGTGGGAAAGGTCAGACTTTGCCTGGGCCTGGTGCAATTCCTGCTGTGCTGCATCTAAGCCAGGCAGGGAAAATATTCAGTGTCATTTGTGTCTCACACCCCCTCCATGTGGTCTCGCTGGCTACATCTCCCTGGGCATAGGAGACAGGTCTGGGGACATTTTCTGGCATGGAAGCCATGTGGTGTTTTGTACTCTTATCCCTCTTGTCCTGCATCCACAGTGGGAATGGCTTTTGATCATCAAACCTCTAGGAGGGTGGTCATGGCACCCAAGCACTACCAGGGACTCAGAACCTGGTGGCACAGAGAACCACATTCCAGGGACAGGTCCCAGGCTGTTTTTCAGCTCACTGACAAAGATGTACCTTCTGCAGGTGGGCAGCAGCCCTGCCTGAGGCTCCCACGTCCTGCCTGCCTTGCCTTTTGCCTTTATAGCTGAGATAGACAAAGTGACATCTTTAGGGCTTAAGTTTCTTGATCTGTTTTGGGTTTACCTTTGGGTGAGTGGGACTGTGCTTTATTTTCCCCCTGAGTGCAAGGGAAGCACTTTCTACCACCTGTGCTGGGAATGCTGAAGTGAGGAGAGAGCCACACACCTGCTGGGCACCTCCTCGCTTCAGCATGTCCACCCAGGACGGGGAATATGGGCACAGCCAGTGCAGTGGGACACCGGGCATCTGCCAACATCCTCTCCCATCCATCCTGTGAAAGCACCAGATGCCAGGGAAGGACAAAGGAGCCATTTGTGGATAAGAGTCAGATAGGAGGGACTGAGCAACATTAGCAAAAAAACCCCTGGGAGGGCAGCAGCCAGCAGAGGTGGCGTTGTGAGGGGCACCGAGGGAGGTGCCTTCCTGCTTACCCTGTAGGGGAAGGTGAGCAGAGGGGGACTAAAAGGGTGGATGTGCTGCATGGCAGTCCCATATCATCACCACCAGCAGTGAAGCAGTTAAGATGTGGGGAGCCCTTTTTTTTTTTTTTCCTCTACATCTGAAAATAGCACAAGGCAGCCTTTGAGCACAGGCAGAGATGTGCTGACATTTGTCTCTTCGAAACATCCCCTCCACCACCCCTTCTGCTCAGCTCATGGGGCAGGAAGAGCCGCCCACTTGGAGATGGAGCCCGGAAAGCCTCTCGAGGAACGGGACGCTTCCTCAGGGCTGACCTTCTAAAAATAGCCTGGTAGGGATGAATACTGGTGTGAAACAGCCTGCAACCCAACGTGATGCGGTACACGCTGGTATCTTTTTAGGCTGGAATGAGGTGTAGTGTGAAGGAGGCAAGGAGGAAAGGAGAAGCCAGCTGTCTGATTCCTGGCTTCTCATTTGAGGTGTGTGATAGTGAGGGGAGTGAGGCAGGTATCTCCAGGGTATGATCCAGGGCAGGGCATGGGCTTGGGGACCTGGCCAGCCCTCTTGGGGTAATTAACTCTTGGGGGTACACAGTTCTTGGCTTTAACTTTTGCAGGATCCCAGAGCAAATTGCTCTGCTGCAAGATTCCATCAACCCATTCACCAGCAGCTAAAATAGCATTTTTTGTTGACCATTATTTGTTAACCCTTTCTGATAATGAAACCATGTCTTCAGTCAGTAGGAAAACATGACAGCTCTCTGGCAAAGAGGCAGACTGAGCTCCTGGAAGCTGCCAGATGTTAATTTTTCTCAACCCCCCTCCTAAAATATCACTGTAATTTTAATTTACTCAGATGAATGAGCAGTTGACTAAACAGACACTCAATATAAAATTCATAGTAAGAAAAGAGACACTTGGGATAATTTTGATTGATTTACTTGGCAGAGTTTTGATAGCTACTGAAAAACATACTATTCATGTTTAGGTGAAAAATAAATGCAGTCAAATAAGTGTCACCGCATAGTACTAGGAGGTATATACAGCCACATGTAAAAATGCATAAACACAAACATTTCTGTACAGCAACTTTTCAGTCTGTATAGAGAAACACTGGTTTATAATATGGGGAAAATATAAAGCAGACATACATGCAACAAGGACATGACAGTTACATAGGTCCCACCTGCCTCCCAACAGCTGAAATAACAATAATAACAATAATTATAATAATAATAATAATAATAAAAGCCTTTTTCGGGGAAAAAATTTGAAACCTGGAATGTTTGCATGTTGAGGTTTCCAGAGAGCTTCAGATGTGAAACATATCTGAAGGTGATTTAAAGGCTTGATTCAAAGCCCTGTGAAGGCAATGGAAAGACTCCATTGGTTTCAGTGAGCTTGGGGTCAGACCCAGCTATTTAACCATGATCCCGTTCTGCCCTCCCCCAAAACCCAAAGTTGAAATCTGCAGATAAAAATAAACAATCATATCATACAAAACTTTGTATATAGAATACAAAAGGTAACAGTTGACTTTTTGTATAAAATACAACTTTTTGATAGTATATTTATTTCACATATGTATAAATATAACCCAAATAATATGATTTTTATTATTCCTACCAAAATATTATTACTTTTTGTTGTTGTTTTTACAAAAGTTTACAAAACAAATAATTCTTTATATTTACAACCCAATACTGTGAAGAGTGCCCAGTCAATGATGAAAAATAGACTTTAAGGGTAGTGCACTTAGCCATTGCAAAGAAGGAAAAAGACACTAGCTCCATTCAGATACAAATGTTCTGAAGAAATGGTACTGGATTCAAGTTTTGGTCGCAAGAGTCTTTCACAAGCTTGCGTTTCAAATGCATCAGGCATATATTTACAGGACTGGAAATGGCCTCTACCTTTTTTGAATTTACTTAAGACAGGATGTTATTTTGCTCCCAGGGATGGCACTCACAGCCCAGTGTCTTTTGCACTCCAGGCTGAGGCCAACAGGACAACACTCAGCATTGAGTCAACCACTGCATGATATAGAACCATAGAATCATAGAATATCCTGAGTTGGAAGGGACCCACGAGAATCATTGAGTCCAACTCCTGACTCCTTGGGACCAGCTCCTCATCTGAACAATTTTTNTATCACTGTAATTTTAATTTACTCAGATGAATGAGCAGTTGACTAAACAGACACTCAATATAAAATTCATAGTAAGAAAAGAGACACTTGGGATAATTTTGATTGATTTACTTGGCAGAGTTTTGATAGCTACTGAAAAACATACTATTCATGTTTAGGTGAAAAATAAATGCAGTCAAATAAGTGTCACCGCATAGTACTAGGAGGTATATACAGCCACATGTAAAAATGCATAAACACAAACATTTCTGTACAGCAACTTTTCAGTCTGTATAGAGAAACACTGGTTTATAATATGGGGAAAATATAAAGCAGACATACATGCAACAAGGACATGACAGTTACATAGGTCCCACCTGCCTCCCAACAGCTGAAATAACAATAATAACAATAATTATAATAATAATAATAATAATAAAAGCCTTTTTCGGGGAAAAAATTTGAAACCTGGAATGTTTGCATGTTGAGGTTTCCAGAGAGCTTCAGATGTGAAACATATCTGAAGGTGATTTAAAGGCTTGATTCAAAGCCCTGTGAAGGCAATGGAAAGACTCCATTGGTTTCAGTGAGCTTGGGGTCAGACCCAGCTATTTAACCATGATCCCGTTCTGCCCTCCCCCAAAACCCAAAGTTGAAATCTGCAGATAAAAATAAACAATCATATCATACAAAACTTTGTATATAGAATACAAAAGGTAACAGTTGACTTTTTGTATAAAATACAACTTTTTGATAGTATATTTATTTCACATATGTATAAATATAACCCAAATAATATGATTTTTATTATTCCTACCAAAATATTATTACTTTTTGTTGTTGTTTTTACAAAAGTTTACAAAACAAATAATTCTTTATATTTACAACCCAATACTGTGAAGAGTGCCCAGTCAATGATGAAAAATAGACTTTAAGGGTAGTGCACTTAGCCATTGCAAAGAAGGAAAAAGACACTAGCTCCATTCAGATACAAATGTTCTGAAGAAATGGTACTGGATTCAAGTTTTGGTCGCAAGAGTCTTTCACAAGCTTGCGTTTCAAATGCATCAGGCATATATTTACAGGACTGGAAATGGCCTCTACCTTTTTTGAATTTACTTAAGACAGGATGTTATTTTGCTCCCAGGGATGGCACTCACAGCCCAGTGTCTTTTGCACTCCAGGCTGAGGCCAACAGGACAACACTCAGCATTGAGTCAACCACTGCATGATATAGAACCATAGAATCATAGAATATCCTGAGTTGGAAGGGACCCACGAGAATCATTGAGTCCAACTCCTGACTCCTTGGGACCAGCTCCTCATCTGAACAATTTTTTTACATCATTTGAGGATCTGGAAATCAGTCTGGTCTTAATACAGAAAGCAGTGGTGGCTTTTTCAATGGCATGTGAGGGTAGTTTAAGTATACCAGACTTCAGTGCCCATTGCTCATGGTGATACTAACTCAGCCTTGGCCTCAGTGGCATCCATCGCAGCCATCTGTTCCTACCAGAGCGCTGGCAGTCACTGCTGACTTGCTCGTGGATGCTTGTGTGTGAGGCAGATGAGCCAATCTTCCTTCCACTTGAAACTCATGCAGCTACTGCTTCAGTCTAGTTTTGCACGATTTATATGGACACACTTGTTAGATTGCATCTGTATCTCTCCAAACTTAGGTGGGACCTCAGTGGCCTGAGCTGAAAAGCTCTTCGAAGACTTGGAGAAACTTGTACTGACATGTCAAAGGGACTGCATACACCCCAGCCAAAACTGGGGAGAAAAGGAAGCTTTCTGGGCAGCTGAGTCACCATGTTACACAGTGCAGGGGTGTGCAATGATCACTGGTTGGGTTGGCAGAAGGGACTCTTCAGCAGGCTTTCTTGTCCCTCTTATTTCTCTGGGAATGAACAGCCTCAACTGGCATATCTAACTAAATGCCCATGTTACACCTTTTGTGGAGGTGCTAGTGCTCATTTGTGTGATGATGCTTCTTGAAACATCTTGAAAAATTGTGCCCATTTGAAATGACAGGGTGAAATTACTGGAAAAGCCTTATTAAAACCTCTCGCAAGAAGTAGGTCAGATAAGTGCAGAGGCTATTGTCAAATAGTCTACTCATCCCACTGCCACTAACAAGGATGAATAAAGCACTTGCAGGGGCAGAGCAATGCCTCTTGGCACCAAGGCATGAGAACATAGGCATTGTATTCCTTTGCCACATCAAGTTTTAGCTAATTCAGAGAAGGCTGTGAAACACATCGTACCACATCATTTTAAAGAACAGCATTTTCATTTGAATTGAAAGATCTGTTCCCATCCATGAATCCTGTCTGAATCACAGTGGAGCTGCGTGATAGTGACATAGCATATCTTTCTGATGCCCTTACGGACCAAGTCTATAGCAAAAAATTTAATATAGTCAAGACTATTCCCTGGCAGGTGTGGGACAGCCTGTATCCTTACTGCTCTGCTCTGTTAGCCTTCAAGGCAAGGTGGCTGCAAACTGTCTGTGGGAATGGTCCTTGCCCCAGGATATCTTTCTAGTCTAGTGATGCACAGAAATTGCTCATGGCAATATTAGCTGGGCCATTCCCAAACCCAGAACAGATAATTGAGTCCAGTACCCAGAAATAATCCCCAGAATTGTGTCATGTACAAGCACAGATGTGGCTGAGTGGAGCCTCCTACTGTGAGTTATAATTGATGTGCATGCTAGTTTCAGGGGCAGAGCCTCTCATACTCCAGACAGAGGCTGTGGGGACCTGGGCCATCACCAGAACTCTTTCAACTCCCCCCACATGGCAAAGGAGAAAACAGGATGGAACCAAAATCCTGTGCAATCAAAATGGCAGCTTCTCCCCAGGCAGATAGATGATGGCATTTTGTCTGGGCTAAACCTGTTAGAGAGAAGAAGATCAGGCTGAACTACCTGATTGATACTCGCCATGATTTGAGATGAAAGCGAGGACAGCGGTTTAGCTGATCCACTTTAGGTATTTGCCCTCCTCTAAGCTGGACTGGGAGAGTCAGTGAGGGGCAAATCATGAGTACCCTTCTCACTCATGTTTCTATTAAGTCACTGGAGTCCCTGGGGTAGGGCAAGGTGGCAAAGTGAGGATCCTGAGCTTTGGTAGTAGTTCATCTCATGTTTCCCTCAATGCCCAGAATGACTGTGCTGCTGGCAGGACAGCAGCATCCTTTAATACTCACTGCAAACACTGATGAAAGGGAGCACACCAATGCTAGAGCACACTGAGCAACATGCTGGATGATCTGTTTCCTTCTTCCCTTGGATGAGACCACTTACCCTGCCGTGTGCTACAAAAAGTACAGAGTTTATAACAAAATCATTTGGAAAGCAAACGTAAGTTTGTACTGTGCAGAAGTAAACAGTTTTTGTAATGCCATGAGATTTACACAGGGCTTGATGCTGTCAGAGCTGAGCAGTCCCAAGGAAGTTAAGGGCTGTGAACACAATGACTGAAGAGCTCTGGACCACTTGCACGCAGAGAAATGATGTTCCACAGCCCATACCACTGTCTGGTGCTTCCATGTGTGGAAAGATGAACACGTTTTTTCCTGCAGAGCCTGTGAGAAGAACCAATGAGTTTGCAATGGGCTGGGCACAGGTGTGGGGAACAGACCCTTCACATGTTTTCACACCTTTGTGGCAGGCAGGAGTATGACTTAGGCTGTCACTTCAGTTTTGTTCCTAGAGCTACTCTTCAAACAGGGCAGTTGCCCTATGTTGTATTTAAAGGACAGCCTAGATACTGGAGTGTAAATTGATAAAGCAGGCTGTTGGCATCTAAAGAGAAAGCTAATGTCCTTGCTGCCTCTTCATCTGTCTCCCCCTTGGTACTGTCACTTATGCATGGTTCCCTAAAATTTCATCGAGGTTGATGTCTTTCATCCAGTCATCGTTACCAGGTTCTGTTTTCAGTAAAGAGTCTATAAAATCCGAGTCACTGTTGAGCGCAGGTCCTATACTGTCACCTTGCTGGTTCAGAAAGTCAAACGCTAGGTCATTACCATGGTCACTTCCCTGGTAAGGCCGGGAGGTTTGGTTGGTAGTTGTGAAACTGGTTGATGGCAGAGATGACGGCGGTGTCATGCTTGTTCCCGGCTGACTCAAGGTAGGCACAGTCTGTCCTCTCAGCTGGTTGGGTCTTATGCTGAGCCCTCGTAGTGAGCCAGCAGATTGTCCATTTAGAGTCTGGTGTACTTGGTTTAGAGGGGGCCTCATTTGCACTCCCGCCGCTAACTGGTTAGGAGGTGCCAATGCACGCTGAGGAAAATGCTGGTTGCCTACGTTGCGCTGCAAAGACTGGTTAGGGTATGGAGTGCCCGTGGGGAAACGGACCCCTGCAGGTTTCAGTGCATCCTGCTGCTTCACTGCAGCCTCTTGTGGGGCCCAGTTCTGGGCACTGGCAGGAGCCGTGATCATCACGTTGGCCGGCCGTTGAGCAGGGATACCTGTCGCTCCATGGGTCAAGCTTGGCCTTATTTGCTGAGAGTTGACCACTGACCCCGTCCCAAAAGCTGCCCCATTGTTTCCCTGTGTCATGGTTTGCTGTCGGGACACCATGGGGTTATTCTGACTGGGCAGAACTTGGTTTTGGTTTCTGTGTGGCTGCATTTGGTTCATTCCTGAAGTCACATTGTATGTGCTTGGTTGGTTGCAAGGAAGGCTCCCGTAGCAGCCCATACTCCGAGCAGCAGGAACAGAAGGCATCCGGGTTCCAGCAGGGGTGGACATGAGGCTGGAGCTCTGGGGCATGATGCTATGAGTTGAAATTGGGTTGGATAAGGACATGTTGTTGGAGCTTATGCTCACAGCTGGTGAACCACCTGGAAAGGAGAAAACAGAAGTGTTACAACAAGCACGAGTGCATCAATGTGTGGTGTCATTCAAATATGGCTCAAAAATCCAGTTCTCTATGAGCAGAGTTTCTTGAAGAAGACACTTTGCTCTTAAGAGGACTTAAATGAACTTGCTCAAGGCCTTGAAGATGCCTATCATCCAAAGGGTGGTTTGGCCTATACTAAGCCACTTGTGGTCTTTCCATCCCTTCAGAGGAGAGGACATGAGCCAGAAGTGGTGCTCACTGTAAGAGAAATACTGGAGCAAGGCAAGACTGAATTAATCCCTGAGAGACTGGTTGAAAAAGACCAATCATTTTTTAAACACCAGTGTAGAGGCACTGGTGGTTAAAGCCAGTGTAAAAGGCACTGTGGAGAACCCTCTCTGCACACAGACAGCTGCTCCAAAGCTTAATACCCTTTGCTACTGTTGATGGCAGTACAAACCCCACAAGAAGCACGGCTCGAAGAAGTCAGGTGCAAGGCAAATGAAAGGAGATGTTTCTTCACACAATGTGTGGGTCAACCAAGGAAATCTGTGCCAGGAAACCATGGCACAGTACAAGCTAAATTCTCATACCTCTTTGGGTGGCCCCCAAAGTGTGAGAAAAGCTGTCAAATGATCTTGCTACCAAGATACCACTGCATTTCAGGAATTCCCCGAGCCTTTCCCAGAGGAGGAATGAGGCGATTTGCTATTTCATAGGGTGTAACTAATACCAATTGTTGGGCATGAGACACTGCCTTGGTTTGATCCTTCATACATGTGGCAAAACCAGATGGAATTTGACTAACTTTGACTTCATCATCCAATTTTATTATATATTGGTCTGTGAGATTAATTTTATTAGTTGGTCCATTCCTTCCTACTACAGAGGTGCTTCGAGACCATGTCATGCTTGCAGCATTCTCCAAAAACTCGAGTCTCAGTGTGTGGTATGTTTTCCAATCCTTTGGTCCTTTGGAGCTCCTTTCAGAACGTGACAGTTTTTGACATTCAGTTTCAGAGCTGTCCATCATAGCTGGTCACAGTAATAACTTTTGAACATCTCCAATATGGATATAAAGTAAGCTCTATTTTTCCAGTTCAGCATCATCTCGGACAATGTTTGCATGTCTGGTTTCGATCACACGGCCTGCTCACGGTGATATCTGGAGACCTGTCAGCCATTCCCATTTGAGTTATATTAATTTTGTGTCACTCAGGTTTCTTAACCAAAACAGGCAATGAGAAGTCAGATGCTATAAAGGACATAATCTGTACAAGTATTGCCTTTTAAGTTGTCGTTTCATCGAAACAGACACCATGCAAGTTTGAAAAGATTCTTCTAACATCAGCCCACGTTGCTTGAAATTAATTACATCTTCCCCTTCCTAAATTTTTATTGTTTGGGCTGCATCTGCTCCCCAGTAGTTTTGCTGTGCTCTGCATTAGGCTACTAGGGCTGCAACTTAGTCTTTTAATTTTTATCATGGCATTAGCAGTCTGCCTTGGGGTTTCAATACTAAATAAAAAGTGACACTAAGAATTTGGAGAACCTCTCAGCCAGCTCTTTTAAAACTCTTTAAGACAAATCATGCACATACATATTTTAAAAGTCTATGTTTAGGAACAGCTGTTTAATATACTGTTCCTGTTGAAATGTCACCATAATGATGTTCAGCTCCCACAGACTGGAACCAAAGAAAAAATTATATATTTTTGCCTTTTCTGCATTATTTTTATACATATGCTATTTCCATTTAGTAATGGATGCAAAGGATTAATTTTTTTCCTTAAGGACTTAAAAAATCACTTTTTCCAAATCATTATTAACACTGAGTGTGACTCCACAACCAGAGTGCTTGTTCCAAATCAATATAAACATAGATACCTAAATTAAGAAGCTCCCCCTGTCCTGGAAGGCAGCCTGTTCCACAAACAGGCTCTAAGTGGGAGACACTTGACTGTAGAGGATCTAATTATCCTAACTGTGTTGCCCTAACTCAAGCACCTAGGTTCAGTCCCTGAGCTGGGCAGCCCCTGGGACAGGATATGCTATGGGGAGTCCACCTGGTTTTATCCCAACAGGGACAATCAAATTCCCACAATAAGTGCTCAACTGGCAACCACATGAATAACCCCATTTTTGGCTGTGCTGGTGGGTTGTGTGCTTTTGGAACTACTCTAACATCTCCTATGAAGACAGGCTGACAGAGTTGGGGTTGTTAAGTTGGGAGAAGAGAAGGCTCTGAGGTGACCTAGTACTTTCCAGTACCTGTAGGACACTACAAGAGAGATAGAGAGGGACTTTGTACAAGGATATGCAGTGACAGGACAAGGGGAATTAATGACTTTAAATTGTCAGAGGATAGGTTTAGATTAGATATAGGGAAGAAATTTACTCAGGGCTGGTGAGACACTGGACTAGTGAAGAAGTTGTGAATGTCCCATCCCTGCAAGTATTCAAGAACAGGTTGGATGGGGCTCTGAGCAACCTGGTCTGGTGACAGGTGTCCCTGCCCATGGCAGAAGGCTTGGAACTAGATGATCTTTAAGGTCCCTTCCAACTCAACCCTTTCTGTGATTTTGTGATCTCTTGGCAGGGGTGACAGGGATGGGGCCCTGATCATTTGCTCCCTTATGCCCGTATCAAAGAGGAGGAACAGTACAGAGTTCAGTGGCATTACAAAAGATCTGGAAAAGCAAGCTGGGGAGAGATGGTTCTCAGCTTCCAGCTGAGCTACAAGTTTGTAGAGTCACTTCATTGCCACTGGGATGAAGCCCCTCCTGGGGTGACCCTGCCAGCTGTTGAGCAGACCCCAGGGTTACCATCACACTGCTCCTGCAAATGCTACACTTCTTTTAAAAGATCACAACTGTTTGGTAAGGGGTTGTACTTGTTGCCAAAAGATGAAGCTTCCTCTTTCTTTGTTTTGCTATTTTTATGCCTTTATTTTTAACGCAAATATTTTCCATTCTTATTTCTTCCAGATGGGAAGAAATGCCTTCCCCAGAAGGATTGTGTACAGCAGCTGGGCACCCCAGGCTACAGCAACTTGGAGAAACAGCTTCTCTACCCGATTCACCTGCTCTTTTCTTGGGGGTTTCTTGCCATGTGGGGAAAAGTATAGAGAAATAAATACTTAACCAAGTTTCTCCAGCCTGTGTGATTTTATTTAGCTTTTTGTTTCTTCTTCCCTGATCTGAGCAAAGCTATTCCCAGAAAAAAGGAACAGTTTCCCTACTGTTACTCCCTTATGCAAGAGTTTCCTAATCATTCCATCTAGTAGCTTTGCTGGAAGCTCCCAGAACAGCCCTTTCTCCCAGGCTTGCCTGAAAAGCCGCTGTCCTCCCGGGCCTCACTCAGCAGGGACTTGAGATTTGAATGGGCAAGTGCTGCCATTCCCATGTTTCAAACCCAGGAGATGGGACTTCACATACCACAAGACTGGCAAAGAGTCCATCACATTAACAACATGAGCTGCTGCATAATAGTGGTGATCTACTGACTTTGGAGCCTTTCACAGATGTGGCTGCACTCACTTCCATTTTCTCTCCCAGACTAGAAATGGATTGTTTTTAAGTAAAAGCCAAGCGTCCTCGTTAATCATTTGATTCCAGGAACAAGCCTTTAAACAGCTCACCAAATCACAAGATTCCCCAGCAAACTGCTGGTGTTGCCAAAGCATTTGTTTTGGGAGTACAGGAGGTACCAAGCCAGTGAGCAGGGCCCTCACCATGGGCTATTATACTGGGATGCTTGAGCCAACTAACTGGAGAAGATTAACACCCAGGTGCATTAGAAAGCAGCAGTTTCCAGCAGCAGTTTCCAGGCTGCAGCAAGCTTATCACTGCTAGAACTTGTAAGCAGAGCAAAGGAGTGCATGAATGCTGCCTGGGCAGTTTAACCTGGGCCAGCCCTGCAGAGCTGGGCTGGGGGTCCCACAGAGCCAGCAGACTGGGCAGAGGGGTGGCATGTGGGTATGCTGAACTTCAGAGCTCATTAAAATCATAATAGAAGCTGAAAAGGTTTTGCTACAAATGACAGGTAAGAAGGAAAGACTCAGATCACTGGCTGAATCTGCAGAGCCAGCAGTTATGGAAGAACAAAAAAACCCTCATCTTTTTTTCCTTATAATGTTGCACACAAAAACATACTAGAAGGCAAAGGGTCCTTTCTAAACTTACACACACAGACACTTTTGCAGCAGAAAGAACATCCTTTGGTCCCATCTGCTGCATTTCCCCCAACTCCTCTCTCTCTTCAGCATCTCTTCCTAGCTCTGCCTTTGTTCTGAGTGGCCTTCAGCCAATCAGCAAGGTGAACAGTATGAAAAGCCAAACAAGCAATCCTGTGCTTTAAAAACTAGACTCACCAAAGAGGTCAGGACACAAGAGCTGAAACAAAGGACTGGTCCTGAAGTATTGGGCATTTCCTGCCCTGGGCAGTTCTGGCAGAAAGCAAGGGCTTTTACTCTACTGTTTGACTGATCTATTGAAATGCTGCTTGTGGAGCAGCACTAAGGCCACGACCACAGCATAATAAACAGACCAAAAGTGCCACCCACGGATGTTGCCATGTGAGGCACTTCAAAATCCATATGAGGGTCCTCACACTGTAGGTGAACTGCTGTTTGAAGGGAGGGATGGTTCTCATCTCAGCCTCTGAACCACGATGCACCACACACGTGAGAGAAGCATCTGAACACAGTGAGGTTGCATAGTCAGGAGGACACCTCTGCATCATGCATTTGGGTGCACATCTGCTCCAAACAGTGCTAACAGGATGGGTACCAACCCCTTCTTGCCCATGTTTGAGAGGGGCAGTATCAGCCTGGGTGAAGCATCAGATCATACACCACCACTTCTCAATGGTGCAGGACAGTAAGGTAAATAGCACAGGAGAGCAACAGCCACCACCTACTGCCTCTGTGGTGATGGAAGTAGATATCCAGAAAATCATGCCCCAGTCATACCATGCATGCACAGCTCTTAGGGGTGGTCTTCCAGCTGGAAGGAAGGAAGAAAGGCAAGAGTTCCATGGGCACTTACCAGGATATTGGTTTGCTTGTTGCATGTTGACCACATTCCTTCTTTGGTCTTTATAATCTGGTGGTGGTCTTGTCAAGTGTCTGTTCAGCTGGTCTTGTGGAGTTATTTTCTCCTAGAGGATTAGAGCAGAAGTACATTAATTTTCTTTTCTTTATGCTTTCCTGGCTCTCTGTTTTGCCCATCTCTTTCTTTTCTCAGTATGTACAAAACTGAAGTATTTCTTCCATTCACCCTGTCTGGTCCACAGGACAGCCATCTGTGAAACTGTGCCATCACCTACTGACAAAGATTTCTATATGGAAATCTTTTTGCTGGTTGCATTGTGTTTGAGTCTGGTTCAACTTTCCTCTCAGCCTCTGAGAACAATGGTCATGTCTGCACTGCAGTACAAAGCATCTTCCAATTTCACTTTGTCATCCCTCTCCCCAGCCATGCCCATCCCTCCCTCACTCTGTCTTCCTACACTGGAGGGGCAACCACAAAACCCAGCAAAATCCTTGCTTTGTTCTCCCCCCAGCTCTCCTCAGTAGGGATACCAGCAGGACACATGGTTTAGCAAGGATGGTGCTGGGCTGTGTCCTGAAAGGATTATTTCCTTTGTTATTCACCATTGCCCTGTGCTTCCCTGTACATGTATGTGGTGCTGTCTTTCCTCTTACTTTGAGAATACAAGAACTGGGGCAAGGACAGCAGGGAAAGATTACAGAAAAAAAAAAATTAGTTGGCAAGATTTTTTTTTTCATTTTGAACTTGCAGGGATGTGTCTCTAGTGAGAGGGAGATAAAAATCCAGGTCCTTGACCTGAAATCTGACTAACTGCCCTGTGCTCATTAAGATCTGGAAAGAGCAGGCACCAGAGTCATTGCCAAATCTCTCATCAGCATCAGTGTGATTTGCTGCCCCCAGAGTGCTACTGCTCACCCATGAGCAATGGCTCCTGGGGATATGTGCCCCCATGGCAGGAAACTCTGAGCTGGGAGCACGCTTTTGGTGGGCAGCTGCTGGGACAGCTTCACACCTTCTCTGCAACACACACAGGTTTTGTGCTCAGCTGCAAGAATGGCAAACCAGCGTGTCAGTGTGAAAGAGTCAGGCCCTGGCTGGTGATGCAAGTCAATTGGAGAAATTTGGGGATAACCTGCCTGAAAACAGCATGTAAATGGGCCTTCTAGTGAAAAATCTGTATTTTCTTATCCCAGGAGCAATTAAAAGCACTGGGAGAAGAGCCTATCTTATGTCATTTAGGCATTTCCACAATTCATTATGGGACTGAGGGGTCTGATTAAAATTTCTAAGGTTTGTTTTTATATCCTGCTCAACCTGAATCCTCACGAAGAAGAGACAATCCCAGGAAATCCCTGCAGTTCATGTAAGAACTGTCAGTAAGCTTTATGTGTATTTTTATGTACACAATACAAAAGCAAAGCCAAGCTGATTAAATTTCCATTTTATTTAAGAGAAGCTATTTGAGCAATTAATTTTTTCTTCTGCTAAAAATTCTGACAGAAAACTGCATCACAGAGAGCTGACTTGAAACTTCTTTTTTCTTCTGCATAAATCCAGAAATCAAGAAGTATTTCCCTCATAGAATCCCCATGTCTCCTAAAATGACCAGAAACTCCCAACCAATCTCTCAGATACCAAAGGAGAGAGAAGGGGCTACAGATACCTAGAAATGCAAAAATAAAGACAGAGAAAGTAGGACTCATATAAGGTCCCAGCCAAGCACACAAACTTGTGTTGAACTCCAAAATCAAGGTACCTGATCCTTGCTCACACACAGGCATTTTACACCACGCTGCCTGGGTCACAGAGCCTGGAAGTCAACTTTCCTCTGAGGCCAAAGTAGCACAGCAGTGCACCTTGGTTTATCTTGCAAAGAAAACCATGGACAATATTCATATGCCTCAAAACCAAGCACATGCTTGGTCTGTTCTTGTAATGAAACTGCAGTAGCTTGGACACTTGAGTTGTTTCATACAGACTGAAGAGGGTTTCAAAAAGGCTTAGAAAAGTGCTGAAAAATACAAAGTGCACTCTTGAAGTTCCAGGCATTGCCAAAATGACCTTGAAGTTTTGGGGGGCTTTCTTCTCCCTGTCTTAGCTTTCTTTTCTATTGTTTTTATGACAATATTTTCCATGTAAAATAAGGAATTAGTAAACTTACAGCTTCTGCCAACATCTGCTGCTGTAGAAGGAGTTGTTTTTGCTCCATCATTTGCCGTTGCAGAGCCTGTTTCTTTTCCATCAGCTGCTGATTCAACAATGATTGCTGGGATGAGTTCATGTAACCACTTCCAGTGTTTGGATTTGAGCAAGAACTGGAGCTTGGAGTGGGGCCAGCTCCCTGGCCTACCACAGAGTGTTGTTCCTGAAACAGAAGAAATGGCTCGTGAAGGATGAAAATAATAACAAGTATCAAGAAAAGGAAATATTCCTTTCAGGACACAGCCCACAGACTCTCAGGACAAGTGACCGATACAAAGGCTTTGACAAAGTAAGAAGGGGATTGGGTAACTTCCCTCAGGAAAGACTCTGAAAATGTGCCAGGTGGTTCCAGTGGAAAACCTCAATATTGTACCAGGAGCTTGGGAAACAGTAACAGAAGTAAGGGAGCTGTCCTGGGGATCTTTCAGGAAACGTGCATCGGGCTGCACAGCATTTGGTTTGACCACAAGGGAACAAACTCAGTGTCTGCTGGTTCCTACCATCTGGTGAACAGCAGAGAGAAGCTGCAGACTTACTGATAGAAGTGGCATCTATTCTTAGAAAATACAGAGGTGCTAAGTTAATACTTCACAGTGGGGTGAATGGTGCTGCTTTCATTAGTCCCGTCATCTCCCTGACAAGAGAAATCTCTGAGAGACTGCTAATTGATTCCCATTAGCAGCAGGATTAAATAGGCTTAGGGTGTATCAACTTGCTTGGTAAAATAAGTGCCTAACTGGGAAGGACCTTGAAGAGTGTTTTAGGGTCTCTCTGGTCTTTGAAAGGGATCTAGATCTGGTTCCTCTTCCCTGTGTGAAGCACCATAAGGAAGGGATGGCAAAAAGTCATTTAGAGGGCAATGGGGAAGGTACACGAGGACTCAAACCACGGTCATACAAAATGAGGATTTACATGGAATGACAGAATGCTGCTCCATTTCTCTTGGCCATTATTTCCCTTGGCAGCAATATGTTTTCTGCCAATTTGCTCTAGTAGTGTTTGGTCCTTGGGTCTTTACCAAATGTAGGAAATCATTTTCTCAGTGCACACACAAAAAAATACTCAGCCTATGCTGGATCACTCGATACCCAGGTGTTTCTTAGACACACAGCTACAAAGAAAATGGGATACACTGAAGAGGTCACACCAGTCATGGGACACATCCATTCTCTGACCCCACTTGGCTGCAATTCACCATAAGAACCAACAACACAACTCTGTATAACCCAAGAGACAGCAGCACTTTTGCCTTTGACCACAGGACTCCACAGTGGGAGTCTGATGCTCCCTGTTCCGCAGTGGTTCCCTCAACACCAAGGTGCAGAGCCAGGCTCTGGGCTCCTATCCCAGCAAAGCTCAGTGCCATGGCCACTGTCCCCCATGGAAATACGGACTGACCGACACTGACACCAGGACTGGTCATATGTCACCTACCCAGGCCCTGAAGGCCATGGAGCCCTGATGTTCAGTGCTTTGTGAGCTCCAGGGAAGCTCATTCCTGCAGGCCTTCTTAGCTTTTGCATCCCTCCCCTCCCCAATAACACACACACGCACTACAGACTAATCCCACTTATCTTTCTACCATCTGGCATGGAAGAAGGACAGTGATTGTTATGGGTATTTCTATTTTAAAATAACTCTGTGGCTTCTAGATGGGGCCACATGAGTGTGTAGCTAGTTAGATAAAGTATTTGAAGACTGTTACTGAAATAAAATCCATGACTTTCTTCTGGAGCCACCTGCAGCCCCCAAGGCAGTGTTACAAACCCACCCTTCAAATTTATTGGGCTCTTACACAATTATATCCTGCACACTTTCTTTCAGTTCCAGAAGGAATCTAGGACTGCTCGGCACTGCCACATTTTTCAGCCCTTATGTTAGCTGCAAGATAGAAAATACCTCCTCTCAACAGACCTGCTTGCCAAATTGTTGCGCAAACTTTTTTGTCTTTCCTAAAATATTTTGAAAAGAAAAATATGTTACAATAAATTGGCTTTGACTTCTATATTCAAATGACAACTCTAGCTTGAACCCAGCCACATGTTCCATCCATTAATAGAATTCATCTGTTGTGTTTTTGCACAGATAGTGCAGGCTCCCCCAAATGTGCTTTCAGTGCTACGTAGAAAAATCAACAAAGCCTAACTTTTTCTTTCCCTCATTCCCTACCAGCCCATATAAGTAGTGGGGGGGATTTTGTTTTAAGATAAACTGTGTAGTGTTCATTCAGAGTACCTATAAAAGAAAGCTCTTCTGTAATAGCCATTGGCACAAAACACCAGCTGCTTGGCAAACAGACCCTGAGAAAACAGTGTAAATCATCAACTTGGAGCCAGGTTGGGGTTTTTTTGCATTTGGTCCTTTCTCTGCTGCTCATGAAATGTCAGTGTGAGCCTATGAATCTATGATGTGTTACTTCTCCTGCAATGGGAGAAGGAAGAACAGTTTCCTAATAAATCAGGGGACTGGCTGCACAGCAGTTTGACCCTTCACGAACCAGTGCTATCAAGCCTTGCTCTCACCCTGTGCTTCCATCACTGCAAATCAGACAGCAGAAGGGCTACACTGCTGCCAGGGACGTGGGGCTCTGCCCCTGCACTAGGACAAAGCCTGCCTTCTGACATCCTGAAGAGGAAGGGCAGGTTTGGGTTGGAGTTACCTGGCTTTCATCCTGCTCTAAGCCCGGCTGTCCTGCAGCAGCTTTACTACAACTCCACACATCTAGAGCTGTGGGTTTTTAACAACATTCCTGGGTTCCCATGCTGCAGTTCATGTGGTTTAACTTCAGAAACCCCTAACCAAAGAAAGTCTGGAGTGGGACATGCATGTCCCCTTGCCCATGAGCACCTCTGCCCAGCAGGCTGCAGAGGCAGCCCAGCATCCCTCCAGCTGGGGAGCCCCGAGTGCTTGCCTGACACCACATTGTTTCCATGCACAAGGAAGGTCACTTGTCCATCTTGCCCCCAAGGAGGTGACATGATGGGGAGCCAGCCAGGTGTCAGGGACAGGCTGGGAGCATCACACCTCCAACAAGTACAAATATCCAGCGGGGTTTTCCCCCAGTACCTGCCCCACTTGTTGGCACCACTCATGCATGCCATGTTCCTCCAGCCCTGCAAATGACCTACAGCCCTTTCAGGGCCATCCCTGGTGCCAGCTGGGGCTGGGTTAGTGTTCACCAACCACCATGAAACTCCATCTGCCCTGCTGGTGCTGCAGCTTCAGCATGGTAATGCTCGACAAACAAAGCAGATGTGTGGCACCACATTATCTGATGTTACAGTGAGATATAAAACCTGTGAGATGCAGAAAGATAGACAGGGAGAGCTCCTCAGAGCTGGTAGCACAACTGTGGTTTTGTTCATAAGCATCACAAAGAACATTATGTTCAAATGTTTAAATTAGCAGTAAAACAAAGCATTTAAGACTGCGTTTGCCTTTCACTATCCCTGCTGCAGCTGATTTGTGTTCATACAAATGAAAGAGTGTTTTGGCTTCTAACACATGTATGAACTTTCTAAAATAGCCTTTTCTTTCCCCCCCTCCCTTTTTTTTCTCTTCCTGTCCTGTCCTGTCCTGTCCTGTCCTGTCCTGTCCTGTCCTGTCCTCTCCTCTCCTCTCCTCTCCTCTCCTCTCCTCTCCTCTCTGGTCTGGATGGATATAATTTCTGTTGTCCCTTTTGGGGCCATTCCTGATGCTTTCACCAAGGGCTGCTGCAGGTTGCTTTACCTTTGTCCTCTGCTTATGGTGCAGGCCAAGCCTGGCCAGCTCTGCTCTGCCTGTGCCCTGCCAGATGTGGCAGCTCCCACCTGGCCCAGTGCCTCCTGGGCTTGTGCTCCTGCAGCTCTCCACTGCAGGCTTTCTCCTGTGCCAGGACCCCTGGTGCTGCTGCTCAAACCTTTGACAAAAAATGGTGCTCTCTGGACTGAGCTCAAGGCAAAGAGCTGTGGGCATCCCACCCTTCATGATCTCACAGCACTGCAAGCTCCTTCCACGCCACTCTGAAGAGGCCCCTCTGTGGAGTTCAAAAGGGCTGATGAAAGGCTCAACAGAAAAGCAAGACATTACTGCCTTTACCAGGGAAAGATGGGATTTTCCTTATTGCTGCTTTTATACTGAGCTGTAAGAGCACTGTGCGACTGAAGAGGGATTTCTGCAAAGTGGAAAGCTGTCAGGGCCCCGTGCCACCGGGGCAAAGTGCACCTTTTCCCCTTTCCTCTCTTCTCCCTTTCCCTACAAAGCTCGTCAGGAGCTCTGAAAGCTTTTTGCAAGCTTATGTTTCTGCATTCTTAGTTCAGAAGTGGTTTAAGGACAGTTGGCTGGAAAAGGTTGTGCAAACCTTTCCCCTTTCTCCTGGAAATGCTTTGAATTGATGAATAATTTTGATGGGACAGAAGGGAAACAATGGTCAATTTTTTACTAAACCACAATGCCTGCAGAGGCTGTTTGCTTCCCAGACAGGAGCCCTGACATCTGCACCACAAGAAGAGCTTCTGCTTCTTGCAGATTTTCCCTCAAAAGGAGATGGGGAATTTTTCCACCTTTCTGTTCCTCTGTGGGGCAACTTATTTTGTGCCCTGAATCAGATCAGAAGTGACAGCTCTGACTTTTGCTTTTTTTTTTTGCATCAGTTCTGGCTTAAAGAAACAAAGAATTAAAAGAAGAAAGGAAAAGTATTCAGATCCATTTATGGAAGCCTGCTCGGTGACAAATGCCTGCCTTACAAGAAGCTGCTTCCAGGGGAAAGGATGTGCAAAGTTATGTTCATCTGGTGACCAAACCTATGCATGATGTCCTCACTCATAAGCAGTTTGATTCAGTTATGTTAAGTGGCATTGTGGGCTACATTGAGTGAGGATGATGAAGAAAAAGGCACCTCTTTGGATTTCTTCAAGGGACCAGTGGCTGTCCCGACTGTGTGAACTTCTCGGGGACCTTCTGGTTTGACTGAAAACCACGCTGGACAACTGACCAGTTGGAAAAGGAGAAGGAGAAGGAGAAGGAGAAGGAGAAGGAGAAGGAGAAGGAGAAGGAGAAGGAGAAGGAGAAAGGAGAATGGTTCAACCAAGTCCTGGACTATTTCAGAGTAGTGCAAGGCTGGTAGCAAAGCCCAGACCCCGGTGAGCCCCAGGTGTGAGCCTCCACAGCCTCAGCTGGCACACTGCTTTCCATAGCCACAGACTGAGGCTCTCCTGCAGCTGCTGGGCCAAGCACTCAGGCTTATTGAGAAGAGCTGGTCTGAGCCATGCAGCTTTAGGAAGCCAAGCACAGGTTGCTTTGCTGAACATCCAGTCTTAGTACCCACCAGCCCTCTTCTGAGCCACCTCTTTTTTCTGTATTTAATAGAAGCAGATACACTCCTTTCTGCTAAATACTGGGGTTTTCATGGTCATCTGTACTCCAAGCACTGAATGCTTGTGTCCTTGCCTCAGACAAGAAAACCAGACTCCAGCAGGACCATGCAGAGTGCCTCTCAAGTAAGAATTCTTTCAGCTCTAGTGAAAAAGCTAAAGAGTTTTCATATCTTTAGGAATAACTCCCACTCTTGACTGGAGTGCAGAGGGCTGCTTTCTGTGCCAGTGTATTCTGTGAGAGCACCAAGAAGTTCCTGAGGTTAAACACATCTGCTACAGCTAAGGATCTGATCTGTGTATAAGGAAATAAGACAGACTGGGGAGAAACGCAGCCAGGCAGATCCTCCCTTGCCTTACTGCTTGTTCAGGCCTATGGGGGTGGAAAACAGTATCTTCCTGAGCAACTCAAACTCATTCAACCTTTTATCATATCTGGAATATGCAGCATAAAAGTGAGTCTCCTCTAAGTTTAGGTCTCTAACAAAAACCTTACAGCAGATTCTCTCTAAACTGCCTGCTGCAGCTCTCCCTTTGCTATACCGGGAGATGGGGCTTTATAATTAGGCTTCAGATGTTTAATTTAGATAGCTGGTTTAGGAACCCAGATTAGATGATAGGAACATTCCCTTACATGCCTTATTTTGAATGCTTATAGTCATACTTGAGTAAGATGCCTGTAAAAGTGCGTTGATTTGTCAAGCACTAGTGGATGACTTTCTACATTGTATAGAGTGACCTAAAAGCCTCCAAAATTAACCAGGCAATAGATACTACTATAGGTTGAATTTCCCCTAATATCTGTTGGAGAATATTTTTATGCATTCCAGGAAGATTGCTTTTATATGTATAAACAGCATTTGAAAAACCTGAATATTGCAAGTTCCCAAGAGCTGTTTTTGCTGTGTCTAATATCCAGAGGTACAGCTGGGTGAAGGCTGCAAAATATTTCCTTTCAGTATTTTTGTGGAGTGTTTATAAGAAGTTGGCTCAGCCACATGGGACTATTGTCTGTGTTTTTCTCCTGAGAACATCTGAGCTCTCAGGACAAAAATTTCAGGGCTAACCATGATTCCAGGGCACATACACAGGGAAACATGGACACTAGCATTGTAATTTCACAAGTACAGGCTATCTGCCAGAAATACTTGTGCCTTCATCCAACCAGGGAAAAGAAGCAAATGCTGTGTCACTTCTTCAACAAACTGAGTGGCGGAATCCAAAGAGGAAATGCAGACCAATCCCTTCAGACACTCAAACTGGAAATGCTCCTGACAGTAGGGAGCACACACCTGATTTCTGCACCCTCATGGTGTAAGTCACCCATTGGAGTGATATGCTTGGACATCAAGTGATGCAGCAGGTATTCAGCAAGCAGAGGGTAAGTATTTCAACGAACCCATCTGCTGCAGCTCTCACTGGAAGATCCAGGGAGTTGAGGCTTTTTAAAAAGACATTTTGTTTGGACACGCTGAAATTTAAGTGTACCCCGTAATTATTTTCAGAAATAGGAAACACTGTGCACAATCTCAAACAAAAATGAGTGAGCAAATCCCTGAAAGGAGCCAATCCTCACTTTGACAGATAGTTATTTGTGCAATTCTTCACAGAAACCTATTCTAGTTCTTTGCCTGTTCAACACCAACACGGAAGCTGCTCACACCCAAGGTCCTTGTGAGTGGATTTCCAGCTTTATTTGTAGCCCTGCCATAATCCCTTTCCAGAGAGCTGCACAGCCCCATAGCCACTAGCAGGCACTCTTAGAACAATGTTCCCAACCCCAACTGCTTGAACTTGGGCAAAGTGGGAGCTGCATCTTGCAGGGTGCAAGGCTCAGATTCAGCCCTTGCACAATCACATAGCAACAGACCCAGGGACAGCGCCTCATTACCAGCCTTTTCTGACAATCAAGTCTTTAATGAGAACAAAGGTTGACAGTGATTAATCATTAAGACATTTCTTGTTCCTTGCTGCACGTGTTGAAGGCAGCCTCCTGCCGAGGCAGTCTGGCAGATTTCCTGTCTGCTCTATACCAGGGCTGGTGTCCGGACACACAGGGATGTCTTTTCCCAAAGCCAAGCACACAGATGAATGTCTTGTCTCCCTTTCTGAGCACAGCAAATTCAGAATGCATGTGCATTCTGCAAAAATAATAAACCCTCAGCTGTAAATTTGATTGCTGTATATTCAGGCAAAATGACCTAAAGGAGATTTGTTCATGTCAGAATTTTTCCCAGAGACGTCAAGAATGGATTATTAGTATTTTACCATGTGCACCATGATGAACTTTTAATGTCATCTTCTGGCATTATATATACATAAAGGTGTTCATTTTAGAAATATTTTGTTTATTTGTAATGAAAATAACATGCACGTGTTGAAAGTTCAACAGAGGAGGTTATTGTGAAATGTCTGCATCAGAAGAGGAATGTTGGCTCCATCGAAGTCAATGGCAAAACTCCAGCTGACTTCAACGGGGCTAGAGTTTCCTCCCAGATCTTCATCCAGCCACAGGGACACAGTGGCACTCCTGGCTTGGAGTGACCTCATCTTACACTTTCTGGACAAAACACCTGGTTCAGACAGACGCCAGCAGAGAGCCTCCACTGATGTACTTGGGCAAAGACTATCCTGCACTCTGTATGAAGCTCTACTTATAAATGCCTCATGAACTCTTATTCTGAAATAAGTTTGCCAATAATCATGAATGATGAAGGCTCCCATCTGGTTTTGGATGAAACCAAACACATAATGATTTGTTCTACTTCAGCATTCCCATTTGCAATGATGGCAATGTGCAGTATCTACACTACAACAAGCTAAGCCCTTTAGTTTACCATCACACAATGGCAGGAAATCCAATGAGGGAGGTTTAAGAAACTGCCCCTCCTCTAGCTGGACCAAGAGCTGGTGTGAGGGGACCTGTTTAGCCTGGTACTACAGGACAAGGTACGTGCATACTTGCAGGCTCTGTGCCTCCACTAAGGAGTGGTTATTTCCAGCTGAGACAGTGAAAACTTCCTGAACTGGTTGAATTAGACACTTGTGATTATCTGTCTATATCTTTAGTACGGGCATATATTATCTGTGTGTATGTATATCTTACTCATCCAATAAATGTTCTTGTCTCACTGCCATATGTTTATTATCTTTCACAAAAATTTTCTAGCCTGAGGTTGATACAGAAAATTTCAGCCCACTTAGAAAAGCTACAATCAATCAAAATAAGAGTCTTGCCAGAGGAACTGCCAGGTAATTCAGTAATAGGTGCCTCTCTCATACACACATGTTTATATTTCAACATTCAGTTCACAAAGCAGTGCTAAACAGAACTTTCTAACAGGACTAATTGAAAGAGAATAAGTCTGTGCCTTTTGATGACAAACACTAATGCAAAATTCTACAGGAAATAACTGTGATTTTTTTATGCTCCTGATTTACAGGCTAGTCTTTAGTTTCCTCAGCTTTTTTTTCCACTAGTATTTATCTAGGTTTTCTTTGCACCTTCCATATCCATCCTCACATACGATTCACCCTCCGTATTAACTGTCTGTAGTTTAAATAAATTTGTGTCACTTCTAATTAAAAAGCACAAAAAAAAAAATAAAAAAGAAAAAAGATGAAATAATATGGAAATTTTCCTCAAGCAATAAAAAAAGGAAAGCAAATACCATAAATGCCAATTTTTCTGCAGGAGGATGGAGTAGGCAACCTGAACAAAAAATTTAGTGAAGAAAAAAAATAATTAAACACACAGAACAATAAGAACAACAGAAAAACCACATCACGGGAGCCAAACACTTGAATTCAAATGAGCACAATGTGGGTGACATGACTATCAGAGACACATATTCAGATCAAAACTCTCCTGCTGAGAATACACAGCAAGAACATGAGCATCCTTAAACTGGAGCCTCCTGGGATCAGCTTTCTAACACCAACAGCTCCGAACTCTGATGGCAAACAATGGCCAACACTGAAAAGCAATGTGTGAAGAATGGCTCTGACCTACATCTCTCTGCACTGATTGAAGCTGCAGATGGGACATGCCTCAGGTGGGACTGGATCTCTTTGTTCTCAGTTACCTGTCCTGGGACAATAACTGGTGCTAACCAAAATCAGCATCTGGTGCTGGTGGCCAAGTGTCACTGGGCACAGAAGCAGGGAGGGGGACAAAACCAAATGGTTTCCAACTGGGAGAGCCCATGGAACTGGTGCACAATGCAGGGTTCAATAGAGCAGCTTCGACTGCCCATCTTTGCAGTTTTAAATGAGTCCTTATCACACAACCCCAACTGTGATCTTCCCTATCCTTCCTTTATAACAATCACTGTCTTTGTTATAAAACAACTTAATTTGATGGGAGTTAATTTGCAGGAATTGACATAAACCTAAGCTCCTGCCATCCCCCTGCACTGCCTTGATGAGTGTGATAAAATGGTGCCAGTGGCTGCAGCAGTCTGAGGGTTTGACATATCTACCTACCCCTCATCTGTCTGTGCCAATTGCAGTTTCATTAAAATGTGAAAACACTAGGTTTCCTGAAAAGCATTCCTGAGATTTGACTAATTTTTTATTATGGTCTCAAGACGTAGGAAGCAATGCGGTTTTCTCAGGTATCCCAGCAGCTCCAAAGAGTTCTCTGGGTCAGGCAAAGAGTAAAGTCAGGACCCTGAATTTTAGGAAAACAAAATTCCCGCCATTCAAGGAGTTAGTCAACAGGACCTCCTGAGAAACTGCCTGAGACTCCTGAGAAAGGACAAGGGAGCACAACAGAGCTGGCTAATCTGTAAGAATGCTTTCCATAGAGTGTAAGAGCTCTCAATCCTCAGATGTAGGAAATGGGGAAAGGGAGGGAAGAGACCAGCATGGATGAGTCAGGATCTGCTGGTCAAATTCAAGGGCAAGAAAGAAAGGCACAGGCAGTGGAAGCAAGAACAGGTATCCCAGGAAAAGTACAGGAATGCTTCCCAGCTGTGTAGGGATGGGGTCAAGAAGGCCAGTGTATGGCTGGAGCTGAACTTGGCAAGGGAAGCAAAGAGTGACAAGGAGGGCTTGTACAGATATGTCAGCCAGAAAAGGAAGCATAAGGAAAGCTTTACTCCCTCGATGAACGTGACTGGCAAACTGGTAAGAATGAATGACGAGATACTCAACAACCTTTTGCCTCAGTCTTCACTAGCAATCTCTATTCCCACTTATAGTTTTAAACTAAAAGAGTGCAGATTCAGGCTAGATATAATGAAGAAAAAATTTTACAAGGTTGGCAAATCACTGGAACAAGTTCCCTGGAGAATTTGTGAATGTCCCAGCCCTGGAAATGTTCACAGTCAGGTTGGGTGAGGTTCTGAGCAACATGGTCTAGTGGAAGGTGTCCCTGCCCATTGCAGGGGAGTTGGAATAGATTATCTTTAAAGGTACCTTCCAACTCAAACAATTTTATGGTGCTAAGACTCTTTTTTTTGGAGGGGTAACAGGGTTAGACAGAGCTCATCCACTTCTGCTTTCAGCCCTGTAGAGTTTAACTCTTTGCCTGGCCAGGATCCCCATCATGGAAATTGATCTGCTGCCTCACTGCCCCTCTGGAAGCATTACCAGGCATGGTGATTATCTGCTTTAGGAGTAAAAGGTTAATCGAAGGTGACATATGACCACTAATACTGTATAGTGGCACAGGCCCTTCAAGGAGCACCTGGCATCTCACTGAGCTCAAAGAAAGGTGCAACAGTGCTTAGATGGAGTGGGTTGTTTCTTCTGCTCTTTATCTCTAACCTTTAAAAAGTGGAAATGGAGCCAGCTAGAGAGGTCAGAATAGCTCGATCCACCAGGGACCAGTCCTGCTTTGGACAGCATGCCTGGGAGGAATTATCTGAAGAAAGTCTTCCTTAAATCAGATGAAGTAAAAAAATGAATTATACTTCTGGCATTTATTTAAGCTATTTACTGCCCAAATCTTGTAGCGTGGGAAAGAATAACAGACTATCCAGAGCCTGCCGTATGCCAGCTATCAGATAACGTGCGACTCCGGAGAATGGGAAGGCTGGTGCCAACAAAAACTTTCTTGGATGACTTCTGCTCATTTTGTATTATTCTTGTGCAAGAGCAGTGAAAACCTGTTTTGCATCCCTGCTTTTAAATAGACCTACTCTCTCATGAGAAAGAACAGGTGGACAGGCTATCACTGTCCCATTTCCTTTCTCTGAGTGAAGGAAAGTGCAAATGCAATGGCCTTTGTCAAATCACTCTCATATTTTGCTGTGGTATTTCCCACATTTGGGATATAGCAAAGGTAAATACCCCACAGAGGAAGGAGCAGGGGGCTCTGGAGAGCCTGTTATACCCACACTGTTTGCCCTACCAGACAAACCATGGGCTTTGCTGCAGGGGGACACAGTGCTGTCTTCTGGCAATGCCTTTGAAAAGACACTGGGGAGATGCAATTTCTGTCCCCATCTTCACACAGCCACACAGTTTAATAAGCACATTAACTAAGAAAAGACCCTGTTTATTGGTATCAGACATTTAGGGGCCAGAGTGTATCTTTCTCACTGTCTGGTGGCAGAGCCGAGGTGATAAAAAGTACAGGAAGCAGCTTTCCCTGGCATCTGCAATGCCCATTGAGCTGCATGGGACCAGACAGCTCAGATAAAACGGTGAAGTAGAAACACCCAGCTGACCACTTAGCTGTGCTTACAAGGAGAGAAAGCAAAAGGAGAAACTAGCTGAACTAAATTATCTACATGAGTTGTACTACATCCTGTAAATAGTTGGTTAGACACCAGAGAGGTAAAAAAAAAAAAAAAAAAAAAGTATTGGCTTAGTTTGATTTGAATTCCCTGTAGAGGTCATCCCTTCGCAGTCCTGGCAATTGGACAACAGAGGGCAAGGGAGAAGCGTTCATTTATTGCAAGCTTGGATTATTTTGGATTTTAGATGTTTTAAATCTGCATATTTGCTCTACAGCAAAATTCTCTTAATCTGTGACATCCTTTTCCTATCCTAAAAAGCAAAAGTTGGATTCATTCTTGGGCCATAGACAGCACATGTCTCCTTTAACTTAAAAATAAGGTTTAAATGGGATTTACTTGGCTCACTGCTTTGTGCTATCTGGCAGAGAAAAACATTTTATCCAAAGACTGCTTTGCAGGCTACTCCTGCAAGCGACCTTCCCAGTGGGTCACAAAGAAGTTTCTGGTAAGTTTTTAGAACTTACAAGCAGGAGAAGCCTACCAGGACACCATGTGGATTCAAACAATAGGAGACTCTGACACAAAAGAATTCACATACCTTTGTTAATTAGGAGAAGGGCAAAAATCTTCTGATGGATCAAACCATGTGTTTGGAATATTCAAAATAACATGACAGAAGTTTGATACTGGATAGCAAGGAGTTGTGATATGATATTGTGGGGTTTGACACCAAAACTCTTGATAAATTGTACTGAGGTTACCAGGAGTCTTGATAAAACATCTCTAAAATACTGTGTCCCTCTTGCTATTACAAATCTAGAAGTGATGGAAAATAATGTGAGTTTTAACCAATGACGTCAAGTACCTCAAATGGGTGTTGAAATATGTATGATAATGTAAATTAGATTTCTTGGGCTTGAAGGGGCAGGTTTACAAAGTAGCTGGTTGCTGTGTTAAAGAACTCTTTCCACGTACATCTCGTTCTCCAGATCAAAGAGGTGTCAAATTCAGGGAATAACCCCTTATGAGCAAGGTCTTGCTCTGATAAAATGCTTCCTTGGTTTTTAATAATATTAGTTATGCCTCTCGATTTCTGCCCTGCTTCTCTGTAATATTTTTTGTGCAACTAATCAGAGTTGAATCTAACAAAAATAAAGTGTTAATTAAGCTTTATCTAATCTCAATCTAATCTGACAGCAGCAACCCCCATCTGCTGCTCTGCTGTGCACTCCTATTTGGACCACCTACTATATATGGATAATTAGGTGTCGCAACTGCTATGGCATCTGAATTCAGGAGAGTGTTGAGTGATGCAGACAGACATCTTTACAGATGGGTCCATCAGTCCCTGCTCTCCTAGACCTGCAGTGGACAGCACTCACTGTATTATCCCATCTAGGAGCCAGGAAAAGGCTTGTTTCATGCCATCAGAAAGTTTGGTACCTAATCCAGTCATCCAGGCCCACCTGGCTGTTCATGGAGAGAAGGAAAACCATTGTCCCCAGAGGGTTACTGGCCAAGCCTGGCTTCTGAAAGGAATGGAGGTGCCTCTCTTCTCCTGCTGACTGGAGGAGTGTGGGGTGCTGACTTGGACATGAGACTGTACACTGAACTGAGACAATTCTCATCTGGTGGTAAGAAATCTGACTAAGAAATTACACGGGCACCAAGTCTCTAGTCACAGGTTTAGAAGCCAAATGCAAATGCATTGGAAAGATCCTGCTGGGCTCTGGACCAGGCTCTGCCATACAGACAAGTTAATAAGTGTGGGACACGGAGAGCAAAGCGCAGAGAACTACAAATCCAAACACCCTCGCAGTCAGACATATTTACTGCTGGCCTGCACCTCTCAAGCTCCTCTGGGAGAATTACTCCAACCAGTGCTCACCTTGTACATGCAGTCATTTTGCAAGGATAAGGGATGATTTAATGTGTTCTCCTCCCTTGCACAAATCAGTTATCTAGTCTTTGTCCACACACACTGCGTGACCTGATTTTCCTCTCTAAGATAAGTCTTCCTAAGCTGCTAAAAGCTTGTCTGAAAAGCCAGCTCAAAGGTCAAGTGAGAAGGATTTCATGATTTCACTGGATATCTTTAAGGAGAAAAGGAGAAAATGAAAACTTTGCGTTACACTGCTAGTCTGACAGTGTTAGACACAAGCTGGATCCAGTGAAATCTCGCAGTGCTCACTCCACTGGTGGAAAGCACAACTTCTTGAGATACCAGTGGTCCCCTGGCCAGGGCAGCTATTAATTTAAATAAATAAAAACAAACGAAAGGGAAAAGAAACATTAAATTAATCATAAGGGTCAGGCAGAGACCTTGCAATTTGGTGTAAGTAAAGGTCCCCAGAGAGCCACAAAAAGGACTTTGCCTTTTCTTTGCTCCATGAACTCTGGCAGAAATTCTCTGCTGAAATTACGGGCAAAACTCCCAGCAACTTAAGTGGGGCCATGGGCTCCCCCAAGAGTTTGCAGAGCTCTTCATGCAGAAGGATACCTGGCTTCTGCAAGGAGCAGACTTTAAAGGCATGGCATACTGAAAATCTGTGGCATAAGCGGCACAATGGATACACAGATAAGCAGGCAGCTGCTGATCTGTTCCTTCCTAACAAAGGAGGACAGCCCTCTTTACAGCTGAGAGACCTATCAGCATCTTTGATATCATTGTTCTTGGGGGAACTGCTGAATAAAGGGTCTGTGTCTTTTTGAGCATAATTACAACTGATTTTTTTTCCTGATAAAGAATGTAGTCATTGAGCCATAATGGCATTATTTGATGACTTAAATTCATCCTCTAATCCCTCCAAAATGGTATAAATTATTGAACAAGTCACTCAACCCTATGAAAGCACTTTAAAAACATTTTGTTCAGCATGATAATGATCAGACAGAATGTAGCAAGAGTTACAGTAAATTAGACTCATGCTCCAAGCTGGCTGCCACTCAATATACTCATAGCTAAATTCTCACCTACTGAGTAAGACACTCTGTCACGGATAAATTAAGACATAGTCAGTTCTAAAGTGTGTTGGCAAGGACCTTCAGTTCCTTCCCATTTTTTACAGGGAACATCCATGTGATTTCTGGAGGTACTATCAGAGAGCTACACAATGTTATGCCTTAGAGAGATGCTGTGGTATCTCTGAGCAAGCTCAAAAACAAGGAAAATTATTTTGCGTAGAGATAATGTTCCCAGAACAGCATTTCCAGCATATAGATTGGCTTCTCAGCTTCTGCCTGATTTTCTCTGCTGCCAGCCTCAAGTGGTACCACAAGTTAACCCCAAGGCGCCCAAAGGTGAACCACCCTGCTTAGCAAACCACACCCACCAGCATCAGAGCCACTCCTGCAGTGTTCTTGTGCTGTGAGTGAACAGATCTGCCCCAAATCCACGACCAGCACCAATGAAAGCCTTGCTGTGCACATCATGTCTCATCCTACCACATCCCATCCCTTGCACAGCAACCGTGATGCCCCAGTACAGTGAGGCCTTTCAGTGCCATGGTACTGGGATAACAAAATGGAATCCTCGTCTAACTGCTGTCCCTCATGGTCACATATCATTGGTGATCACAGCAACTACAGATAAGACACTTGAAACACTCAGCTGAGGGCACAGTTCGACAGCACTTGCAATCATACAAAATCTGTTGCTTTTTATTAGTAACATCCGTGTGACAAAACAGTTATAGTGTGTACCAGTAATTACAGCAACAGTGCTGTAAATTCTGCTTTTCTCTGAATTACTGATAGGTAGCTGACAATTTTACAAAATGGAATTGCCTTCAGTAAGCATCACAATGTGACTCCCTATATTCCTGTCCAGGAGAGGTGCTCCACTCCTTAGATGTGGCACAGTCATGGACTAGCAGATACTTTTGAACCAGGTCCATTTTGAGGAATTTGACCCATCTTAAGAAACACAGTCTAGGTTTGTTCCTTTGCTGGAACGGAGAGCTAGTGTGCTTGGGAGCCAAGCCAAAGCACTGATTCTGCCCAGTTGCCAGTGTATTCTGGGAAATTTCTGCCCACAGGCTAAACTACATCTTGTTTCTCTTCATTGTAACTGATGCCTCAGCAGAAACCCTGTTATGACCTACTCTGCTGCCCTTAATTCTGTGCAAAAATCAGTGATACATCCGCAACACAGCGAAATTGAGTACAAGTCTCCCTATAATGAGTTATAGTTGGTTGTTACAGCTTTCTCCTACCCCAGATTCTATTCTGTTCTATTCTATTCTATTCTATTCGAGTCTAGTCTAGTCTAGTCTAGTCTAGTCTAGTCTAGTCTATCCTATTCTTTCCAAACAGAAGAGCATAAGAGCTAGCAAACAGCTCCAGTTAGATGTTTCCAATGGCAGCTGGTAATAAATACCTGGAGTACAGGAAGCAGAGAGCAAAGACAGTGTTTTCTCCCTCATATAACTTCTTCATGTCAATCATACCTGCATGCCTTTATCCAGCCCTCCCGGATTTCTCTTGATTACCCTTTGCTGCCTTTCTCTGATCCTCTTCTAGGAAGAATAGAACTGCACTGCAGCAGTCAAAATGGGAGTGAATCATGAATCATGGGTTGAAACACTGGGGTAATGATGTTTTGTAATCTTTCTATTCCCTTGCCAATATTTTGTACCTGCTATTTGCCTTTCCACTAACTGTTGACCCTGATATTTTCAGAGAACTACTCATAACAACTCCATATATCTCTCCTGAGCAGTGGCAGTTAAGTCAGAGCTCATGATTTTGTATGTAGACACAGGACTGTTTCTTTTAACCATCTCTGTTACTCCAAATTTATAGACATTCAGCATTTCATAGTCATTTATTTGTCAGGAACCTTTTTGCCCTTTTTTTCCCAGCTGGTTTTTAGTTTTACACTGAGTAATTTCTCTTATGAGCAAGCTTTTTCACTCTGTTATCCCTTTTTTAGATGTATTTATCTGTTACACATCAAAGATCCTGGCTTTAATCCCCATGATAAAACTCCTTTATTAAGAACCTGACCATTTATTTGCACAGTTTTTTTCCTAACTTGAAATGGCTGAACTGATGTGGCTGTCTCTTAGCTCATTGATAGTCTGAACTTTGTTAGGTAAGAGTCTCTACAATTCCATATTTATATAGCAACCAAAAGGAAATGGAAGTTCTTTTTAAGTGAGACAGGGAACAGAAAACAGGTGTATGCTAAAACAGACCCAAAATCTATCCAGGCTGACACTTCCAACTAACATTCCTGGCTGCACCTTCTCTAACCAACCAGTAGACCACATCCAAAACACAGGAAAAAGACCCAAGAAACCCAATATCCTATATTCTGGTATTTAGAAATGCCAGAATAATCCTACACCAGCCAGAATAACCCAGCAGAGACCTACTGGCTCTTTCCAAGACCCTCCTTGAGTGACCCTGTCCATGAACCAGGCCAGTATGTACACAACAGTGGAAAGTATAAACCTGTTTATGCTGGATTTCTGCCTACTTGGGGATGCCTGTACTTGAAAAATCCCAGTTGCCCTTTGAGGACAAATGTCCATAGCTTTCATAGGATTGGAGCAAGACATTTAATACTCTCTATCCTCATCTTCTACTTGGAAGCCAACATGTGAGGTGCTGACACAATGGACACACTCCTAATGTTCCTATCTTGGGGAGAAACAAAGCTGTCACACTCGGAGTGTTACCTTAAGGTTTAGATTAATACCTTAAGGTTCCTTATTCTCACAGGCATGTTTTGAGAGGTGAGAAATATAAAAGGATCATAGAGAAATTCCTGTCACTATGACCTCTCTTGCAGTCTTCTGGGGACCAAACCAAGCAGCTGGTATCTCTGCAGGGAAGATACAGACTGGAGACTGAAGCAGGGTCACTTTCATAAGCTCTGAAAAGGTAAAGATTGATATGGGCTTTTTCCCCTCCCTAGATATATCAGGCTGGAGCATCATTACATTCAGAGGAGAAGGTGAAAAAAGAGATTACAGATTTATAGGAGATACGGAAAGATCTGGACGGCAAGCTTTTGCCTCTTGGAGAAATAATCTTTCAAAGAAACCATTCACTGACAGCAATAGAAAGGGAAACTCCTTGGTTTGCTTTCTAAGATATCTGTGAGCTTTTCCTCAAAAGACAGAGTTCTATATTTCAAGGCCATCACAAGACCAAACAGCATTGTTGTACCAGAGGGCAAGGTCAGCCTAACAAACACCCGTGCCAGACATTCCCAGCATGGAAGTGTGCAGGACCACTGGGCCTTTCTACTGGTTGCCAGACAGCTCATTTAGGAACATTTGCTAAATGGCTCCATCAGATTCTGTAATCAGGAATGCAAGCCACCAGAACTATTCTTTTCCATGGCTTTTCCTGGGGTTGTGTTGTCCCTAGCTGATGTTTTGACCTGGCAAGGAACAAGCTTTCTTTTTATCCCTTCCCCGATATTTTGAGATTCCCATCAGTAATGCTGGGAGAGCGAAGTGTGAATCATTTGAAGCGAGAATGGAAAACTGGCTGAATGTCCCCTGGAGGGGACAGAAGTCATCTGACCCACTGTGCCCACTGCTGCTTTCCATCACCAAGCTGCCATCTCCTCCCCAATTCTCTCTGGATCTACCCTGTTGTGTTTTGAACATTCTTCATATTTAGATGGGAGAGGATTTGCTCAGTGGGATATTCCCTGAATTCTGCCCTTTGCTAAAGTCCTCTGTGCACTTCCCCCCCTCCCCCCCCCCCAGTCCATAATGACTCAGATGAGTAGGCCCAGTGACTCAGTGGCTTGGAGAGCTTAAATATCAAGGGACTGTTGACAATAGCCTTCCCTAGCTTGAGTAAGGATTACAAATCTCAGTGCTTTGGGATTGAAAGAGTCCCTCAGCACCCTTCCACCTCTTTAAGTTGTTTGTACCCTCCCTCCCTCGTCTTGCAATGCCATAATCAGGTAGTACACCAATAAAAACAGTGGAAATAAAAACTTTCTAATTTCCTGTGGCTGCTAAGGCATCACTTTGGGATCCTCAGGGGACCAAGTCAGCACGAAGAGATCGATGTTATCCTGCAGTTTCTGACCTCACAAAACTCAGAAGTGTTTTAATATTTTCTAAAACTGCACCTCCTCAGTCTGTTTTCTCCAAGAAAAGAGAATATCTGCTCCTAAAATTGTTGCCATATTTCTACTAAAATGCAAAGGACTGAATTGCCAGAAAACCCCTGGACTAACCATCAGTGGAAGTTTGAAAGCTGCAGATGAGAGTAGCATGCCCTTGTCTCCATGCCAGGTCCTCCCTCCTGCCCACCACAACGAATGCACATGGCAGCATTAGGCTGCACTAACAGAGAGCAGGCAGCAGAAAAACACATATCCAGGAGGTGGAAAAGAACATAATGGGAGATGAGAGACTGAGCAGAAAGAGAGAGATTGCTAAATGGATGTGAAAAAAAAAAAAAATTTTTAAGGATTACTATTGATTTCCCTGAATATACCTGTGCACATACCCATGGGAAGCACCCAGAACTACAGGGGCCAAAATAAAGATGCTATACAGATAAAGACATGTTTACGTGTTTGTCTTGATGTAGGTTAACAAAAAGGAATAGAGAGGATCAAAACATTCTCAAATAATTACACTCTTAAAAGATTACATTAAGCTCTGATACACTGCTGATACATTCAGGCAGGAAGAAAAGATTATTTAAACTGAAAGCAATTTTTACATATGTAATTTTATTTGTGCACATTTTTGTTCTGTTTTCTTGGGAAGGAAAATGTGATGCACTTTGAGTGCTTAAAGACTTTGACTTGACATTTATCTCATTTGTTGAAAACAGATCCCTCTGAATTGATTTAATAAAAGCTTCTAGTGCCAAGTTTCCTGCTTGGAGCAATTGTTTTAAACAGTGAATGAAGGTATTTCAGTACCCTTCCCCCTTTTTTGTTTCAGTTCCACAAAATCTTTCTTTTTTTTACTTTCAGATGTTCACTCTTTGTTATTTTTTAAAAACTGTCAAGTTTGACAATGAGATTTGTGACTACTTTTGTTTTGTCCTAAATCCTGTCTATTCCTTCTCTTGCCAAATCTATAGGCAATGAAATGAAGATGGGCAAGAATTAGCACCAAACTTCGTTGGAGTTTTTTGGCAGTATGTGTGCTCACAGTGAAAGTAAACAAAACATTATTTGTACCTATTTGCAAAAAGCTATTGAGTTTTATGACAATGAGAAGGCAGCTGCTTAACTACTCCCCTGGCATTCCAGACAGGATTTCAGAGCCCTTGGACTGACTCACATGTCACTTGGCACATTTTGTAGAGGGTACCTTATTTTTCGCTGGGAGGGTGATGAAGTGTTGCAGCACTGAAAACAGCAATATTGATCATGGGCGCTGAGTACATGCAGAATTCTTCAAACAGTAGGATTTACAGCCTTACTTCTTCTTCTGGCTACTATTATTGTTTTAGTTGTAATTTGTATTGTAATAGTCTAATTTAATTACACTGGGTGTATTATTGCACTCTGACAAAGAAGTCCTTTGGTGTTACTGTTGTGTATGGTGCTAAAATGTTGGGACAAGCACAAAGAAAACTTTACAGATATGAGAACTAAATGCAGGAAGCTTGGAGAGCTTTGAATTTCAGTAGTAGTTAAATCTCCAGAGACACAAGTTTGTCCTCCCTCTTCTTCCCAGCAATCCACTTCCTTCCTTGAACTGGAACAATCCCTAAGTTTCCCAGGGTTCTGCTGTCTGAAGCTCACGTGAAATTCATGGTGGCAAGGATGGCATAAATGATCTTATTTTCCCATCTTCATATTTTTGGAAGAAATCACCCAAACAATGTTTCCTTGTTTTTGAGAGGAGCTGGCAGTGGTGCTTCTGACAGCACAGATTCCCTCTGCAGGAGCAGGTCCAGCCCCTCACCTCAAGCAGAGGAGTAGGTGTGCCAATGCCTGAGGGTGAGGTGCTGCATGGAGTGACCCTTCTTGGAGAGCAGCACAAGAGACCCAGTAAACTGCAAATCCTGCTGTGGCCAGTTTCAGAACCCAGGTAAAGGAGAACAGATTTGAACTTTCAGGCAAATGAAACATAGGTCATCCAGAGGTCACTTTCTTAAATCCCTGGCCGGCTGGCTGCCTGGTTAGCCACCTATACACCCATCTACCCAGCCATCTCTCTGACAGCCTGTTATTTTTCATCTCCTTATCTTCCCTAGATCTTTGAAAGATGAACTTTGAAAAACCTAAACCTTACAAGTCTCTAATGATCCATGGTTTTGCAAGTCATTACTAAGTCCCTGTCTAGCTTCCTTGTAGGCCCCCTTCAGATACTGGAATGAATCCCCAACAATTTAAGTATTTCTCCTTTCCTGTGACAAAATGATACAGATACTTTGTTACTGTCAGCTCATCCAACTCCAGTTTATAGAGAACTTCTCTCATGACTGCAGCTCAGTGACTCTTATTTAGATGGGCTCCCTTGTGTGTTGTGCTTATTTTCTTTTTCTTTTTTAATCATCTGGCATAGCCCCAGATACTTTCTGATAAATCATATCTAATGTCTGTCTTGTGGTTTTCTGATGTGAACAACAACAACAACAAAATAAAAAAATCAAAGTGGTAAAAAGCAATATTAAGAACACATTTAGTGCAATCATGCTCTGGGGAGAAATGAAAAAAGCACTAAAACTTTACCTTCTTCTCTACAACCACCTTGAAAGTTTGAAAGTTACAGTGAAAACACAGTGGGTTGTAGAGTGAAGCAGTAATGAGAATCAGAGGATTAAATCAAAAAACAATTAACAGTTTTATTCTTGACATGCTGTTTCCTGCTTTTGGTTTAAATTTATCTTTATCATTCAAGCATTTGCATAACTGTTTAACTAAGGTGTTAGTAGCATTACTCAGGGAAGCTCAACATTTTGCTGGATTAGAGACATGCATTTTTCAGTCCCCAATGATGACAATTATTGTTATTGTGGTTCCTGCTATTAAAAGCTTTCCCTTCCAAAACTTCTTTAGGCTCATTTATCTTTCCACTTCCTTGAATTTCCAGATTTTTAACCTTCTATTTTTCTTTATACCAACTCCTACTGATTGCCTTAAATCTTCCTGTTTGACCTCTTTCTCTCCGCCCTGCATGCTCCTTCCCAGCCCCGTACAGCCACAAACAGCAGTGGTGGCTGTGATTCAGCAGCTGCTTGGCCCACAAGGGCTGGACAACCATCCCACTGGGAGCAAAGCAGCCACTTCAGAGCTCCAAGCTGCGGAGAAAGTGGGAGGTGGGATTCACCCCTAGCTTGTGGCTAGACATAGAGCATTAATTTAATCTTCCGTATCATTTGCTCACAGCTGCTTCCAACGCGGCTTTTCCTTCTGACAATGTCCGAACTTCCCAGCAGATGGCATCTCCTCCCAACTTCTACCTGGGCTCACCATGTGCCCAAAGACTGAGCCTGCACCCGCTTTCTTTTGAAACAACCTGGTTTACATTCTATCTGTGCAGGAAACATGCCCAAGGGAAGTGCAAACAGGAATAAATCTACACCATTACACGTTTATTTTGCAGCTCGAGCTACTTACGTTTCTCTCAGCGTTCAGACAATTATGGATTTTTCACCTCTGGAGAAGACCCAATATTTATTTGTAGATCAGCTCTAAAAAGCAACCCAAGAGTGCAAATAATTTTCAACTACTACAACAGGAACTCTAAAATGAATCTATTACTTGGCAAAGGCAAATGGAAGCTGCAATAACAAGGGCAGCGAGGCTGATGTACAAGACCTTCCCTTCTTAAGCAGCTGCTGGAAAACTGGGGTGGTTGAGACCCTCAGCCCTCAGGCAGACACTGCATGAACACAGGCAGTAGGAGAACACTTCCTTGTCCTTCCCTATGTAGCTGCATAGAGTCTTTCCATTTCACCTCTGAGGACAATGTGAACATGACTGAGTAACACCAAGACCTTTGTTCCAATATTTGGTAAGTTTAGATAGGCAGGATTTGGATCGAGCTTTGACTGGCACAGTCACAGCAGCTCTGTCAGCTCTGCACACCTGCAGCTCCAGTTCCAAATGCTCCTCAGAGCCCAATTCCTTTGGAGTTTGTGAAATACACAGGGAGGGACGGGTGACAGGAAGCTGAGGAGGAGAGGTTTGGAGTAGGATGGTGGGAGAGGCCTTCAGGAAAAATGTGAAGGTTGTATTGATGGAATGCACTACAGGAAGAATTTAGGAAAACTCCTCTTTTTGGGACACCTTGCTGGCTAAGTCCAGCTCTATTCCATCTCCAGCTGGCATTGCTTCACTCACCAGTGAAAACCAGTATGCTGAAATGGCTACCAAATGAACAAACAGAAGTGATGCCACTGGGCTCATGTGAACACACGTGAATTAACTATCACACTTTGGCTGTGAAACACTGGGAATTCTACATGAATAGTCCAAAGTTCAAAAGCATGCCTCCAGGTAAAACAAAGCTGTGCCATTATCTGAGATCGGGATTCACACTGATGCCCTGCAAACAGAAAATGAGATAAGCATGTAGAGCAAATGAGCCACTTTCTCAGACCTAACTTTTGACAAGGTGGTCCCCCTGAATGCAGTCTGCTGAGAATACCAGTGAGTCACAATCAGAACTGGATTTAAGAAGTACACAAAACAACAAACACAGAATTTATAGTAAATGAGGAGCTGAATCAGAGATACTTTTTTTTCTTGCATTAAGGCTTAAGAAGCCTGCTCATAGGAAATGTGGCACTGGCACACTTCTTGTATTTTTTATATTTATTATTATTAAAATGCACCAGTTGTGTGCACAATGCTGCAGAGATGGTGATCTTAGAGTGCTTACAGCTGCAAGTTGACCTAAGGCTTTTATAATCAGAAATCTCCTTCTTGGAAAGGCAGACAGAGCCAAGCCAGAAATTGAAGATGAAAACTATATGTATCATTTAGTTCAAAATCCTGTAAAAATTAAAACTGGGTCTCTATATTACGCTTGTTGGTTTTCTATTCAGCCACATTCCTAGGTAACAAGTGAGCTTTAATAAAAGCTTGAAACAGATGGAACCTGTTCCTGTTGCAGTCACTGATCATGTTTTAGTTGCAGAGGGGCAGACAAACTGAAGTTGGGTACTTTTGAAACTACCACCGTGTCATTTAGCTGGAGTGGCAATTTCCTTTAACATTTTGGACATGAATTTCATTCTCAAAGAGAGAGCAGCCCAGCGGCAAGGGCTGCTAATGCAACATGTGCCACTTTCAAAGCACCCTCAGTGGCTCATTTAAAGCAGTAGCCTAAAATCCCCTGCATTTCTGGGGAAACTGTCCTGGTGGGGAATTTTTAAACATAATTTAAATTATTATTTTAGCTATAACATGGCTTTTTCTCTTCCATAAATGCCCTGTTTGAATTCTAAATGGTCTCAAATTTCAGATTTCAAGCCCATAGTAAATGGGCAGGGCGACATTCATTTGCTGGGCAATTTTCCCTTCCATAGGCAGCTTCGTGCCTTAGGCAAAAGACAGAGGGGAAGATTAGAGCACCACAGGACCCTTTTTCATCCCCCAGCAGCACAGCAGGAGGTTGTGACCTGGTGCCTGGGTCCCTGAAAGGCAGGCTGCAGCAGGGACCTTTGGGAAGAGAGATGTCTGGAAGGTTTAGCACAGAAGGCTACAGTCCCCAGGAGCCTGGGAAATAATCACAGGTTTTAAACAGCCCTTGGTTTGGGCTTTTCTGTGGCATTGAGGAGAATCCTGCCCTACACTGGCACTATGCAGGAGACATGGTAGCAGGAGACTCTAAACCCAAGGGATGCCAAACTCAAGCAAGAGGCTCACATGAGGCAGCAGTTGCTGAGCAAGGGATGACAGCCCTGTCTGAACTGAAGCCCTATCTGCTATTTATGCAAATATGTGGGGCTCTCGGTTCCTTGCTGAGAAACAACTGAAAGCAGGGTGATACGGAGCTATGTGGGGTGGGTGGGTGTGCTGCTACCGGCACAGGCTCAGCATCCTCCCATCACCGAGGCAGGCTTGGCAAGGTCTGGAGGGCTCAGAGAGGAAGAAACCCACCAGAATCTCAGTCGCTTTTTTTTTCCCCCCAAGCACTGCTAAAATCCAAAGACACAGGTTTGCCTTCATTTGCAGATGTGGTGGAGACCATGGGGGCTCTCAGTCTTGGACAACTAAGATCCCCTTCTGCCTATTCACTGAGAGTACAGGCTGCTCTGAGAAATGCCTTTGTGCTGGGCTTGTAAGGGGCAGCCTTAATTATTCCCGTTCCTCTTAAATCGTCTCTTTGTGCTACAGGCTCACTCGTGATGATTTTTCATTTGAGAGGATTGCATCACATCAGACATGGGGCCATAAATCCCCCAGAATGGGCAAACTAGTGACAGCACTGGCCTGTTTTACTGCAGGAAAGTGTAAAGTTTATTGTCATTTTTAGAAGTGAAATGATTTTAAAGTGACATAATCTTAAAGGGGAAAAAACCCCCACCCCACACTAAGAGCAACACTACAGAAAGTTAATGTCTTCCCCAAACAAAGTGACCAGGTTATGGGAAGGGGTGGGAGTGGGTGTGTTGGTGGAAGTGGCCAGAGATGAATGAAAACAGGAAAGGAGAGTAGCTCTGATGTGGCTGTGATGGCCTGAAAACCTTAACCCTTTGTTGTCCCTTTCTGACACTCCTGTGGCTTGGGCAGCCTTGCCTCACAAAATGGCCTGACCCAGGAGTGTGCCCCATCTATGAGAGGGATAGACAGATCCCCCCAGGTGCTACATCCTGGGGCACATCCCTCTAGGGCTGTCCCTTTCTTGGGGACTGCCAGCCGTGAGCACACAGGAGGCCCTGGGATCGTGTTTTATTTTGATGAAACATCTAGAAAGGACGTACCGAGATTTGGTGGGAGGGATAGCAGAGCACAGCCCAAAGATCTGGCTTGGCACTGTGCCTGCCTGCAGTGTTTCAGATTTAGAGGGGGAGGATTTTTCCCACATGCTCTGCACTGGCTTTGCGCTGCTCCTCTGAAGCCAAGTGCCCCCACCCCACACTGAGAGCTTCAAAAGCCCCAGCCTGGGCTTTTGGCTCTCTTGTTGCCCAGCCACGCTGGATGGGAGCACATCCTGTGTCACATAGGATTTGCTGAGATACCAAAGTGGGGAAAGAGGCGGCCCAAGAAAAAGCAGGGACATAGAGGAAGAGGAACTGACCCCTGCTCTGCTTGATCCAGCATCACCATTAGTAGGGAAGTTCTGTCCTTGGCTGGAAAAGGATTCAAAAGCTCTTTTCTGCTGTGCTAAAATTGTGTCTAACACTCCAAGGCCCTTTGTGATCATAACATTAGAGCAAAGCAGGACTGAACACTTCCAAGGAACATGCTAACCATCCCAAAAACGCAGACGGCAGCCCTGGAGGACAGCACACCAGTCAGTCTGAATTAGCAGAGCAAAGCTGTAGGGTCTTCAGGGAGCCCTGTAGCCCTAAGCGTTCCAAGCCATATTTGAAGCTAATGATGGTTATCAGCAAGGAGTCTGTACTCTATGTATCCAGAGAGATGGAGCCCTGGCCTAGAAATATTCCCAAAGCCTACTCTTGGGGACAGCTGACCACATAACTCCACTGTGCTCCTGCAAATCCAGTTCCTTGCTCAGTGCCTGTTACAGCAGTTAGCAATGTGTCCCAAAATCCAGATTTCCTCACACACGCTGCCTCCAGTCCACAAGAGTAGGGTTGCATTGTCAATTCAAAAGGGCTCACAAACACAGGTCCCTTCTCCAAGCACACCACCCCAGTGTCTGTGGAGGCTTTGGCATCTTGTGATTCTAACACAAGTATGTCAGTGTGTGTCTTCCCCAAAAGGCCTGACTTCCACGCTCAGAGCAAGTGCTTCAGTAAGTTACAAGGGACATTTCTGTTCAGACAAACGCGTTTCTGTAGCCAGCTGCAAATCCATCTCACAGTAATGTTTCTATTTCAGTAGGCAAGTCTATTATGTCAGAAACTGTCTAGCCACAATCGTTCAGAACACAAAAGCAATCGCATAATCCCCTTACTCTGTGCGAGATAAGCAAGGCTCCAATAAATGGAGCACTTCTTCTCTTGCAGATTTAATCCCCATTTGAGGGTTTTTTATTGTTATTATTATCCTTTTTAATCATTGAGGAGTAAGCAAGGATTTCAAATGAAAACTGCCCCTGAAGATTTCCCTCTTTATATACTTGTACATATATGTAACAGATATGCATGCACATATACATATACATACACATATACATATACTTTTGCCTGTATATATCACTACATTCACTGGTGAGATGCACAAGAACTTCTTTTATTCTGATTCCACGAGCAGGATCCCTTCCCAGCAGAAATATGAAGTGCTGCAGCTTCGTGCCAGTGGTTTCAAGTTGCAGGCTTTAAGCTTTCTCTGACCTTTGTACAGAATTTTAATTCTTTCTTTTCTTCCTTGCATTTCTAGCTCAAGGGTGATGAAGGAGATCTACTGACTCAATGGGGTCCCGTCACCCCAAAAAGCAACTGAAAAGAACAAAAGTTGTGAGCTTCACAGGAGTTTTCACCCAGCCAGCAAGCTAAGTAATAAAACAAACTTTATGGAAAATAATTCACCAGATTTCTCTTCTGTTTTGACAGTAAAAGGGGAGACCAGCTCTTCTTCTTAAGCAACAAGACATTTGCAGCCTGGGAAAGACTTCAGCTCCTCAGCTCTGGTCATGGGCTTGAACACATCTGTCCCTGTTGGGACTCTGTGTCCGACACTCAGTAGTGAGTTTCTGGACTTGCCTGTCCTGGCTGCAGGCCGGAGAGAAGGAAAAAGCAGCTTCATACCATTTCCTCTGGCCTGGAAAGAACTGTTTTCAGGATAAGTAGCAGATTGCTACTTCAAATGAGGAGCGAGATAGAAGAATAAAATGTCTGGATATGAGAGGGTGAATCCAGTTTACAAGAAACTTCTTGGTCATGAATGATTAAGTGAAAAGTTATTCCTCCCTGCACTAATGCCTCACAATTAATGAAGCATTTAAAGGATACTTAAGAGATGATATATATGAAACAGATCTTACTGGGAGTGCTTTATCTTTGGCTCAACCTTCAAAGCCCAAAATATGGCTATGTTTGCTTAGGTATACATAGCTGGCAGGTAGACCCTGCTCCCTCATCACAGCAAGACTATGAAAGAACCAAAGTAAAAAAGTGCAAAACACTGAGAGCTGCAGAGTGCCTGGGACCACTTCTGCTACTTAAAGCAGGAGTGCAAAATGAGGGTAAGAAAAATCAAGTCATTTAAGCTGTTTCCCAGAGCTTGGGAAACCCACAGATGCCAGAGAGGGCATGGCAATAGCACAGCAGTGCCCTACAAGAGCATCTGGTCAGGCCACAGGCAGACCACAGGTAGCAAGAGATCAACTTGGTGCTATTTAAGAAATTATTGTCCCCTCAACTTGATGCCACCTCAATGTTGGTTTTAACAAGGTGGTTCTGTTTGGCATCGCAGACTCCCAGCAGAGATCCTGGACTCCTGTGGTTACTAAATACCAGCCTGAAGGTGTAACAGTGCTAGTTCAAAATGGAAAATACACCAGGCTTGAAATTTGGTTGAAGAACAATTATTTTAAAGTTGAAGAAAGCAGTCTTTGGAACTCTTCTGACTTATCTTATAGCTTTCTATAGGTAAAAAGTGATATCATTTTTTTTGCCCCAAAACAAGTGTTTTTGAGGCACTTTCCACTAAAGCAATATATGCATGATTAGTTCTGGTTATTACATTACATACATATGAAATACCTCAACAGCATATCACAGTTTACAAATGAGAAAAGAACATGCACCATTTTTAGGCACAGGCTGTCATTTAGTTTGTCACTGAGTGCACTGAGGACAACACATCTATGATCTGGCTTGCCTTTATCTGCTTTTACAACGGAAGTGTGAAGTAACCTGCAATAATTACTTCAAGTTATTCTGTGAACCAAAAAAATTCTGGTAGTAGTTGGAGTATTCTAAGGGGAAAGTCAGCTAAGTGTATAAATACTCGCATGGGGATATTAATCACAAGCTTCCAGCCTATGTGCACTGATGCATGATTCAGTGATGTCAATGGGACAGATAAATGCCTTGCCAGATTTTGGGCTGCTACAAAAATAAAAGTGCTACTGGCATAGGAGTGAGGTTGCACATATTGAAAGGGTCAAGCATATTGTTTTCAAATTATCAATGTTTTGTGGAGACACTGATATTCCGAAATTTTTTTTGTTGGGGGTTTTTCTTTTGTAGTTTTGGTGGGACTGAATTAAATGCTTAACTTTGAAATGCAGAAAAAATACGGAGAGAAATTTTAAATTCTAGTCCTCATAGAAAGGAATTTAAGTTTTATTTCTATTGCATATTAAAGTTGCATTTGATAAGCATTATCAGTGCTCAGACACCAGGGATGTTTCATTTGGTTTGATGATAGAACAAAGTCTTTCATTGAAACATGATTTAGCATTTTAGGAGCAGATTTAGCATTAGATTTAAATTCAGAAAGCATGAGATTTTTTTTCCTGTGCCAGAAATCTTTTGTACAATTAAATAAATATAATTAGAAAATGTATTTTATAGAACCAAAATCATTGAAGTCACTGTAAGGGTTCCCATTGACTCCAATGGGTCTGTAGGATTATAATGCAGATTTAAGAGCATTAATTGAATGAATTAAAACCTTTTTGTTAAACTAAATTAAATAATTGGCAAGTCAAATCCTATCCTGCAAAGGGACCCACCTAAAGAGTAGATTTTCTTCAGCTTCACTTCTAACTGATTCTTCAAGGAGCTACTGGAAGCCTCTTCCCTCAAACTGTTAATTCAATGGATGCACAGCATGAGTTCTCCCATCCCTCCCCGCTCCACTGCCAGAGGTCTGGCATTAGCTGAGGAGGAACCATGAGACAATAACAGTGACAGGAAATGATAAATGCTTTGTGTCTCCATCCCTCTTTTTGCCTCAAGGGCAAAACTTTTTATTGCAGCCTGGTGGTTTCACCTCTGCTATGTGCTGGCAGCACACTCAGAGCAACTCCACTGGGAGTGATTCCTTGTGTGTGTGAGTAAGTGTACATAGCATGCACGTGAAAAGCTCTGCAGAAACTGGAGGGAAAAAAGACTGCTGGCACCAGTATCCATCCACATGTAATAAACTTACAGAAAGCTGAAATGATAGAAGTAGGAAAATGAGTATAGGAGTATATGAGTATAAGGTTCATGAAAAATTGGCACTTACTAGCCCAGCTTAATTCCCTGGTTAAATGAAATCTGTGTTGGTTAGCAACAAATACAAGAGACAGATACAACAGCATAAAATGCATTGCCATAATCCCAGTTTAGCAGGCCTGTTGGGTTAAACCTTGTTTTCTGACACTGGAAACAGACTGGAGTATTTGGTCCTTAGGCTTCTAATGCAGAGCCATGGCACATGTAGGAGACTGAACAGGATTTCCTTGGCATGAACTTCCTCAGCTGACAAATCAACCAACCAGTTATTTTATCATCAACAAAATCATTTACACAGCCCAAATCCAGCCACGGAGATTTTCTTGGGAATGGAGCATAGGGCATCCTCCCACAGCATGTCCCAGCTAGTGATGCCTGGTGTGGTGAATGAACATCTGGCCTTGGGGCAGTAAAACTCCCTGTTTTCTATATGGCCTCTTGCTGTGCCCCACTGCCTTCCCTTTCAGCTTTATTTCTGTCCCCTAAGACCACATTTCTGTTCTCAAAAAGGGCTTGGGCTGGCTTAGGGCTTACTAAGGGTCTGACTTGTTTCACAGTTTTCTTTTTCTGAAGAGTCTGTTGATCTGCCCATGGGGTTTTTTAGAGCCATGCTTTTGTATAGTATTTGCTGTGAACATGGACACTCAGAGGGCTGGGCTCACATTCTCTTTCCATTGCAAGATCCCTCATTTGTTTCTTCTAGCTGCCACGAATGTGAACACTACCTGTGGCCTGAAAGTCAGGCTGTGTTCTTCTAGCCTGTGCATCATGGCAGCAATACAAACGTAGTTAACTCTGCTGTTAGTGACCTGAGAGCCAGAGTGTGAGCCAGACAGTCCTCCCTTAGCTGTCAGTGCTATGTGTTGCTAATAGGAAGGGAAAAAAAGAGTAAAAACTTGTTTCTGTTAGTGAAATAAGCAGCTATGACTCAATGTACACCAGGGACTGATCAGTTGAGTAAGAAGGTATCTTTTTCATTCCCTTCTTTTCTCTCCATAACCAGTGACACTTTGGCCTCAAAGTGAGCATCACAATAGTGCTGCATAGAGTCAAAGGTTTATCTTTGATGTTTTTCTCCAAAAACATAGAAGCTGGACAGCAAATGGAAATTTAGACAAAACAGATACTCATTCCCCTGCTCCATTATTTTACCTACTTTTTCCTCCTATGCTCCTGACAGATCTCAGTTTAACTAGGAGGGATAGAGTCCCCCTTCCTTCCAGAGGTGACTGTATCATGTTTTGATTGAGATCTGCTGCCAAGCACTGGAATTGATTTATGTTTCAACCTCAGGATCCTGAGATCACAGAACTTTTCTAGCTGAAGGAATCAGTCAATAGCCCAAACCCCTTTCTGAAGGGACTCCAGTGCAGTCTAAACTGGGTGCTTATGCAGCAGCAAGTAGTCTGTAGCTAATGCCCCTGTAGCAGTTCTCAGTTACATGACCCAATCATTCATCCAGCCTTTCACACTGTAGCTACTCAGCATCGAACCTGGGATGACAGCCACCAGCAGCTCTGGATCAGCTTCTCAAAATCCCCCATTTTTGACATTTGTCACCAATGTCTCCTGAAAAGGTGGAGATGGCAGGTACATGCTGACTGCTAAAATCAATTTACACGCATCTGACAGACAGCTGTCAAGTGAAGAGCTCTAGAATGGCTGACCTCCAGCTTGCCTAAGCATCTTCATGAAAAAGTTGTACTGTCTGAGCTCTCATTTCTGCAACCTTTTAGCAGGCACCAGCTCTCACATCATGCCCCCTCCATCACTAGCAGCTCTACTGAGCTGAATCCCGCAGCACTCATCTGGTGTATCGGTCCTGTGCCTGAGTGACACGGAGGGAGGTGCCTCAGAGCAGTGACCCAGGTCATGGAGATGGCTCACAGCACCAACCCAGGCCATGGTGTGGCTTCTGACCAGGCTGCTGGAGCAGGAGAGCACATGGTGTGGTGCATCCCCAGCTGCACAGCTTCCCTGTGGCTTCTTTTCTGTCCCAGACCCTCTGGCCCACTGTGCATGCAGGCTTTGAGGGATCACAAATCCATCCAAGAAACTCTGCCAGGCATGGGCTCTTCTGAGATACAGCAGAGGCCACCACAGCCCCTGAAATAGAAGTCTGCCTCCAGGAAGGCATGACACAGAAGTTCCTGAGACTAGTGAGGGCTAAATTTGGGCATCTCTATGACACTGATGAGATGCCGTAGGTGCTGCGACCCAGTGGCCTGCGTGTTTCAGTGAGGATGCTGTGGATCTGAGCAGGATTAGGTCCTAGGCAGGCCTCTGTCAGTTCCACTGCACAGTCTCAGAAGCTGCTAATCACTGTGGGACATCTGGCTACCACCATGCATGCTGAGGGCTTGGGAAGACTAGCCACCCTTGCTGACTTGGACACATGGTGATCAAATCCCTCTCTTGTGTAAAGGAGGGGGTGACACAACCAGGGAATGCCCAAAAGCTACTTCAGGATGGCAGAAGGAGACCCCGGCTTGCCCACAGAAGGACATTTCTCTCACAGCAGACACTCCAGCACCATCTCCAGGGGAGAGTCACTGTATGCTGCCAGGAGTCATTCCAATGGCAGCATCATTGCTGCTGAGTGACAGAAACTAAGCTGATCACAGTGCTTGTCTGACAGCATAGATGTACCCACCCCAGGGCTTTAGCCAGCTCTGTGACCAGCAAGAAGGAGAAAGAATGGCAGCACCCATCCACTCCTGCAGCTGTGACTGCTGTGCTGGCCCACGTGGAACTGTAGGACAGGCCACTGTGTGTTTGGATTTCATGGGCCTGGGTTCTTTGTTTACCCTGTGGCACTCTCATATCACTCTGGGAGTATCACAAGCTTTAAAAGGAGGAGTGACTGTGATTTTTACAACTGATTTAATGCCCTTGTACATGGCCACTGTGGCATCATTAGTGAGGATACAGCTGGGCACATTTCTGAGTCATGGCCTTATGTCACCACACAACACGTTTGGAGCACCTATGTAAAGTTCTTGGGTTACAGCCAGTGACAAGATGAACAAGAACATGAACTGCTTATGGTAAGGGAAATATGCATTTTCTCCAGCAAAAAGTGAAATTTCCCACTAGGAGGAGAGTTTTTGTGTGTGTGAGTACTTCACACAGCTTTACTAGCTGTCAACTGTACAAGCTAATCAAACGCACTTTCACAACAAAAATTATTTTTTAATTGCATGAAAATTATAACTTTGCATGATGAATGAGGAGTCATATTGCAAAAGAGACAGAACATTCAAAACATCATTTTAGATCTCATCCTGCTCCAGCATCTTTTTTCTTGCACCTTCTATGAACCTAAGCTCTTCAATCTCCCCCCAAACACACGTGGTCATTGGGCTGCAAATGGAACCTGGTGCAGCTCCAGCTGGCTTTCTGCCAACTACATCCATGGGAGCAGGAACAGCCCTGCTCGTGACCATGTCTGAACACAAGAGATACACCACATTATAATTAGAAAAGATTAACACATCACTCAATCCTACAGGGTCATATAATCATTTAAGACATGGGAATGGTGTCAGTTCCTGATTTAAGGGCCTCAGTTACAGATATGACAAGTTAGCTGTAAAGTAGCAGGAAAAAAACCCCATGGGGCAATCTTTCTTTCTGAACCAAAGGTGCCAGTAGGTACCCAACAAAATGTCCACCAGACCATGTAAAATTAAAGTCTGCCAGATCACACTCAGGTCCAGTGCTCTGACTGTGCAGTTTCATTTCAGTTCCCTGTAAGAACACAGCCCAAAGGCCACTCCAGCTGCTGCTACAGCAGCACTGAACTAAGGGCAAAAAAAGGATTTTTCCCATATCCTGCAAACAAGGTAAGGAGGTTTTTTCCTCTCCAGAGACAAAGTGGTCAGAGGAATTTTTAGAAGAGCTGTACTTTTCTGGCAGATGTACCCTTTCACCTTCAGATCTCCTAAATCCTGTTTTCAGCATAAGATCAGATGCCCAGGAGTCCATAGATTACTTCTGAGGGTCAAAAGGTAACTAAGGAAAACAAGGTTGCTATTTGCTGTACTGGGTCGGTGGATTTCCATGAAATAATGTGGGCTCACCAGCTGGAAGAGTTTGCAGAGCAGTGTGCTGAGCAGCCTGACACAAAGCTATAAGAGAAAAGTCATGGAAAAGTATTTCAGTTTTAAAAATGTTATCCCTCCTGAGCAACATCTGCATCACCAGTCTAAATGTTTGCAAATGTATCTCTTCCGGATGTTCCTTTGCCATGAAATAGGGGAGCAGAAGTTTCCCTCGTTCCTTACATCCAGTCCATAGAAACCGCTGGTGAATCATAAGCGAAGTGGGTGGTAAAGGAAAGGAGACAGAGAAGAGAAGGAAATGTAACACTCTGCACTGGATCTGTTATCTGTGAGTAATAAGGGCAGTTATGGAGAGAAAACTGTTTATCCCTTGCAATTACTAAGTGTACCTTTCATCTTCATCACAAAACTTTGGTAATGAGATTATGCCATTTGGCTATGAAAAACATCATTTTAGCTCCACAGTATCCTTTCCCCAAGGATTTCTGCAAACATTGCCTCAAACATCAAACATGCATATTTTAATGAACTGTGTTAGTCTGCCTTCTATTAAACTACAGTTCAAAACACCCGTGTTAATGAGTTCTCCCCATTTCTGATAAAATAAAAATAGCTAGGGAAAAACTACTTTTTGCTGACAGGGGGGTTGAAATTAATTGTGTTTAACAAATCAAACAAAACTAGTTTTATTTTTACATTTGTTTCTACTGTACAGCTTGGGGGATGAAGCTCAGTGCTGCCATCAGTGAAGCCTTCCTGATTTTCCCCTGTAGGGCCCATCCAGTTTGCCATGCTGTGCTGTGCTGTGCTGCCTTGTGTGTGCAGGTTGAACTCTGCCCTGTCACAGCAGCCTGCAAAGTGCACATGAGTTTCAGTGCAATTACTCCGGATTTGCACCCAAGTGGGATAAGTGGGAGCAGCACCCAAGTGCTGGAATGAGCAAGCAGCATTTTGGGGAATACTTGCTGGCATGTGAGGGCAGGGACACCAGGCAGATCTGTCAGCCTCACCTTGTGCCAGGCTCGCTGCATCCGCTGCCAAGGGCGGAGCTGTTCCTCCATCCTCACAAACAGGCTGCCACTAATGTGCAGGATCGTTCCTGCTATCTGCTCTGACTGCTCACAGAGGCTTCCTCCATTCCTTCCAAACTAGGATGGAGTCCCACGGGGGAGCTGAGGCATCTCGTTTTTGGCAAAGAACCTCATTCCCATGAAAGTAAGCACAGTTTTTACACTGCCATTTAATAACATGGCAACAAGCTCACACGTTACACTCATTTCCTTGCAGCCATGACTTGAGAAACACACACTGCTGCAAAGCAAGCTTCCAAAAAGTGGAGTGGTTTGTCAAACTTGCCTTCTTCTCAGTGACAATGGTTTAAAAAATAATCAAACATACTTTTGCCTGCACTATTTGGTGCTATTGCAGACTTTGCAACTTTCTTTGGTATACACTACACAATGTCAACCAGCTTAAGTAGAGAGGAAGAATTTCTGGGAAGCAGCTTTGGTGTGTGTGAGCAGGGCTGAGGCTGAATGCACGCACACTTAGCCTCGGCTACTGCAGAACTGGGCATGGAAACGTGAACAGAGCTGCCCAAGAGTGCAGCCCATTGGACAGAAGGGAGGCTGTGTGTGTGCAAAGCTTTGTCCTGGTCAAAGAGCATGGCTGAAAGTGGAAAGAGCTCACACCAAAAAAGACACACCAAACTGCAAGAGTCTAACCCGGGCTGAAAAGACTGTGCCCACTGACCGTGGGTTTGAAAGCAGTTTGAAAAGCAGCCTGTGAAATACTGGGCAAATGTGGTTGCATAGCCTGTGCTGGCTGCCCAGGTCTAAATTTCTTCTCTAGCTTAGCCAGGGACCAAACTCTTGATGTTTCTTTCTGGTTGCTCTGGCCCCACAGCTGAGCTCACGCTTCCTGGTGGGGCATCCAACTCATCTGCCTTATCTCTCTAGAGTGGGTGAGCCACAGCATCAATTCTCTCGTGCCTCTGCCATCACCACACATCTCACCACCCCTCTTGGTACCTCCTGGGGGACAGAGTCACTAATTCCCTAGAGGTGCCTGTCTCTCCTATGACTGCTGAGGCAATGGGGATTATAAGTGTAAGTGAGAAGCATCGTATTTAAATAAGTATAGCTCAGTGAGGCAGCTGAGAACCTGAGTGATTAGTAGGTAAAATTCTTCCTCCAGACCTTTTATATCATATTCCCTGAAATGTAGAAAATGCCAAAGAGACCTTCACTTGTGGAGATGAAAAAGCACTGCATAGAGGTTCTACAGCACCAAAGCTTTCTGTCACCATTGCTGTGTAGTGACAATTTTTAGCGATTTTTATATGTATGCCATATAAAATTAACAAACATAATTTATTGCCCTCTCACACTGTAGCTGAATGTTTTACACAGAGGACCTATTCATCACTCTCTAACTAGTGCAAACAAACAGGCTTCCACAGTGTTGATTGATGGATATACTGGGTTTCTTTACTGCTGCTGCTGCTCATACTATTCTTGAATTAATAACTCAGAGCTTACTTTGCACATTGTTATGTTATTTTTAAAGAGCCTTTGGAACACCTGAAGCCTGATTCTTATTAACACTAAGTCCTTGTCACACCAAAGTGGTCTGAAGATATAATTAAAATTTTCTTCTATTAAAAATTCTTTCCTATGGTCATAATGATATAAAGGGGATCTCCACCTGAATCAGAATCAGAGAAAAAATTTTGCTTAGGAACTTGCAATGGCAGGGAGGAGTAAACAGTTTTATTGTCACTATTTCCCCAGATCAGCCTAGTGATCAGCAGAATCCTTTTGAACATAATGTGAAGAGCAGACATTAGTTTTATGGTGGTTTTGCATACTGTCCTTGAAGAGGATCCTGCAATAATTAGTTTATAAATCTAATTTCCTTCATTTTTTTCAAGAAACATTTGGAAGCAAGTGAGGCTAGCACCTTGACACGATTGCTTTTGGCTTCTCCATGTCATTCCAGTTTGGATAAGATATAAATGGCTGAAAATCACCATTTCCTTTCTGCTGCTTGAGCTCCTCAGGATATTTGTGTCAGCCTGTGAAAGTAGTCATTAAACTTGCCCTGAAGACAGCAGCAGAAAGAGCACAGGTGGCAGTAGAAACTTGTGGGGGTGCTAAGCTCTCCTAGAGCTGTCGCGTTTGAAAAGCTTTCCCAGAGGAGCCATTCCTGATCACATCGCTGTGCCTGCTCCAGAGCTGAAAAGCAAACAGAACATCCACCTTCACGAGGCCTGGGGCTGCTGGGCCAAAATGGGCCAGCTCAGCTTGAGACCAATCAAGTGAAAAAATTACTGCCACAATGAGGGGCTGTGGGTTAAGTGATCATAAGGTTCTTTGGGGGAAGACATGGCTGAGATGAATTCCCCCAAACCAGGCACCATTTCTGGCAAACTTTGTATCAGTAACCTTTTCTGCTATGATCAAGCAGCCTTATTTCTGTGGCTCCAAACAGAACTTTGTGTTAGAGTGGTCATCCTCAGAGTGATCAAGAGATGTTCAAAGATGGACTATAGGAACAGAGCCACTGTATCATGGGGCTGTGCCCAATATATCTTCCAGATTCTGCCATTTAGGCATTTTGAGTGCAGCTTTGCCTCTACATCATACTGTCTGACTGCCCTCTGCAAATATTTCTTCTGAATTTGCCCAGCTTCAGGTTTGAATCCATGTTGACTTTTGGTATTCACAATGTTGTGTAGCAAAGATGCCTACAGGAAGTGCTCCCTGGTATTAGGGATAAGGTGCCTTCCTCCAGCTTGTTTTGCTGCCTGATGATATCAGTAGGTGCCTACAACTTTCTTTCTGGGAAACAGTGATTATTTCTTCCCAGTTTGTCTTCCCCATGTCACTCATGATCTCTGTCCATGTGTCCTCTCTCATACTCCCATGCTCATTTTCTGCAGAGTCTCAGATTAATTGCAGGAAGATACTTCCCTTCCATGGGTTACCTGAGATGGACACACAGGTTGTTTGGGATGCAGACATCTAGAGGAGCAGAGGCATTATCCCACATGTATATGTACGTACCTGTGTGCGTGTGCACCCTCCCCACTTCCACCACACTGACTCCTGCCCTTCCCATTGCTGTTTTGAGCAACATTGGTAAGGGAATTGGAGGGGAGTACAGACTTTGTTTCCTGCTCATTCACTACAGAACGTTTCTCACAGGAACTCAGTAACACCCTGAACTGATGACAAAAAGGCAGACCTGAGTCTGAACAAGTAACAAAACCCTGATTTCCTCCCATTATTTGAGAGCATTGGCCTGAAAATTAAAATATTTAAATGTACCTTTTGTTTTAAACAGTTGCTTATGGAGTATAGCAATTATGAACAATATTTTGATTAGCATTTCAATAAGGACAGAGTTGCCCTCTTCATCATCACACATGAAAATATATTCACCTTTGCATAAATAGACAAATTTGAAGTAGCTGAGATGCAAATTCAGAAGCCTTGGTGTGAAATCAATTTCTCCTGTGATCTACATTTGAAGTGCAGCTCTTACCTTGCATCTATTTGCCATTTTGAAGTGCTAAGATGCTACTGTAGTGCACATGAGCTCATTTCCGTCACTCGTGAGTATCAACACATACAGCCTCCCTCAGCACAGAACGTAAACCTATGAATTTTTAAAATGGTTTAAACCATATATATTTAAATATTAATGGAATTAAATTCTGACCACTTTGGCTGCTGAAATCTCTAAATCTTTAAAAGGAAGTTTCCTCAAAATACTCTGACATTTGTAGAAATCTTTGCCTGTCTGAAGTTTTAACAGGGGAGTGCTTGGTCAAAACATTTTAATTTGAAAAATTTATACAGAACCTGCAAAGCTTATGCTAATTCTGAATCCAACCCTATTTTGAATACTAAAATTAAAGCCATACTTATGCATTTAAATTGATGACCTGTTTTCACAAATACTGATCTACTTCATCTCTTCTCAACTCAACCAATTGTATCAAGATACCTATTTAGAACCACCACATGTATAGCAAAAGCTTTCACTTCACCAGCTGAGTTAGAAAAAAGTGTTGATCTCACCATCTCAATTTCTAGCCTTTAAAGAACAGTTTATAGTTGTTCACTTCACAGAAGCTTTATGCATGAATTAGTGTGCAGAAAACAATTAGCATACATTACATAATTTCATTACTTCTGCTATCACTACTATCTCTGTTCTTACTGATATTTGTGCATGAACTCAATTTGGTTCGGTTTTTGCTTGTAGCATTTGCGTGGCTAAAATAACACAAAATTTGGGCATTCTGTCTTTTTTTTTTTTTTTAGGTAGCATTTATAGCATAATTCCAGCTTCTGCATTGTTTTGTTGCAACAAGAAGACCAGAGATGTAAGAAAAATTTGGGAAAAGCACAATAAAGACTAACCCAAGTATTACCCTGGGGGAGAGAGAGACCAAAAGGCACCTTGGAAATGTCTTTCGAGGGAATATGGGGCAACAGCCACTCGTTTGCTTCTTGCCCTGAGAGTAACACACTGTGTTGTCCAGATCCATAAGCTCAAATGCAAATACCAGGACAAAGTTATTTAATTAGCAGCCTCACAACTGCCCCTGGGCTTTTTATGTTGTTTTTGTCAGGATTGGTTTTGCATAGTAGTCTCCTCCATTTGAAAGAATATAATGAAGGTGATTAAAATGATTCATTAACATTGTGCCCATTTGAGCAAACAGTCCAAGCATTTCTACATTCCCTGGTATCAAGTGCAGTGATCTTCACACAGATGTCCAAAGGTCTTTTAGCTTTTGTAATTTTTCCACAGCTTGACTTCAATTAATGTTTCATGTGCAAATTTATATACAATTACTGTACTAACTGACTAGCTTTTGATTTGATTTGGATTCTTTTGGAGGAGGAGAGGGAAGATATCCTCACAATAGACCATATATGTAAATGATTAGTGAAAATAAATGCCTGTAAGTCTATCTGGTGTCCCTAGCCATGGGACATCTACTCCACTTATAGGTGGTCTCCACAGATCCCCACTTGGTTCCTACAAAGGAAGGGACATATGAGGTGCCACTCAGAGGACTAGTTTGTATTTTGCTATGAAAGAAGAGGAGTAGGAAAGGATGCCATTTTTAAACTGAGTGTCTTGCTATCACATACCAAACATTTATTCTAAATTTTATCTTAAAAACAGTTAGGTTTTTGGCCACCAGCGCTCTTCTCAGGAAGGACAAAAAATTGGGAATGTGCTGTTAATTTCCAGCCTAAATTTACTTATGGCCAATATCAAAGGTGGTTACTAGGTACACTGCTTGGAAAACTTGCTAGAAGAAAAACAGAGGTGGATATGTTAAAGCTATATAGTTTTTGGATGAACATTCTCTAGATCTGCATAAATAATTTGGCTATGGACACATAAGTCCTACTTTGCAGCTTTAAAAATCTCAGGCTTTAATAGGGAGATGAATGTTTTTACCTCCACAAACTCAATTTCCTTAGTATTTTCAGAAGGTGAGTCCAACACTCCAAGTAGCATTTCTGGAGGATTAAAAATCTGATTTCTTTTTTTTAAAATACAGTGTATATATATGTCTATAGAAAACCTTTATGAAGAAAGGCTCCAGTGCTGCCTGAGGCCCTGGAGCTTGGCCCACCGAGAAGTGCTGCTTCTGAAAAGAATGGGTGGCCTTGATAGCACTTGAAATATGAAACAAGATTTTGACAACACAGCTGTACTGAGCCCACGAACTAGCTTTCATGTTTACCAAGGAAGCCTGTAATTTGTGGACCGAGAGATATTTACTTCTTTTAAAAATAAACTCAGCAGTGAAAGCCCTACATGAAGAAGAGAAGATGCCAAAATCAAGGACTGTGGCACACTTGGGTGTACTGCATAGACATGATGGATGCTGCTGCTTTCTCACTGTGATCAGCAGCCCACATGGCTGTGAGGTACTTCTTGGTGCTGTTTCAGCTCCCCAGAGTTGAGTGCTGAAGAGGAAGCAGGGCTGAGAAGGGACAGTCAGTGGGCTGGAAACACAGGATGAGAGCTGCAGGATTCGAAGTAATGATAGGGCTGAGAGGAAGACAGCAAAAGAGGACTTTGCATGCTCCTTGTGCCATGAGGTTGGCATTGCACAACAGGCCAAAACGGAAGAGTACCTTTGGCTTTTTTTTCAGGAAGCCCTTGCCAAAGATAAAAAAAGCCAGTTTGTATGCTGTTGCTAGGAATATGTTAGTGAAACAAGTGAGCTGGTCATGCAAACAACTTGTTTGACAGAAAGCAAGCCAGGAGGCAGTGAAAGCCAGGTAGAGTACAACAGCTAAGACTGGAAATGAGACACCCAGATTGTTTGGATTTGCTCTGGTTCAATTGATTCAGCAGATAAACAGTTAATGCCATTAGTGAACAAATGGCAGCGATCAAAAACCAACAGGAAAAGGCCACCACTTGCCATAATGTGTGCAAAACTATTGCACTGAACGCCCTCCCTGCTGGGAAGTGGCAACACTAGATAAAAGCAAATGGAAAAAAGAAGTATTTTGGAAAAAACCTCTCCCTGCCCCAAATACATTTCTTCCTGCTGGAAATTTTTGAAGTCCAGTTATTACTGTTAAGCCAGGTTTCTTCACAGGAAAAACACAGAATGATGGAGCTGAAGAAAGTCTCAATTCTCAGCCTGTGAAATACTCATAAGACCCACTTTAGTGTTTGTGGATCCCATGGGGCCCGTGGAGTCTGCCATAGGGAGAAAACAGTGAAGAGAGACAGGTAGGTTCATTATTAGCATGCTGCAGAAAGGGTTAAAAGTGGTCAGTTCATCACTCTTCTGTGTGGTGCCTTGGAAGTTTTCACAACACCAGATGTGTGAAAAAAAAAAGAAGAAAGCAAGCCCAGTGAACACCAGTAGACATCCTGGTGCCCTGGAAGCAGTTAAATTAACACCCAGCAGGGACAAATTTGCAGCTTTGGGAACAAGCTTAAAGTTAGTCTGTTTTCATTCCTGGAGTGAATTTGCAAGTGTATGACAGCAAAGCACAGCCTGGGAAGGAGCAGGCAGCTTTGGATTAAGGATGGATAGCCAGAATTTGCTCCCACCCTCCCTCCTCCCACTCTGTTTTGCACTTAGGCTGCGAAGCTCCCAATACTTCTGCTAATCACTCTGTCTTCCCATGCCTTTTACCAGTTCCAGTAGGAAAAAAAAAGTAGGTTTTTTTCCCCCCATTCTAGCTGAAACCAGACAAGACTGGAGTCACCCCAGCAAAACCTGCTTTAGCTGGGATTGCAGTTAATAGTCCTTCGGAGAAATCTAGTTCTGAAATGGATAAAGTTGGATGCTTTTCTAACCAGAACCAAAGCACTAAATCCTTTAGTCATTCATCACTCAGTTGGAGCTGGGCTGTGGCCCGGCTTGCAACCACTGCAAATTATAGAAAAGACTGGAAAAAGAAAAGTCTGTGAGAGTACATCTAACCCATCTTTGCAGAATTACAGAAAGCCCTCACAGTCCCTCTCTCTCTTACAAGTTACATAACAAATTGGATCCACAAAAATACCATCTTTCCTCATTTTCACACCTTGGTTATTGCAAATATTTTGGCAGCAGTCAATCATGGGGAACTTTACAAGCAAGGTAGATTACAGAGCTTCTTATGAAGGCCTGAGAAGACCAGTCTTCATCATTCTTTCTCATGTATATCTTTGGCAAGGTAGGAAGAAACTTGAAACCCTAAAACAGACTTCTTAGAGAGCTGATTGATGCCCCAAGCCTGTCAATATTTAAAAGGCTTTAGAACCTGATAAAAATTTTGGTCAGTCCTGATTTGGTGAGGCAATTAGACTACATGATCATGGTAGCTGCCTTCCAACTAAACTGTTTTATATATTCTATTTTGTCTGTTCTATAAGCTGGTTATGCAGTGGCTACACTTGCAGCTGGTGATGGTGTTGGAGCTGTAGGGTCCCCCTGAAGGAAGAAAACCAGAGAATGGGTTGTATTAGTTGCTTCCCAGTGGGGCAAATATGCTGCTTATTCTGTCTCCCTGACTGATGGAGACTGACAGGATGAAGAGAATGGCCTGAAATGTGTAGTGTGTTCTTTAAGCTGGCAATTTGAAGTGCTCAGGGCTGCATTTCCTGCCCTGTCCTGAAGATTTCCTGCAAATGCTTTGGGAACTCCTGGACACAAAGCCCTTATGCTCCTTCACTTATTCCTGGCATAGGATACAGAAACAGTTTTTAAGTGTTACCAATCTTCTCCATTGCACACTGTAGGTTCTTGTCTTCTGTGCATCAGTAACTCCTATTGTGCCCCATTTTCTCCCACACTATATCCCACCCTTTGATCCCTTGTCCTCCTCTGCCTGCATGCAGGCTCACTCAGCTTTCTCCTCCCGAGCTCCCAATCCTTATCACTCATTCCCTCTCACCCAAGCCCAGTTTGCACTCTGTATTACTGCCTTCCAGGCTTCTTCCTACCCTCAGACTCTCACTCTTCCTGTGCTTCACACCTTCACTCCTCTCACAGTCTCTGTCCATCCCATCCAATTGCCCTACTCTGGATCCAGTCCCATCTGTCTGTTTCTTTCCCTTGCCCTAAACTCTCTGCTCCCTGACTTTCCCTGTCCTGTCCTTCCATGCCCAGTCTCCCTCTTGCAGCCAGCTGTTCACCTTCCACTCCTTCTCCAGACACTCCTTAAGCTGAGGTTCCCCACCACTGGCCACCTGAGGTGAGTTAACAGCTCGCTGTTGCTGGCAGAAGCAATCCCATCTCTGCTTCTGGCCTCCAGCTACGTGCTCCTGCCGCTTCCCTAGTGCTGGCATTGGCTTTGCCTGACCCCACAAGCTGAAGAAAACCTACACAGAGAGAAAAAACACGGTTCTCTGCTGGTCTTGTGAGAGCTCAGACAAGTGCTAGAGCTGGTGTCACAAGAAGAAGTGGACTAGGCTGAGGTGGGGAAGGACTTCTTTCCCCTTTCTGAAGCTTCCAGTTTTTAGATCAGCTCTTTGACCCTGTGAAACCTCACCTGAGAGAATCCAAAGACACTGTCCTCCCCTTCTTTGACATATTGCCACACAACTGAGTGTGAGAAAGCAAGCTTCAGTCTGCACATATCTTTCAGGAAGAGCAGTCGAGCCGGGCTCGTGGGTGCTCAGAGTCTTCTGCAGAGAGGTGATCCTGCAGTGTGCCTCTCTTGGGTACTCTGAGTGTGCCTTCCTCACTGGCTACACGGGAGGCTTAGGGAGTTAACATTAAATACTGATATCTTAGGTGAAAGAGAGAGATAAACATCCCTCCTTTTATTCAGTTCCTGTGTTTTCTACTGATTCACTGGGTCTGGTCCAACTCCAGACTCTGTCAGAGGATTTTTCTGCAATGGTGAGCATATCCAACAACTCCAGTGGATTGATTGTAATGGCTTTGAATGACATCTTCCTTCTCTCTTTCCCCAAATACACAAGAATATATAAAATATACAGTAACATTTCCTTCATCTCAAGGTTTGGCTAGCTTGCTTATTTAGATTGTAAATTCTTCAGGGCAAAAACTGTCTCTTGTACTCTATGTGTACATTACCAGAAACAGGCATGCAGCAAATGAAGCAGGCAGATGGTTCTGGAATTGTTCTGTAGGAGCATCTGGCTGATTTTCTGGAACAGCATCGCATTCAAATGGTAAATTCACCCGTGAAAACTCACAATAAAGGAATATTACTAGGTCTGTAGCTGTCTTAACAACAGTCATCTGTGGCCTGGGGCAGGTCTCCACCGTAAAAACACCAGCAGTAAAAGTGGCTGAGTGGAGGAATAAATATTTGCCATTAAAATATTCCTTCATTATGAACCCCTAGAGAGACAAATTACTGGGACTAAGCACTCTTGAGCACTTTGGGGAATTAAAATAATAGGAGGACTCAAGGGAGAACTGGGGCTTGTTAATTTTTTTTTTTGTTCCTTGACTTCTTGAGGTATTCATAAATTGCCTACAAACAAGTAAAAACTTACAGAAAAGGGTTTTTCACCATGCCAGCTCCAAATGGCTGTGGAATTATATTGTTTTTCCAGACTGCCTTTCCAAAATCCCTGCAGGAAGTTGACTCAGGGCTTGACTCTGGCCTCAGATGCACACACAGCAATAGCAGGACTCCTCACTTTGACCAGGTAAGAAGCCCTTGTGGACATCATAGCTTTATGGGCAAGTTCACAGGTCAAGACAGACTAACTTGCTCCTTAGCAGAGAGCCAGACCTGAAACATCCTTAGCCCCTTTTCTTCTGGTCAGCATGACATCTTCACAGCTCCTTATCTCAGACTTGTCCTGTTACACTTCCTTCCTAGTTAATCTAGTAAGCACAAACTCATGTCCTGTCTTTGGTGATGATTCCTCACTTTGCCCTACCACTCCAGACCTGTAAACTGTGATCTCAGCCACCAGCAGTGTGAATCTTCTCAGCTGCCATTTGCTCCTTGCAGCCATCATCATTTTCTCCTGCGTACACACCTGGTACCTTGGCTGTCCCTCTGCTTTCCTTCCCTAGCCCATGTCTTCCAGGTGGGCTGAAGCAGCCAACAACCTTACAATCTCACTGTACCCTCTGTCTCCAACAGCATTTTTTTTCCCCCACATCTGAGACAACTGGCTGAGTTATGAAGGGTCTCTTGGATCACTGCAGTTCTCAAATTGACATCTGGAGACCTGCAGGTAGGGAGAAGTTCATATCTATCCAATTCTTTCCATAACACCCATCTTATCTTTATCTCACAGAAGTCAGACCAACGCTTTGAAACAGGTGCCATTTTCAATCTGAGTTTACACAGTCCTCCACAGAATGACATGTTGCCCTCTCAGTGGGCTTCCCAGGCACTTTCACAATGTTACTAGATAATGAATGAGACTTCAAGTGTGCTGACATTAGCAAAGAACTCATCCAGGGAAGCTCAGTGATGGTTTTCTTTGGTACTTTCACGGAAGTACCTTCAAAAGGCAGCTCAAAAGAGACCTCAGAAACTATCTCATCTACCTCCCAAATCCCCAAATCAAGAAGCATTGTCCATAGCTAATAATCTATTATTCTTCCAATGTAAATGCTTTATGGAGAGTTCAAGAAACCTTATGGAACCTGGAATGTCTCTCAGACTTTGAATTACAAAATCCTCAGGGACTGACTGTCCACAGTGTGACTGTGTATGTGTTTTGTTCAGCAAACTGAGCATGAATGATATAAGGAATGATATAAGGCACCACCAGGAAAACTGTCCCTAATGACAATAAGGGAACATTTTCTCTCTTGTTTCATGCTCATAAATCAGCTATGACCCTGCAATTGATGGTGGCTATTGGGACATTTTCAAGTTTTTATCCAGAATATTTAATTCAGAAGTCCTTGTACGAGGGAATGTGACCAAAATGGAGCTATCAAGAAAAGCTGTCATCCAAATATTATTTTTATAGAGAGAATTGAAAGGTCACATTGTTATTTTCTTACACTGTGGAACAGTTTCTATTATTACAGATTCCAAAAGACTGGAATCGTTGTTATTTATGATCTAAGTCAAATTCAAGTCCTGGTTTGTACCAATTACCAAAAGCTACTCTAGGTTTTCTCTCTTAATTTCACAAATATTTGTAAAATAATTCCTTCACACTTGAAAACAGAGAGGTTGCCTCACCAAAATGTGTTCTTCTTTACTTCTGTGGTGGTAAACACAGAGGTTTAGGAAAACACTCTTTTTATATGAATCATTTAAAGAAGGCACATTTTCCTTGAGAAATTTCAAGGGCTAAATTAGAAATGTAAGTTACTACTCATCAGTGAATGGGAACAAGAGTTTTTCATATCTGCACTTTTAAAAAAGACATTAGTTCTTTTGGTCCTGGTGCTTCTTCCTCACATAGCACCCTAACTATCTGACAGTTTAACATATATTTTTATTGAATCCATATGGTGCCCATGCTTTAAAAAAAAAAAAGATAGACGGTCATATCCTGCTTCCTACTATGCTGCTGTAAGTTCAATTACACTCTCCTGAAAATAAATTAAATTTCCCTGGGTTTACACTGGACAAAATGAGAGGAGAATCTTTCTCAGGATCTCTGCAGAGCTTCCAGGTTAACTGAAAGACCATCTCTGTCCCTTGGAGATATTTAAGATGATGAATACATACTAAGCCCTGGGCATTGGAAGGGCTGGTGTAATGGAATGGTTTGCAAGGGGGGTCACATCAGCACCTGGAGCTCCTCTGTGGTGGCACATCCCCAGGTGCAGTGCTGCTCAGTGGCCTTTCTCCAGCCAGATGCAGCCATGCTGCATTCCTGGGTCATGGAGCACCTGGATGGCCTTTGGACACAAGCTGCAAAACAGAAAGTCCTCCTGGAGAGAGAGTGAGACAGGAGTCACGTACAGGGAATACGTGCTAGGAGCTGATACTGGAGAAGGGACTGCTTGATATTTAGCAGGAAGGAAGACTGGTTGGACATAAAAGGAGCCTGTTAAGATCTGGTAAAGAAAATGATCTAAGGCATGCTCCAATTAGGGCAAGCAAAGACACCACCCCTTAAACTGCGACTAATCACAATTCTTGGGTTACTCAAAGAGAAAATAGAGACTTGAAAAAGGAGAAGATGATGCCATCCCCAAAGCAATTCTAAAGGAACAAGGACTAACAAGGCCCTGAGCTTTCCACAAGCAAACACTGTTGTGGGTTGTATCTACACTGATGTTTCCAGAGCCTTAAAAAGATGGACTACTGGTTGTTCATGTAAAGTGGGGGGTGAAGCTCTCATGATCCTTTGTGTTATCCTCCAAAGCCAAGACTAAATACGACACATGCCCACATGTAGCAGATGGAGTGGCCTTGCTCCTTTAGGGTTCCTGTTCTCATGAGCTCAGCCTCCTATTCTCCCTTCCCTTGAGCAAATGAAGTTGAGTAAAAACAATTGGAGAAAAATTCAGCTTGAAATCCTTGAGTTTAATTTGGCTTTAGGTCAAAAACAGAAGGGGATGAATAAAATTTTATTTAGTAGATACAGGCTTTTTCTTTCTTTTCTTGGTTTTTTTTTTTTTTTTTTTTTTTTTTTTTTTTTTTCAAAAAAAACTTGTGCTTTTTTTTTTTTTTACTTCTTCACAGAAAACTCATGGATTTTATTGAACAAGTGTAATGGCTGATCAAAAACTTTGAAAACGTGTGAAATTTCTTGGACTAGTTAAAAGTCAAGTCTTCAGTTCAAAACCCTTAAGTCTTACTTCAGAAGCATCTTTTACTTACTGGACTATATTCCTTCAAAAGTGAAAAGTTAGACTTCTACCCAGGCCCAGTTACAGATTTTCAGTTGAGGTTCTGTAGAAGTACCACAAACCTGATTAAACCTGTATAGAATTTGGAGCTTCTAATTATTTCCTAAACAAAGAGAGTGTTGAATTTCTATGAGTTTTTTCATGACTATGTGTATGTTGCATTCCAATAGACAATAGAAAGGAATCTTTCCCAGAACAATGGGGAATAAATGAGAGAGGCAAACAAACCCTTCATTCAGATCAACCTTCCAGGAAACCAAGATGATTTCCATCATTTTTATGACTTTTCCCTAGAGGCAAAAGACATTTAATTAGCAAATCCCTCTGCAAGTTTGTTGCAATTTGACACAAAGGGAATATGACAAGCAGAGAAATTATAAGCCTTACATTTCCAGTTAGCCAGTTTGAACTGATAAAACCAAGATCAGATGGGTTTTGGGGATCTTAAAGCTTGGGGAGCAAAAATCCAGAGGGTGAGCTAGTTCTGCTAAAAATGTGAACTTACAGTGTTCCAGTCAGTGATTTCTAATGGCAATGTCACAGCAGTCCTTTATGAATGTGCCCTCCCATTACCAGCTACAAAGCGTTCCAGCCAGCTGCTTCCATAGAGGGTCCTATAATGATCTGAGGAGGAGTTAAATGATACCAAGCAGAATCAAATCTTGATTCCCCATGCAGAAATAGAGCATGAGTAAAATAAATATTAATCATGAAGTTAATTAGTAAATGCTGGTAATTAATCATGCATTACTTTTAATGATGTGCAGAAATCCTCAGAGGTGGGAGATGATCCTTCAGGAGAGCAGACCGTGCAGCCTAAACGAGGTGATGTCCCCACTGCTAAAATCAGCAGCAGTTGACCCACAAGGTCGCTTTGACCTTTGTTGTCTTTACTGGAAGATAATACTAGTGGTGTCTCCTCCCTCCCTGATTTAATATTCAGACTTATGTGGCAAGCAGGCCCTGACCAAGGGGTTAGTGAGCTCTTGCAGTGGTGCAGGCAGGTTCTAAAGGGTCCACAGAACTCATAAATACTGCCACGTAAACAGTGATGCTCAAACCTTTTGAAAACCTTGTAATTTAAAGACCAGTTGCATTTCTAAGTATTGTTCCAGCAGCTACAAAATACTCTGCTTGAGAGAGACCTAATTGATTTTCTGAACTTCATGAGCACTTTGGAACAACCGCTAAGGATCTCTAAAAAAACCCAATTATCTCTCTAGAGCATAGAAAAAACAGCATCCTTACTGCAAAAGCCCTGTAATTTGTGTCTAAAAAGCTTCCAAGCTTCTCAACTGTGCTGTGAATTGGGTAGCCATATCTAGCAGAAACAGCTGTGGAAAGTGGTCAGATGACAAGAAACTTTGGAAAATTAGTTTGCAGAAAGAAGTCTGTGATGATAGGCAAAACCCCTTCCTCGGTGTAATATCTAAAGTTTGGCACTCAGCAAAGCTCACTTAGGACAAGTTTCCTAAGCCAAAGATCTTGTGGCTGCACAGGTGAGAAATCCCACTACACTCGTGGTAAATCTTGCAGGTACTACTAGGGCTGAGGTGCCAAGTCCCATCTTGCTGGCTGGCCTCCCTGAGCAGCAGCCCAAGAGAACACAGAGCAAGGAGCTAGCGTTGCCTCAAGCAGAGTTGCTCCTGTGTTTTTATGCCTTTCCAGCATGTGACCTTGCAAATTTTTTCAGAAAAACAGTAGTGTTTGCAGAAGTCTTGCCTGTCTCTCCTGTGATGACAGATTGCTGGAAGGTTCATCATGGCTGAATGAAGGAACTGTTAAAATTCATCTGCCTGCCAGTCTATTAAGAGAAAGGGGAAATGCATCTAAGAAGAAGGCACACAGTGGCTCAAGAAGAAGAGGAACAGCTTGCAGAGACCTCCTGTAAAACAGCAAAACTGAGCTTTCATCCTGCCAACACTCATTCTACAGCATCTTTCAACAAAGCCATTAATCACACCTACCCGTAGGTTTTGCCTGGTACCTCTTGCTGAGGGACTTGTTGTTGGAGAAAGTCATGGTTAGTTGGCCAGGAAATTGAAAAGAGTTAAAAGGAGAAAGGTGTGCAGGAATACAACTGTATTTGCTCATTTTAAAACATCAGACTCTTCACCAAATTTGGTGAACAAACTCCAGCTCTGAATGATTTGTTCACAGTGCTACTTTCTGAGACACCATAGAAAACTTCGGCTTTCATTTTTAAGTAGCTTCTCATAGCTGTTTTCATATCTACAGATGATCTGCACACCTGTACTGCAATTCCATATCTTCAAATCTGTTCAGACAAAGTCCTACCTAAACTACTCAGAGTTGCTTAAACATCCCAAAGTCAAATATGATTTACTTGCTTTGCACCTGGTTTCCAGACTCTGGGGTACAGTGAGGTTGCACATTCTCACTTTGATTGGCAGGTCTGAAACTTGGGATCTGAGACTTGGGTGCACAGGGACTTGGCATAGCACAACTAAGCTACAACAGCAGATCTTGTCAGAGCACTGTCTCATGGTAACACAGTGGGAGCTAGCCACATGGAATATAATTGTAGACATATCTGTGGCAACCTTCTCCTTCATATCTAAGCGTTTATTTTATCCACAGAATATTCCCAGAAGTGTGATGGGTGTTTGTAAAGCTCACAGATAAATCTTAGTTTTTCTTTGCCAAAGCGATAGCAAATGTGCAAACAGTATTTTTTGTCATATCAGTCAAAAGATATCTAAAAACAGAATTTCCTAACCCTGCCTCCCTGAGAAAAATGATGGCATTAAAATTAACATTGTAAAACACATTATCTAAGATAACATAGGAATTCATAAAAATTTTGACTTTCAAAAGAGCTTAAATTTTTGTAAGCTAGAAAACCTAGATAGGAGTCCAAAATAAGCTTGCATCTACCCTACTATCTAACCTTTCTGACAAGTATCTACATAATATATAGCAGTGACATATTCATACCATTGCATGAAAAGTGTTATAAGCGTGGGTTTCTTGAAATTCTCCTAAATGTGCACCCATGATACACCTGAATAGGTGCTAAATGTGCCATCCCCAGCTCTGCAGAAGTGCATGCTGAGAGGGTCATTAACTGCCACCAGCACACGTCTCCTGCAGGAATGAGGCCAGCCTGGAAGAGCCTTTTTATTACTTGGACCAGAACGATTCTGTAACAAAGAAGGAGGAATTTGTCTTACCTGTCTGTGCTGCTGAGAGACCGGATACTGCAAACCTGAGATTTGCTGGCTTTGCTGCATTTTCTGAAGCATCATTTTTTGCTGCATTGCTAGGGTTACATTAGGTGGCCTCTGAAGAGACTGGTTTGGGAGAGGCTGAGCAGTTTGTGGCTGCAGCTGCTGTTGCTGCTGTTGCTGTGGCTGCTGCACGGGAGCTGAACCCTGTGCCTGCTGGGTGTAGTGCAGAAGGGCGGGCTTGTTTTGGGAACCCAAAACTGAAGGCATCTGCTGGTTTGTTTGCTCTGAGTTAAAGTGAAACAAAGGCTTTGTGTTGCCATGATGCTGCTCTAGAGGTGGCTGAGCGCTGTTGATAAAGTTTCTGTTGAGGTCCTGAGGCTTCTGCTGCATGATTATGTCCATGGGATTGCTCTGGGGAGTGGTTGGTTTATACACATAGTTGTTCATCCCTTTTGACTGGTTTCCATTCACCGGCACCCCAAGCATTGCTGAGCTTTGTGGGCTGAACTGCTGCTGGCGAAAAGAAGGACTGGGGATTTTCTCTTGCACAAAGGGTCCAGGGGAAGGTCCTGATGGAGACAGAGTGGACCAGTTGGCTGTCTGGTTCTGCTGCTGCTGTTGCTGCTGAATCAAGGCATGCTGCTGCCGATTGGCTGCGATCTGTTTGAGCTGCTGTGCATGAGACACCTCCTGCCAGTTTGGCAGTGGCCGACTGGACGTAGAAGAAACCTGTGACACCTGTGTTTGAGGCACCGAGGGGATGGGTGAAGAGGCAGACATGGCAGTGGTAGCCATAGTGAAGGCTGGACCTGTAGAAGAAGGCCTCATCTGTGGGGAGCCCACAGGAGCCTGATTCATGCCTGGTGCATACTCACTTTTTATCACCATCTTATCCAGCTGCAGAGATCTCACAGGGCCCCTCTGGCTCTGCTGCCCAAGGTCGATGTTGAATGGCTCATCTTGTTTTATCGTGGCATTTATCATATTCTCTAGCTCAACATCACTCATTGGTGGCACTGATATGTTAGTCAGTTCATTAAACAGTTCCTGAAGCTCAAGATCCATCATTTGGTCCCATGAGTCTTCCCCATACCTGTTAGGGAACATGTTCTCATGGGATGTCTGGCCATCTAAGTGTTTGCTGCAGGACATTGTTTCTCCTGGCTCTTTCTTTACCTCTTTCAAAGTCATATTAAACATGTCATTCCCACTAGCATGGGTATTGTTTGCTAGGCTGCTGGCCTTTCTTTGTGATCCTTGCCCCACAGTCATAGCTCCTGACATTGACTGGCTTTGGCAATTGTTAACATGTTGTCCACCTTGTCCCACTGAGATATTGTCACCCACTCTTATCCTCTTAATGTCAAGGAAAGAGCTCTCTGAAACACCATTGGGCCTTTTGTTGACAGGCGACAAATTTACCACCAGCTTTCTCTTCAATGAGCCTTGGAGCTGAAAGAAGAAGAGATAGAAAAAAAATCATTAGATGATACCAAAGAAATAATTTAATTGCATGAAAAGCAACAGGCAAGTAAACATTGCTTAGTGCAGAAAGCTCCTCTGGGCTTTTTTTTTAGTCAAAGAAGTTGTGCAGAACTGTAGGAAAATATGCTTTAGGTGCCATCACCACCCTTGCCACCAGCCTTTTTCGAGCACTGCTGCCTCCTGTTGATCAGAGACCCTGTTTCCGTCATGGGTGTGATGAGGGAGGGATGTAGCCAGAGCTCTGGCTGTTAAAGCCTCTCTGCTCCAGTCTAGCTGTGCCAGACAGATCCAAAGTACTTTTAGACAGCAGAGACAAATGAAGTAATGAAATCTGCCCTTGTGCCTATCTGGTGCTGCAGGTTTTCATTCTCCTGATTTTGGTATAGCTGTAAGATCCAAAAGAACATTTTTGACACCCATGGAGTCCAAAAGTCCTTGAACACATTATAATGGCACTCACAAGATCAAGGCATCCTAAGCTCATGTAGGTTTATAATGGCTAGAGATGTGTATAATTAAAAATGTTACATGTTAACTTGTTGAAAACTGAGAATGAATCCACTAGAGCCGTGACAGGTTATGTCAGCCAGGGGTCTGGCCCATGATGTACTGCCAGATTATTTCCCAAAGATGTATATTAATACATTAAGCCCTAGTTGTTTATGTCCTGAAACATCTCTTATAAAACACACAGTTCACTCAACACTGCTCTGAGAGTTGTAACTCTATTTCCTTTCCCTTGAATATTTACAGTGATATTTCCATTTGCTCACCAGCCCTGTGGGTCTCCTGAAGGAAAAGAAGTTCATGGCTCTGTTTGCCTGATCTACACTCATCTGCTGTGGTTGTACACACAAATTCCCACGCTGTGCACAGAAAACAGAGATGTCAGTCCCATGAGCTGAAAAGCTTGGACTTGGTACATATGCCCTCGAGTAAGATGCAGATGCCCTCAAGAAGAGCTGTTTTGAACACGGTTCATAAAAGAACAGATCACTTTAGAACAAGGGCAGCTGTCCTTTATCTAGCCATTTTGAGTACATTTTGATCTTAGAGGTCTTTTCCAGTCTTAATGATTCTATGATTCCATGACCAAAGGGGTGCCCAGGGAGGAGCGGACACGTGCACGTGCAACCCTTGCTGAGCCAGCACACACTGTCCCTGTTTCAGCCGTGAGCAATGCCAGGAAACTGTGCAGTGAAACACGGCTCATCTTCTGCCTTTCTGCACCTGGGCAGAAGTGCAACGGCCCCAGAGGCATCAGGACAATGCCATCTGAGAAATACCTGTGTGTGACAGTGAGAAAATAATGCCTGTTGAAACCATGGTACCTTGGGAGGCTGCAAAGGGCAAAGAGAACTGAGAACTCTAATTTTCCAGTTAAGTGAGGAAGGATGATTTATGAGATCTTCCAATCTCATTATTTTCATCATGCTGTTTCATGTAAAGAAGTCCATGGCCACGTATTACTCTGTTGGGGCCTCTATGCCCCTCAGCTTCAGGCTTACCTATAGGTAAAAGCTCTTCCCAGATAAATCCAGGAGGGAAACATTTTATTCTGGTGTGAATACCAATGAATTGCTTTGAAAGAGTTTAACTGAGAAATGCATATTTCCTCCAAAACCACCTATTCTTTCATTGCCTCATTAGGTCACTGGGTTTAGCCCTTAAAAATAAAGTTTGTAATTTCTCTCCCTGGCACTAAAAATCCCATCTCATTTTATGTTTCCAGCATAGCTTTTAAATCACAGATTCATGTTTTCATAAGGGCAGGCATTTTGATGCCTAGTTGTATAAGTCCACAGACGGTGTGCCTGCAAGAGCAATTAACTGTCATTAGGTGTCCCTCCCTGGGGAGAGGTTTGGGTGGTCACTGCAAAAAGCACAGACTCTCTTGGCTTAGCATGTTCCTTCTGACACATGACTCACTGTACTTTCCTTGGGAACAAAAAAAAGGTAAGTTGCACTTCCTTTTAGCATCATCTTTGCTGTCAGTGTGTTCATTATAAACCATTCTCATGCACCCCAATTCATCTTCCTGGGAAATGGGGAAGTCCCCAGGTCATTAGAACATATGACTTGGCAGCACATTTTGCTTTCAGATGTGTTGCTGACAGAAAGGCTGAACAAATAATGAAGAATATACCCCCTGCCTATGTAATTGTTTTATGTGGTTAAGATGACTTTCTCAGTTAATTTGGGTTTGCTTGACATTTTGAAGCAAAAGGAGCTGTTTAAAAAACTCCACATTTTCAGGGCACCTGCACCAAGCTTTCTGACATATATAAAAATGCAGGTGTGACATTGTGCTGTGTGTAGTATCTGCTTTTCTCCTGCATTTGAAGCAGCTTCTAGCAGACAGCAGGATGAGCTGGGGGAGCAGACAGGGATGAGCTGGGAAGTTGTTTGCCACACACAAGTCAGCAGCAGAGCCAGGCAGAGCACTGTGATCTCCCGACATGCCCTTAACCAAGCACTCCCTCCCTTAACATGGGCTGGAGGACTCTTGCTTTCAGGACATCTGCCCAAGTGCCCATCGAAAAGGGCACTGTACATTTCTAAAGAATAACAAGCAGGAACTTATCACATTTCCCCAGAACCTTGCAAACATAGCCTTTGGAATGCTGACAACACCATCAGTCAATAGATGTCCACACCTTAAAGCAGAAATGAGGGCAAGGGAGGCTGCAAAGGTGCAGGGAACTCAGGGGACTTCACTGAGGCTGCTACAAAGGTCCTGATTTCACATCCCCCACGAGTTCAGGATATGGAGGGAGAGGGAATGGGAAGGGTGGAAGGCAGGGAGAGGGAATGGGAAGGAGTGGCCCACAGGGATGAAGCCCCTTCTACCTCCTTGCACTGAGCTGTTACCAATTGGGGGGTTGGGGATGTTGGGGGGGCTGCAGGGGACTGGTCTGTGCTTGTTCAGGAAGATGAGCAGCATCCTTCACGAGCCTCCCTGAATGCTGCCTTTTGTGGGGCACTGCTGCCCCAGCATTATGTCTCTTTTGCTTTCAGAAGGGAAAGGACCAGGGTTCCACCACTGAAATCTTTGCAGATTTCTTGCAATCACATTTTTCAATTACTGACTAAAAGTCAGTACTCAAGCCCTTTTTCCCCAAGCAAAGCACAGACTCTTCAGAAGGAAAAAAAAAAAAACAAACCAAACTTGCCAGATTTCAGGCTACCTCTCTTTCAGTTTGCAAGCTAGGATTGATTTGGGTCAGTAAACATAACACAAAAGTTCCTACAGCACACACAGGCACGTTCCTCGGATCAAACAGGCTTGAGATTACACATCTCAAACTGCTTGAACTGCGTAATACTGAAAGGCCCTGTGATGGGAAATGAGTGACATGACAGTAAGTGGGAGAGGAGGAAGCCCTCCATGCCCAGCTCCATCCCACAGGTAGGTGGGCAGCACTGGATGAACGGTCACAGAGTACAGGCATTTCCTGGCAGCCTGTGCTGCTGTGAGACCTTTTCCTGAGCAGGCTCTGGTGAGTCAGTGTGAGTTCATGCACTTACAGCAGCAGTGCTGGATGATTGATCTTCTGAAGTTAAAACTGAGCCTCTGGAGATCATGTCTGCAAGACAGCCCAGCGCTGCTCCTGGACAAAATGCTTGGGGACAGCAGAGGGAAAAACTCCAGACGTGACCTGATGTAAATGACCCCGTGTGATACTATGTCCTGTGCAGAGGGACACAGATCATATCTATAAGTTTTGTATTTAAAATTTATTCTTAGTCTTAAAGGAATTTAAGAGAGGCAGCTTTTTCTCTAATACTCTCTGACACAAAGCCAAATTAGCAGGAGATCCATCAAGCTAATAATTAGGGCTCATGAAATCCTGGTATCAAAAAATTTCTGTTTTAAAAAAACAGAAAGGTTTCTGCTTCACCTTTCTTTCGGTTGAATTTTTTTTTACTAAATGTAAAATTAGAGAATTTTGCTGAATTTTTTTTTCTGGCTCTTTTTTTTTTTTTCCCATAAAATGAAAACAAAAACATTTTTGGTGCAAAAGCACAGTTTGTCAATGAGAAATTTTAGAGATTGTTTTCTCCCAAAAAATATCCATATCAAACAATATTTTTATCACATCATTGATGTATTTCTGACATTACTCATGTGTATTTACCTTATATTCCTTTCCACAGGGTCTGTCCAATACGGCCAAGAAAAGAATTGTCTGTGTCAGCAGGAAATAATACAGTCTAACAGGTTTCACTTTCAATGAAAGCCTTATTTTTTGTGCATTTCATACAGCTTCTGCAGTTGGACTTCCTTTAGAAATTGCTCTTTATTTCATTTAACACTGTGTAGGAAGAAGCACAGTGCTCAACAGAGCTCCTAGGCTAGCCATCCAGTGAGTTCCACAGCTCTCAGGATAAGTGAAACACAAGCTGTCCCTCTGACTTGGCCAAGTAACTCCATAGTGCCTGCAGATCAAAGCCTTGTATGGAGATGGTAGTACTGTATCTGACTGTCATTTTGAAATCTTTACAGCTGGACACTTAAGACTGGGCCAAAACACCAAAATGCCCCAAGGAAACTACAAAGAAAATACCACAGTGTGATAGTCTTAAGTCCTCACTGAGCCTTTTAGAGGAAGACATAAAAGGAAGATTCCTCCCACCTTTGTTCTCCCAACTCCCACAATTTCCTACAAAGGTTTGCAGCTTTCTTACATTGTGTAAGGAACAACAGGGATGAAACTCCCAAGGTGCTACAGACTGAAACCCCACACTGTGAAGCAGGCAGTGTGGCAGCATTAGCGGTTCCTGTGGAGCAATAGTTTTGATGATAGAAAAAGCAGCTTTGGATTTTGTGTTTTAATGTGGAAGCAGCAAACAAATCCACCTTAAAGGTCCATTTTGGACTACCTAGACTTTCTCAGAATATGTGTTGACTGTATCTATGGCTGCACTGTAAACAAAATTCTCCATGCAGCTGCAGAAGCAAAAGGGTAAAGGAATTAGAGGAAAAATATGAAAAATATTCAAACAATGAAAAGTGGGGAAAAAAAATCCTTCCAAAAGAGGAAAAGATGCTGAATGATACTTGTTTGTGCTGTGCAAGCACCTTTGCATTGCAGGGCTGGACCTAGCAAGCCACCCTTGAGGCTTAGAGCCTGATTCTGAATGACAGCAACTCTCAATTTCAAAATAGTGGTTGGCAGTGTTTGCTGCCAGCAGTATCACCTCCTGTGGTGTTGGGAGCTGTGCCAAGCTGGGGAGCACCTTTCCAGGCAGGGACCAGGGCTCACCAGTGCAGAGCCTCCCCGTTGCAGGCATCTCCAGAGCAGGCAGCAGGATGAGATGCCTCTCTCCTTCCTTCTTACCCCTGGAGCCAGACGGGATGGTCGTGGTGACTCACACCATGGCCAGCTTGGAAGCCACAGAGGCACCCTGGGGCTGACACAGGGATGATGAGGGGCCTTTGCTCTGAGATGCCATCTCTGGGGCCACCACAGGTTCTAATGCCACAATCACACAGGCACCCTCACAGCCCGTTTCTGACTACAGACCCAGTTTTGAGGGCTCCCATTACCACTATTTCTACGCATCTGAAATCTGTTGGCTCTGGTTGTTCCCCCTCTTTCCCACACCCAGGAGCATCAGGTTCACCCTGATGTCTCTCCTGAAGATCTCAGTAGTGTGATCCTCTTCTGAGAACCTCTCCCCAGCCCTTCTGCTCTGCACTTTCTCTGCATTGCATAAGTATATTTATTTTTAATCTGTTGTCTTCAACCGCAGCATCTACCTGACATGGCTGAAGATGCAAGCTGAGAGTTGTCTTCAGAGAGATTTTAGCACTCTGAATTCACGAAGTCCAACCTGCTGGATGATGCTGATCTGGTAAGCAACATTAATTTTTCATGCAGGACTGAGTGACAGAGTGGAGGCCCTGGGCACGGCGCACAATGGGGAGCAGCCCTGAGAGCTGGTGTGTCCTCACAGCACCATGGCTAGGACAAGGTGATTCCTCCACAGGTGCAAAGAGCTGTGCAGGACTAGCAGATGCTGTTTCTTGCTCCAGTCGGGTTTGCAGAGGCTCAGCTCCAGGTGTCCTCTGCTGCCCACCCTGTGTTCACAGGAAGGGGACCTACTGCTCTCTCTGAGCCTGAGGAGGAGGAGGCACAGGTGCCTTCAGCCCCACACAGCAGCTTGAGCCAGCACACCTCCACTCTATCTCACTCCCCTCCTATCTAGCTAACCAGCTCCAGAGACCACTTGGATGACCAGGAGCAGCTCTTGGATGACCAAGGTTTACAGCCATGAGTATTTTGCTCTACCCACCCCAAACCTCCCCACTGCCCATGCCTGTCCTGCTGATCGGGGTGTCTGCACAGGCCTCTCGCAGGGCTGTCCTGACTCTGGGGGACCCTCAGCCATAAGCACCACTGGCAATAGTAAAGCTGACTGAGAGGCAACACAACTTTTCCTCCCTGTTTACTGTAATATTTAGTGCCACTAAAACTGGATTCATGGCAACAAATAAGGATGTTTCTTGGCTGACAAGTATTCACTTAATTTTCATTAGCTGGGATAAGGCTGGAATAGCAATTGCTATGTTAGAAATACCACAATTTACCTTTGCTTATGGAAAAATTATGTATCTTGCCAACTGAACATACCAACCTAAAAATGCATCCATATTATTCACAGTGTACTTCCTAGAAACATAATGTCAGGGTTTTGGTCCAGGTTGCTGAAGCACAATAATTTTATTTTTTATGCAGATTTTACATCTGATGGATTATAAAATATCATGTCTAGTCACAGTCTTTTAGAAGAATAGGAACACAGAGAAACAATAGCATTTTAACTAGGTCAAGATTGCTAATCAGAGTGTAGCAGTCATTACTGTGTGCAAAACAAATAGGCATGAAAGATCTGTATTTTTTATCTTGCAAACTGTGTATTTGTCTTCTGGAGGAGTCTTTTCTGCTCTTTCTTTTTTTTTCTTTTCTTTCTTTCCTTTTTTTTTTTTAATGATCCTTTTCAACCTTGAATAAATTAACAATCACTTTGTGTGAAATCTACAGAAATTTATGTCAGTGTTTATTACCATGAAATGTGGAACAAAGCATAATGCAACCTGAGCTTTGGGAAATACGACTGCTTAACTGATCCTATCCTGATGAGAAGGAAATATCAAATGCATTATAAATGCTGACAGGATGATCAGGAATGTAAAAGAGGTCATCCAACACCACCCTCCACATTGTTTACCAGTTTCATAAGTCAGCTTAAGGTATTAAAAACACTTACTGTCTTGCACAGGAAGCTCCTAATCCTTAAAAATGTGGCTGCTGTTATTTGATTTGCCTTTTAGAGACCAATAGCGCAGCAGAGTTCACCTAAGGAAAGACTGCTGAGAACAGTTTGGTCCTGGTGTTATGCTCAGCGTTGCTTCCAGATTGTGGCTTTGCAGGCTCATTAGAGCACATATCCATGTCCACATGTGGGCTTTTATTACCTGTCTAAGCACCTATCTCCTCTGCAACACTCTGTTATCAAAATTCAGTCACTGGAGGAAGACAGTAGCCCTCCATCCAGACATGGAAAATAAGGAAATATTTAGACTGTTTCTCTCTTCCTGCAAATCAGTGCACCACACAGAACACTCAAGTGAACTGTTTGGCCTTGAGGTATTCTGCAGGGTACCTTACAGTTCACAGGATATATGGTCACCACTTGTCATTTGGATAAGAAAGATCCCTTCAGCTTATTACTCAGTCACGCTTCCAGCATCAGACTCTCTCAGCCAGGACAAGGAGGGCCCACGTCAGTGAGAGCTGCCTTCCATCATGCATCAACTAATACACTTACTGAGCAGCTGTAAAAATGGCTTCTTGTTATAAGGAAGGAGTCCTGACCCTCTGCCAAAAACTTCAGTGGAGAGGTGATATTTAGGATCAAATCCAGGCCCGTGGTAAGAGAAGGTCTCCTACAAGGTTGCTGCATTTGTCTGATGGTTGGGTTTGACCTGTATTAGCATCTTCCCGCCAGCTCTCGCCCATCATGCACATTCACCCCATTAAGGACATAAAGTAAGACCAGTACTTAAGAGCCATTTTCAAAATCTTCAGCTTAAACATGCAATGTCAGGACAGGCCAAGTGCACACCACCAAGAGTTCGACCTATCTGAGCAAAATGGGCAAAAATTCCGAGGGCATTGGAGGGTTTTGAAACAACAGTTAAAGAGCTCTGAATATACTTCTATGAAGAGAATGGACAATGGAAAGGACAAATAAAAGAGAAAAGGATGAAAGTTTATATATTAAGACTCTAACTGATTAACTGCAGATCAAGAGGTTGTTTAGCAAATTTCAATCCCAGTGAAATGATACACTTTTTAATCCAAAGTGGATAGAGTCTGAGGAACTGCATGAGAGATTCAGAGCTCATTAAGATCTACAGAGGGACTGAGCATTTGTTTGGAAATGGGAAGATGCTGACTTATGAAAGGTGATGATAGAATTTCTAGAAAGGGATGAAAAGTATTAAATATCGAGGTTTGAAGTAGTCCATGTTTCATGAGAACTGGTGGTGCTTGTCTGTGGGCAGGGGAAAAAGAGGTAAGGGGTGCAGTGGTGGTTTTTGCAGGCCTGTCAAGGTGATTGTATATCTTCCCCCAGTATTTTTGTTATTGCCACTGATAAGATGCCTCCAGGTTTAGAAAGGACACAAGTCTGGACGTCTTTTGCAGCTCCTGTGTTTCCAACACTTTAGGAGTCTGAAGGAAAACTGTAAAAATGGGATTAATCTGACCAGTATCTAGGTCATTCTGGAATATGAAGATCAATATGGAATTATGATCATTATGGAAGATCATTAGCAGGTTACAGGAAGCCCAAATGCTTTGTTGTCTTGGACTGGCACCTGTTCAGGTGAATTTCTGTTATTTGGTCTTTCTCCGAGTACCATCTTGATGAGAAGGTTGAAAGCATCCAAACCCATGAAAATGGCCAGAGAGACTGAATGGAAAGGTTTGGAAACAAGCAATCACCCAGGAAGGAATGCTTCAGGAGCTAAAAAAGGTCAGTGTGAATACAGGGGACCAGGAGCAGTCCAGGATGAGAAAAAGGCACCTATAAGCTAAAAGGAAACCCCAGCAATTCAGGTACTGAAAAGCTTACAAGATCATGCTTAAAAGGAATGTGAGAAATGACAAGCAGAGTGGAGAGGATGAATTTGCACAGGAGGATGAGAGGACAGTTGCACAAGTAGACAAGTGAAATGCATGGAGACATCTCAGAAGAAAGTGAAAATAAGTTTTCTAATTTTCTCTCTGGTTAGAAAAGAGAGTATTTTCTAGTACAGAGCATCTAGCAAAAGCCTGGCTTTTGCAAAAAGGTTTGCTTTGGCAAAAGAGGTTCGAGGAGACCACATCAAGGCAGGACTTTCAAACCTTTTCAGGGATGAGGTGATGCTGTTTGTACACTGCAGCCCTCAGCTCCTTTGTGCTGCCCCTCTGAGGCAAAGCCCAGCTGCTGAGCACAGCGCAGGTTGTGGCTTGGAGCAGCAATGCCAGTGGCTGTTGGTGCAATCCCCTGGTGCTCCCATCCAGCTTCCTGGGAGCCTTTGTACCGAATGCCTTTATCCTGCCCACAGCTTTTGGCAAGGGGATGGTTGCTGAACCCCATGAGACACAGCGGGGTGCTAAGCAGCTGATGAAGATGCTCTGGGTAGCCACAGGCAGCAGCTCGTCCCCACCAGCTGTGGTACTAAATGACAAAGGGTCACCACAATACTGTCAGGTATTTTTGGCCACTATGATAGTTTTTGGTGAAAGTGACATAAGTGGATTCATTACAATTGGTGCTTCCCATATGCCTTACTTTCCTATGTGCACTGATCACTAGTTGACTGAACTTCTGCAAATAGAAACAGCACTGAAAAATTAGTAGTTCTAGGCCTCTCAAATATAACAGCCTAGCTCAAAGTCATATTTTCCTCCACAGCAGCCTTGAATCTGTTTCTAGAGTCAATTGTGATTGCTGACTGTGAAAATTCAAAATGAGAAAAAATTCCTTGTTTGGCAATGTCTGAGTGGAATAGCATCTCCTTCCTGACACAACACAGTGTGACAAGGGGACACACTCCTACAAGAATGGACACAAGTACCACAGTCATCCCAAGAAACAGCATTCCTCTGGCTATGCAGTGAAAATGTCTCAGCCAAGGACTCTAAGGATCTCTAAACTACAACTAAGATTTGTTGCATCAGAGCTGCATCACTTTTGTAGCCTACACACCAGTGATGCATCCGGTGGGGCCAGAGGCCGAACTGTTCACCTGCTCTGCTGGTTTGGACAAGGGAATCCTGGAGTAAATCCCCACCATGAGTCACACAGTGGAAACCCTCTGCAGTTGCACAGCTCCAATGCTGCATCTCTTAAACTCCACCTCTGCAGGCCACTAACACAGTAAAGAGCTCATTAGCTACTTGTCCATTTACTGTGTTACTCACAGAAAAAAAATAAAAGTATTGTGGCAGAGGCCTTAGTGTAGGGTTTCTTAGACCTTTGGGATCATAAAATGATGGAGCTGTGAAGGGACCTCTGGACACAGAGAACCATAGAATGGCTTGGATTGGAAGGGACCTTAAAGATCATCTAATTCTAACTTCCCTGCCATGGGCAGGGACACCTTCCACCAGATCATGTTGCTCAGAGCTCCACCTAACCTGGCCTTAAACACTTTCAGGGATGGGGCGCCCACAATTTCTCTCAGCAACCTGTTCCAGTGCCTCACCACCCTTGCAGTAAAGAATTTTTTCCTACTTTCTAATTTAACCCACTTTTTTCAACTGGAAGCCATTCCCCCTTGTCCTGTCACTGCATGCTCTGCTTACAGCAGAGCTACCAACAAAGTTACATCAGGTTGCTCAGGACATTGTCCAGGCAAGTGTTGAACGCTTGGAAGGATGAAGACTCCACAACCTATCTGGGCCCCCTTCCAGCTCCCCTGCTTTTCTTTACGTATAGTCAGCAATTTGTGGTCCTTCCCTCTCATCCTTTTGTTGTTCACTTCTAGGAGAGATCTGGTATGTAACTGGAAAATTTTGAACGTGGAGCAAATGGAGGGAATGTATAAATTTGACTTGTCTCCAAGTTAATGACATATATGATGAGGGAGGAGGAGGAGATGAAAGCAAAAAATGACAATGTACGTGAGAAATGTCAGTCTCTGTTTCTACACAGATTCCTTCAGGGAAGGCATCAGATCAGTAGTTTTTAAATGACATAAACAATCAAAGGGTTGACTGAGCAAACTGATGCTCCATCAGATGAATCTGAGTTGCTAAATAATGTTTTTGCTTAAGCCCGATCTAAAGTTCATTGAGATATACAGGTCTTTAAATGGACTTTGCTTGACTTTGTTTCTCTGTTTTTGATTATAAAGGTCCATGACAAGGACTTTATCTCTAGATATGTTTTTGAAAAATACTCCTCATGCATTTAGACACTGTCAAACACATTAAATAATGAGCCCCATTTTCCAGCTAAATTCCAAAAGACAACATTGCACATTCAGCACCTCTGAAAAGCAGACATCTCTTCAGGTGTCAAAATATGGATCCCAGCATACTTTTGAAAATCCTAGCCAGGATAAATATAATTTTCTACGTTACAACTCATGTGAAACCTTTCACCTTTATGGTACCATTTAATGGTGACTAGAAATCATTACAGGTGAAAGGCTGTACAGCAAGCTACTATATTTGAAACTCTGGAAGTAGTAGACTGGTTCCTAGTGGACAAATGGCCATATCACTCTTGGAGCTAATTAGTTCCTTTTGCCCTTTTTATGCTTTTCTTTCCTTCATAAGCCTTATCTAGGAAGCTCTGGGTCAAATTAGCTCAGAGGGCACTCACCAACTTTCCACTCTCAGAAAGAGCAACCAAAAACTCAAGGTTATCAAAGCCCTTCAGTGAAACTTTCCTTGCATATTACTTAGACTGGGCTGGCTTTGGTAGATACATATTTATTCTCATTTATGGTGAGGAAATAAGCATTTTATAGCCTATTAAAATATCTGAAAAAAATAATCAATAGTATTTCTGTCTAGAAATGAAGCCTTTGTTCTCATGAAGACTTCTGTCTATGGGGTCTGTACTAGGGAGAAGCCTTTGGAAAGGCCATGTTGTCTTGCTTGGGATATGGACCAAATCAGAGCAGTCTCCAGGGCAGCTCTTGCTCTGACAGGCATGGATGAGTTCAGTTTTTAGGTCATCAATCAGACACATTTCTGTAAAATACAGAGGTACATTCCCCAAATGAAATTCAAATTCCAGGGACGCCTTACATGCTGCTATTTGTCTGCATACATGGCCTTGTTTGTGAATCTGTACTGAAGCCCAATACAACAGTGAGACACATTTTCTTTTGCTGTAAACAGATGCAGCTACACTGACCTGTATTTCTATTAGAGAACCAGCCCTGAAGCCTGAAATCTGGATTACAAACCAGCATTTACTGGAAGCGCGGATTGCAGCAGGAACTTCTGTTGGATGCCTATTGCAACAGACTCCTCACTTCTTTTTAAAGTGCCTCTAGTTTTGCAGGCTTTTACTGAAGGAACACAATGGAGCTGGCAGGCAAGCCATAGCTCTTCACCATCTCAGAAAAGAAAAAAAAAAAAAAAAAAGAAGTCCAGCAGTCCTTAAGGATACAGCACTGCTAGGTAACTGGGACAATGAATTAACAAGGACTGACTTTTCCCTCCCTCTGTTTTCAGGGATAGTGAGTAACAAAATCTGTCAGGCTGAAAAGCCCCTGCTCGGAGGAGAGAGACAAAGAGGCAAGGCTGAAATTCATCGTGTCAGTTTAAAAAGGCAGAGTTTTGCATTTACACAATATGCCCATTCTTGTTCTCTTTGACTCATGGAAAAATATTGAACATTGGACAAGAATGTAGGAATGTGTCTGGAGCCTGATCTCCACAAAAATCTAAATGCCGTTTGCATTCACATAAGAAAGTAAGACTGGCTGTCCAGGCTCCATTGATGTGTAAAGAAAATAACAGAAGTGATAGCAATATCATTATAATAACAGCAGCAATACAATTTTAAAAGCTGGCTGTGTAACCAGTACAAATAGAGCACGAACCCAGGCGCTCCTGGCCCTAAATCCCAAACACAGCTCAGCAGAGCTTTCTAGACCATTTGCCTGTCACAAGCATCACAAAGGCTCCTCTCCACCGACGGCATCTGAAACCACTGCTTGTTTTCCCGGGCAGCAGAGGTTAAAGCTTTTTATAGCTTTTTTTGCCTTTAGTTTCTGTAATAGTCACAGTGCCTATATTACCATCTATGGCAGACAGGCTGCATGTCTGCCAGCTGTCAGGCAGCCTATTCATCTCCAGTTGCCTTTCGCCTACTTTCTGCAGCAGAAGAATTTCTCTTCACTGGATTTCATGTGCTGGAGTTCTGTTCCTGCCGACGTTCCCGCTGCTTGTTTTTAAACCCAGGCTGGCTACAAGCCTGGGGAGCATGGGAGCCCACAGCCCTGGAGAACCTGGGGCTCCCGTGTCACGTGCAGCTTGCCAGCCAGCCAGCCAGCTATGGCTCTGGGCCAGGGCAGCATCATAAAACTGGCAGTATGTGACTAGGGGTTGCTGGCTAAACCCAGTTGCTGGCTGGAGGGAGAGGCATCCAGTGGGGTCACCACGGCCTCCACTGATGGGCTACTCTAGGATACACCCAAACACCCTCCTCATGTTTGTCCCATGGCAGAGATGTGGAATCTGGCTACTTATTCTCTGTCTAGAACCCCCTCTTCTTTCCTCTTCTCATCTATCTAAGCTATGTGGTCTATGTGGAGGGAATACTGGGACATGTAATATCTGGCCTCTCCTGACCCAGGTGTTCCTGGAAATTCCCTCAGGTACTTGCCAGCATCATTAGGAACCAGTATACCTCTACTACTTGTGGTATTTTACAATTTTACCAAAGTCTGATTTTTAGGTAGAGCTGTGCAGGTAGATAGGAGGGCCAGGTCTCCAGGCCATAAAGTCCAGCCCATATAATCATAGCCCTATGCTATGGATATGCTATCATCCTTTGCCTAAACAAATCATGTTCCCATTTAAGAGAGGCCCTGAATTCATGAAAGGCAATGCTTGTGTCCAGTGGTTGCCTCTTTTTTCTCCCCAGAAGGTTAGTGATCTGAAAATCTGCAGACCTGCATGTTTCCTGACCCACAGCATGAGCTGATGACTCACTCATGGGAGGTGGAGCGAGGATGAACAACTCTGCCAGACCTTGTGACAGGGCTAGAATAGATCATTCAGTTGCATGAGGTTTGTCAAACTGCTGTGTTTATTTTACATTTTCCTAGGTGTGACCCAGCTCATCACCTCCTTACCCAGGCTGTGAGAAACCACTTGAAATTTTGCTTAAAACTCTAAAGCTCAGTCTCATAGCTCACAATTACCAAACCCTGAGTCATGGGTTGTTCTTCCTAACATTACTGCCATATGAAATTGCCTACAGAAAAGAAATATCACATTAAAAACCCTCCTTCACAAAGAGCAGCCAGGAAGCCCACAGCCAGGGGCATTTGCCCACCTCCTTGCTCCCCGAGGAGCCTAGGTTTCAAGCTCCTGAAGTGAACAGAAAGACTGCTGTAGACATCAGTGTGTCTTGGATCAGGCTCCAGCTACCCAAGAGAAAAGATGGGCTTTGCAGCCCATCCAGATGGTTAACAGCTTTACATACAACCGCTGCCTTATTAAATCTACAGTAAATTAAATGAACACTTAAGACACTCAACCGAAAGTGCTATTGACTGCAGTAATTAAATTGAAATACCCAATTAACCACACCAGAATAGGAAATGAATATATCATGGGGCACCACTCTGTACTGACTGAGCCAATCAGATGCTGTCTATACCTTAATTTGTGCTGAAATAATTTTTAAAGGGAGTTTATGATTATTTAAAGATGTGTTTATATAGCACATGCATATATATGTCTATATATATGTGTGTATATATATACACACATAGAGAGACACATACTATATTATTATATTTAAGTCTTCTGTCTGAGCTTTTAGCCTTACGTTGGCAGAGACATCAATTTCAGGTCAGCCACCATCTTCCAAGATAAACTTGCACATTATTAAAACATCTAAATCAGAAGGATTACAAATGTCCTGCAGAGGACATTTTTTTCCTTTATTAAGAACATTTACATGAAGGTGTCTGCAGTTTCAAAGAAATTTCAGACTGAGGCCAAAGTGAATGTTTGGGGGAAAAAAAAAAAAAAAGAAAAAGAAAGAGTCTTTTTTTCTCTGTATTTAGCCTGTGCTGTCAGGTCTCTCTGCCTGCTGCTCTAACCACAGCCACCCCAAAGGAGAAGTTTACCTTTAATTAAGACATCTAAGTATTAGGATTCTAAGGCTCTGAGCCTCTCTCCCTTTCCTCCCCCTGCTTTCTTCAATCAGGAGTGGAAAGTTTATCTCACCTACAAAGGCTCACTTTGTCCAAATCTTGATAGATTGCAGTGATAAACCTTCACTCCAGAGTACAGGAGGTTCTCAGCCATCCCCTGTGACAGGCCCTCCCCAGAAACGTGGTGATTTTGGTGCTGCCTCAGCTCAGAGAGAACTTGGGCATGGCCACTCCACCCTGCTCTCCCAGAGATGTGCACAACACTCTGGCTTTGGTTTGGCCTTTGTTTGGAAGGAAATTTGCTCTCCACAAATGATGAAACTGCAGCCTCACAATAGCAGTACTTGGAATGACAAAAGGTCAAATTGGGTTACAGTCACTCAACCCTACTGAGTTATTTGGGTAGTGGCAACAGGAGTTATTTTTAATGACTTCATGTCTTAGTCTCATAGACAATAACCAGAGTGTGTCTGTCAGCCTGCAAGCCTTAATCTTCAGCTCAGGAACCAACAGACCCCAAGAAAACAGAGATATGACGGGGTGGAAGGCATCTTCCAAATTTGGAGGTTTCAGCAGGGAACACATTTCCTTTCATTTCCTCAGTCATCCCACTCATCCTGGCACTTTCCATGGCATTTTCTCTGCCTTGTCCTGGGGTGGTGACCAGGTCCTGTTTCTGCCTGGTGCTGCTAGTGGCTTCATTATCTTGATGCCCAATGGACAAAGCTGAGCCAGGTGTCTCTCCTTGATGACATTGGATCCTGCATCCTTAAGGGACCATGTTCAAGGGGTCTGAACTTCTGTCTTCCCCTCAGGCTATGGACCTGGGGAAGGCAGAGGTGACCCTACCATGGTTTTGCAGTATTTTGGAGAGGTCATATAGGTACTATTTCTGTAGATCTTCTCCTTGCTTTTGTCATGCTTCCATTTTGTCCACTTCCATATGTTTTCTGGACCAAACCAATCTCTTATTGTTCCTCTCCTCGTAAGTGGAATTGCAGCCCCTGTGGCCCTCTGCCACTGTTTATGCTGGCAAAGACCAGTAGATATTGGCAAGCAAACTTGGATGGGATTCACCCAGTGAGAGGGCAGGGAGGGAAGAAAGGGCACACTATGGCCCTCAGTGCCTTTGCCTTCCTTGCAGAGAGCATGCCCATGGACAGAAGGAAGGGAGGTCACGGGTGGGGTGAGAGCTCTCCTGGCTGGTCAGGAAACTGGACAGGTTTTAAAATGCTTAGGTCTGAAAGGTAGCATAGATCCTGTCAGGCATCTGTATGACCTTTAAGACCCTCTCTGAGGAAGTGGCTCAGCTGGCCCCAGAAGATTTTGTCTATTTATCTGACAACGCTTCTGAATACATCGTGCTGCCCACCCCGTCTCGTGAAGAAGAGGTCCTAGAGCCAAGTACAAAATGTGCGCTGGAACAGAGACGCCTCAGGCTTCAAAATGCACGGACATGCTTGAGCAGCAGGGCGAAGCTGTGCTGCTTTGGCCATTCCTCCTTCACTCTGGTGCAGGGAGAGGCAGGAAAAGTGAGCCTGCTGCTGACCAAGGCGTCTCACCTTTATGCCTCTGAGATGCCCAAGTGACCCAACCCTGACTGAAGCCAACAGAAAACTCATAACAGGCCCTAAGGCATGTCCTTGCTGCATCAGAGCCTAAAAGAGGAACCTGGCCTGGACTGCCTGGCTACTATTCAAAACGGCACTTAGTTATAAAGAACAAATTGTAAGTTCTCATGTAACGTCCCTGGCAGAATCCAAACTTGTAAAAGAAAAGCCTGTAAACATCATTCCCACTCAGAAACTGTGCAGTGTTATTTTCTGACCCCGATGCACTTTGACATATCGCAGAACTACACAGGTTGAATCTCCCCCCGGTGGTCTTGAATGAAAAATTTCAAAAGGTTTCTCTCCTTTTCTTTCCCTCACTGCCTAATACAAAGAAACATCTCATTTTGCTCATGTAGATCTGAAATGATGACATACAGCTTAGAAATTACTTCAAGTACAGCAGGGAGACTATGAGCAAAAGCAGTTCATGAGCTCTAATTTTGCATTTAAGTGCTGTGAGAAGCAGGTCCCAGGGCCCATACCCCTCTGATGAGCCCCGGGAGTGCGCGAGGGATTTGTTTACATGCCCCGGGAACAAAGTCATGTCATGGAAATTCTGAAAAAGGCTTTGCTGAATTTTACTTTTCTATTTTCCAGGTTGAAAGGAAGCACAGCTTCTCTGAACCTGAATCCTCCTCCACTGGCAGATTATTTATTAAACAGCGATGGTAGGCTGGAGCTGTTTTCACTTAAGGACAATTCTTTCAAAGCCTAATGGAGAAGCTGAGTTGCCATAGTTACCTAAGCAAGCCCTCAGCACAGCACAGTTCCTTCCTACAACCCAAGACTTTAGGTCAACTTGCAAGTTTGTCAGACAAAGCTTAATGATTTGCTATTTCATGCAAGTGGATTGCATTTATCAAGCGAGAAGGTGATGTGCAAACCACGGATAGGATTGCCCCCCCACCCTTTCTTTTTGTGCTGATCCAGAAGCCCATGGGGTTCACACCAGCTGGAAATTCTGCAGGGTATCTGGACAGCTGGGGAGGAGTTTGGAGTAAAAACACATTTAGATCTTGGCACTGGTTTCAGCCGTCCAATCCAGCCCATCATTAACAGCTTCTGTACAGCACTACTCTTCCTCTAGGGGCTGTAAAAATGAACAAAACCTTTGTTCAACCTAAACTTCCTTTCCTTGTCTGCCGTTCCTGCAGACTTTCCATTCTAGTGGTCCTATTGTTTCATTTGGAAATGTCAGAGAGTCTCACAGTGTGCCCATTTTATAAGGAATATGTTCCATTTTAGGAGGCCAAAATCATACACTGTGTTGTTCCACAATTAATTTATTTGAAATTTGCTTGGGCTCACTATGGCTTGCCTCAAATGGTCTTCTTTCTTCCTCTTTCTTTTTGAATTTTTTTTCTTTCCTTTTTTTTTTTTTTGTTTTTTTTTTTTTTTTTTTTTTTTTTTTTTTTTTTTTTTTTTTTTTTTTTTTTAGGTGCCAATATCTGTATTTAGATTGGTAGCTAGTCCAGACACTTGTTTTGCACCTGAACAAATATGATTGCTGAGGACAAGATTAGCTCCTTTGTGCAAGCCAATTTGGACACTGGACATCCCAATGAATGGGTATTTTGCTTTTGAACATCCCTTACTGGAAGCAGCAAAAAGGAGCAAATACCCTGATTGTATCATCTGTTAAGTGGGTCATTCCTACAAAGGGAACTGGAAAATCTGCCTTCCTACCCACAGTTTCCTTCAGTTCTCCTTGCTGTAGCATTGGAGAGACCAAAAGGGAGAAGAATATGCATAAAGACATAATTCTCCTGAGAACCTGCTGAAATTAGGCAATTCACAAACTGGCAGTTTTATATCCCCACAGTGCCCAGGTTTCCATATTTCTCTGACTTTTTCCCCTCTCAGCTTCTTCCCCCAGCAGCTTTTTATCATGGTTTCAGGCACAAGTACATCCCCAAGTATATCCCCACCAATCAACACAACTGCAATTTAATTAGGAAGCAGGTGAGATGTTATAAGCACAGCAAAAAGTGGCCACATATATTGGCCACTTCTGTCATTTATAGTGAAAGTTTTGTGAGGGTCTTGCTAAGGTGCTGCCATGTGGGATGGATAATGTTGCTGACCTGGGACCAGAGGCTCAGAGGGATTTAGACCCCTAAATCCTACTCAAAATTAATGGGGATTAAGTGTCAAAGCTGAGCAGCTGTTTAAACTCCACTGGAAAACTTGAGCCTGAGTTAACACGGTGCCCACTCAAGCAGTCCTGGTGGCCTCAACTCCCCTTTCTGACCAAAGTGGATGAAATGCATTTTAGAAGGCATGAGATCATGCAGGCATGGTGCAATTCCAGTAGAAGGTAGCAAAGAGGATCAGGGGACAGAGAATAAAAGGGTAAATTATGAGGCAGGGAGATAAGGATGAGAAGGAAACATGACAGGGGTAGAAGAGCAGAGAGAAAAGAGGAGATGATGGCAAAGCTGGACATGGAAGGAAAAGGAGCAATATAAAGGACATAGAAAAAAAGGAAATGACACATATCAGAAAATGAGGAAGGGAAGACTAACAGTGTATGATTTAGTCCAAAGAATAGCAGAGGGCAAAACTCATTCTGTCCTTCACCAGCAAGATGCTGGTAAACTGAAGAAGAAAGAGAAAATGAAGCAAAGGAGTAAAGGATGGGTTTTTTTCTCTCCATTGTGGAGCTTTAAGGGGCAGCTTATATGTGAAGTAGCTTGTCATTAGTGAACTTTTGCAGGATACACCCATATTATGATCTTCTTTTAAATAGATGGTTACATTCAAATTGCATGTTCTTGGCTGGATGATTGACACAGGGGACATTTGATTTCCAGAGACAATAAGCATAAAAGAGCGCTATGCCATGGGAATTTTGGTTACTGAGGGTCTTTGCATTTTCCTCCTCTCCCTGCCAACAGTGAATGCATTCCAGTCGGAGTTGACAGACTGGCAGGAGGCTCAGCAAAGCAAAACTCTTTCAGATTTCATGAAAATTAGTGGCTGGGAAGAGAATATCTAGCAGATAAGGGAGGTGCTGGTTGAACCCACACATATTTGTGCACCTGAGGCTGGTACAGGTCCAAAGTGACCCAGAGGGCATCTAATGTCTTTTGCCTGGTGAGGATGTTATAGAACACAGGAGAAGGAGCTGGGTGTGTGTTGTGGTTGGTAAAAAAAATGGAATGCAAAGAGACTGTGATTCAAATCTGCAAGAAACCCAGCTTTCTTTTTCTGTTTCTTTGCCATCTCAATTTTCAGAGGTGAATTACACTGGATGATTTAGGCCATAAAAGCTTTTGAGTCATCTTCAGCATTTAGCTGTGAAAGATGAGACAGTTCAGTTCAAATCACTCATCTGAAGACATGTTAAATAATTAACAGTATACAGTTTGCAATGCCATTTACCATCCCATGGGGTTGCTAGTCCTCTGACCTTGTAACAGCCTTATTTTATAAACAACGCTCCGCAGGACTGCGCACTGACAAAATTTCTTAAAATAAGGAACTGTAATTCAGTATCAGCCTAATCAATATGTGTGGTGGAGCAGGTAGTTTGTGCTGGTTCTTTTGGGCCTCAAGTAAATAGAGTGAGTTAAACAATAGGGAAAACTGCAGAGGAAAGAAAGGGAATGTGGTATACACCAGTGCCAAAGCTTGAACACATTCATACGACGTAGTAAACTAAGGTCACTGCCTTTGTTAAGAGAATCTTGGCAAATTGCATCTGCTGTAGAGGTCAGGCAATTATGTTCACAAGGAAACACAAACTTGCACGTTATTTAATGTTTCCAGCCTCTGTAGCGCAGTCCTACGTCAGTTTAAATATACAACACCCCTGATGAGTAACAGATACTGCTGAACAAGCTGCTTTCTTCCAAGCTCAGTTCTAACAGTGGTAGAAACGTTTATAGCAAAGTTGGGTTTTCACTGAGAACAGCAACCCCTTTGAAATGGAAAAATATTGAGAACAACTCAAAATAAAATTGACTGCTTTATTTTGCCTCTTTTCAAGTTTTCTATTGTATGCGAGTTTTATTTAGCGTTGTTTCCAGATTACTGTTGGATTTTTGTGTTTGTCATTTCATTTTTTGTTTCCCAGTGCTTGCAGCACAGGTCAGCTTCTCTACTTTCTCACTGGCCAAGTGTCCTTTATCACAACATTTGTCAAATAGTGGAAAGATAAACTAGCAGATAATCACTAAATGTTACGGTTTGACATTAGCAGTGAACTAAAATGCTAGGTCATTAAGAAACTTGCAAAACTAAACTCTTTTCCAGGAAACTAAAAATAAATTTTAAAAAAATCAGTATTTTTTCTGCTTCCATCTTTGTTTAGCTGAACTGCTAACTATAATGTGCAGCTGTTGGCTGAAAATGATCTTGGCATTAGAACACTGAAAAGTGGCAAATATGGCACCATTTTTAAAAAGGTTCTAGGGAAAATGCTTGTACCAGGCAAAATGCAGATATAAGAAAAAACTTTAAAGAATAGCTTTAGGTGACACTGGGATAAATAGGGTGTACTGGAGAGCTCCAGCTCAGCTTTTGCAAAGGAAAATTGTACTTCACAACTCTAGTAAGGATTTTGAAGTAGATAACCAGCACGTGAACAAGAAATATTCAATTGACATAGCTTAACTGGAAAGCTTGTGCCCAAAGATGCTCAACAAGATCACTTGCTAGAGATGCTTAAAGAAAATAAGATGTTGTGGGTAAGAGGGGAGCTCTTCACATTGCTTAAAAGGCAGAACAGAAGGGTAAGAGCAAATTATGAGTGAAAACTCACAAGCAAGGAAGATTACCAGCATCTAGGTGATAGAAGAGCAGATGAAGTTCAGTACAGACAAATATAAAATTCAGCACATACGAAACGGTCCTTGCTCCACCTACAGTGATGGGACCTAAACTCAGTCTTGCTCCTTGGAATGAAGGTCCCAAGGTCAGAATAGAATATGCTATAACACCATCTCAGTGCTCAGAAATGCAAGTGCTCAGACAGCAAGCTGAATGCCAGCAAAGGAACAGGGAGCAAAGCAAAGACACATAGTGCTGGCAGTGTCTAAATCCACCCCCATCACAAAAAAAAAAAACCACCAAAACCAAAAAAAACCAAAAAAACATAGTAGAAAGAAAAATATACAGAGAAGGGCAAAAAGGACTATCAAAGGAAAAAAAGAAAAACACCTTCCATAGAGGAACAAGTTAAATAGACCAAGACTTTTCCAGGAAAGGCCAGGAAAGGAAAATTTGAGGGAGAAATATGAACAGAAATCAAGGAATCTTCCAATTCAGGAGTTGGAGGATTTCTTGTGAAATGAGCACACGGCAAGGTAAAAGCAGACAAGGAGGTCCTGATGTGAGACACAACTACAGAACTATTTTTAGCAGGATGTCATTCATGCTGTAAGTTTAAATGGATTCAGAAAGCAACTGGATAAATTAATTGAAAAAAATCCATTCAAGTTATTGAAATTAAAAAATTCCATTTATTGATGCTTAGCCACAGATGGTTGGAGGCTGGGAGAGCATTGTGGGGAAGGCTAGTGCTTGCTTATCTGGTCATAATATTGACCACTAGGAGTGATCACATATGAAATCAGACAAACCTTTGGTCTCAGCCAGTCCAGACAGTTTATCTGTCCAGTTTATGACAGGAAATTAAAAATTGCACTTTTTTTCACTTGCTCTGTTCATCTCAAACTGCTCTTGGTTTGGGGCTGAGCACTTAAGAAATACATTGGGAAAGAATACAAAAAGTTTCTTAAGGTTTTGTGTCTTCTGGTCTGCAAATGTCATTTGTTATATTCATGTTCATATAACAGCCACGAAAATGGAGCTTTCATGTGGTAGGTATCATTGGCTGCTGCTGTAATAAAACAAACACTGATGAATGCTGATGGGATCTGTTTCTGGGTATTTCTGTCCCATACTGTTTCAAATGAAGCGTCCAAACTCCTCTCTCATCACTAAGCCCAAATTTATCCATACAGCAAACGAACCACTAGAGAATGTAAGCACTGATCTGCCAGAAGCATCCCCTTACACAGCTCTGAGGCTGAGTCTACAGTGTTGCAGTCTTCACCTTCTAGAGATCAGCTCAGCCAAGACTTCCAAAATAAGATGGAATGTTATTTCCCTTGGGTGAAATCTGTTGAAACTGATGGATATGTTGTTATTGGAAATCCCAGTGGGGCTGAGATTTTAGTTCCAGTGCTAAACTCTTGAGAACACCAAATTACTTGGTTGCAATCTGGAAGTGGAGGCAGGGAATGGATGATCTAAGAACAGGATTGTCATCTCCAGGCACTACCTACTGACAGGCTAAAACTTCAATTTAAGCACAAAGCTTAGAAAAAAATGTGTTATTGTTCTGCACTGAAAATGAGCAGGTAGATTGAGCCAGGGGGAGTGGGTGGTCCAGACTGACACAATCCTTGGTCTCTCTTCTTGCCTCATGTTTTCATCCTTCATGCTCCCTGTTTCTCCTGATAAAGCTAACAATGCCACACTTGTTTTGCTCTCTGCCACTGCTGAGGGCTCTATTTTTAATCACAATTATTATGGAGACCAAAACAAAGCAAAACTTATCTCTCACCCCCATTGTTTGTAAAGGGGCTGTTTAGTCTGAGGTTGTGGGGCCTGCCTCTGGCCAGGCAGCTTCCCAGCCTCCCCCAAAACCAAGCCACGCTCAGGGCCTGCACGACTCTGCCAAACAAAACTGCCTTGTAGGTTTGCTTTAGCCACTACATTTTTTATCACTTGAGGTCTTCTAAATACTCCCTGCAGCTGTCTGTGCAGGTGTGTGGCAGGGCGTGGATGGATGGTGGGGAGGTAGCGCTGTTCCTTGGACTGTCACTGCCAGGACCACCTGGGACCTTCTGAGCAAGAGTTCCTTTTTAAGTCAAGGTGCCTTACGTGGGCATCAGCAGCTCCTCTCCCAACCATGAGTTATTCTGGCAGGAGTCAGACCAGCTTGACCACCGTGGCTGTAATGTACCTGACCAAGAGGGATGCAGATGGGTTAACTAAAGTGACATCTAACTCATGATGATTCCTGGAAACCACAGCTGATGCTTCTGAGAGCACATTTCCTTGGGAGCCAAAGGCTCAGTGAAAATGCCCCAAAGAATCCGAGTGTACACAGAGAAGCAGAGATCTCAGCACCATCTTGATTTCAGAGGGACTTCTGCTTTGTGTAATTCACTACAGAGTTCCCTTCACGTGTCCCAGCCTTCCTCAGCTGCCTGAACAGTTTTGAATGTGATACGAGGCATGGCTTACCTATGGCAAACAGCCTTTGGAGCTCACCATGCGGGCAGGCAGCTTTGGTGCTGCACCACCCTCCACGGTGTCCTACAGCAACCTCAGAGGAATAATATTATTTTCTTTGAATCTTTTTTTTTTTCCTAGGATTAATTCCTAAACTGCTTATTTATTCAATTTACAAGAACTGGTTGCATTCCAATTTTGTACACAAAGAAATAATAAAACCATCTTAATTTCAAAAGACCTCGCTTATCAAAAGCATTTTTCATAGTTTTGTTGAGCATTAGTGTATCAAGGCAGTTTTCTGTGCCTGTGCCAACAGCCACTTTTCCCTCAAGAACTGAATGTATTTGAAATATTTTGAACCCCCACTTTCTGCTTCATTTGCTAAATAATTTCACATTTCTTCCAAAACTTGATATTCTGTCATCAGATAGCAATCCATATTATTGCAACTTCCTGGAACAGTGGAATGCTACTGACAGAATGAATATTTGGGTACAGAAGTAATTTTATTTTTTGCTTCTTTCACTGCAGGAAAAGGCTAAATTTGCACATTTCTAACTGGCATATGTGTAGATGCACTTCTTGCTTAAGCTGCCCAAACCAGGTTATGTTCTAACTAGCCCTTGGGGTTATTTTTTCCTACTTGCTTTTAGCATACCGACAGACAAGCATACAACTGAAGGTCAGCTTTAGCAAACTTCCATGCAGTTGACTTTCCATGTGTTCAGGCAGCCCTATGTCCATCACTAACAGATTCTAAAGGCATACAAAAATGCACAAGGGAAATTTTATTAAAAGAAGCCTACACTATTAACTGCTTGCAGCTGCCCCATTAAGAAAGGACATTATTATCAGCCTCAGAAATTCTGAAGCTGTTTACTAAAATGGTTACAGACTAAGCTGTCTACTTGGTTTGAGTATATATTTTATTTGAGCAAATGAAGTGAATAAGCATGTGTGCAAATGATCAGACATGCTGATTTGTGTGTGATTACTCAAGTCAAATGTTTAATTTGCATAACTGAATGCAAATTAGGTACAGAACTGCAGGCTAATGTGAAGCATGCCATTTGGCGCCTGACAGTTTTAAAAATCAGACTCAAAACCTCCATGCTTCGTGTAACTAAATCAGAACAGTGGAATTCAGCGCAGCAGATATCTGTCATTTGATTCTGCTTATAATTATTTACCATTAAGGGAGGATGACACGTAAACAAGCTGCAGAACCACAAGTCTGCTTCATTTTCTATCTTTCTGAGAGAAACCACTGCTCTGAACCTCTAGAATATTCTTTCTTATCTTATATTTTAAATAAAAATATCTGACAAAGGAAAACCTATGACTATACAGATATGCAAGAACTCCCTTAGAGGAGCTGTTTGATAGTTTTTTTGGAAGTGGAAGGTTTCCACTGTACATGGTCCTGAAATTATTTTTAGCTTTGTTTGTTTACAGTCTGGAATGACATATTCAACGTGATTTGATGTTTCCTAGTATTCTTGATCCACTCTTTTCCAAGGGAAGCAGTGGAAAGTCTACAATGTAATAAACTGAATGCAAGACCTCGTATGAGGAAAATATTTGTAGAGAACAATCTGACAGGGACTGGGAGCTGAACTGGATGATCTAATGGGCATTACATTGCTGGAGCCTAATGATTCACAGTAGCAGAGTGGCAAAACAGCAGCTCTAATGCTATTTAAGACCACAGTGAATAGGGTTTTCTCGTGTATTTGAAATTCTGCCTTACTGTAACATACAAGAGACCACATAAACTCTGCTCAGGATGCCTTTCTGTAATGTTTATTGGTTTCTTATAAACCCAACCATTTCAAAGACCAAACTTGGGACCTGAAATATAGTCAGGAGATCAAACAGTGGCTGAGGAAACCCCATAGTCCAGCCTACGATTATATCCCAACTTGTTGCCTTATATTTGAAGATGCAGTCCAGCTGAGACTGTTGCTGAACATGGAACTGCTGCCTGTTTAAACTGGGAATTACAAAAGGAGGTTAGAAAGAAAGATACCCAAAGCTCCTGCAACCTAGGAGGCAAAAGACACAGAGTTAAAAAAAACCCAAAACAGCCCTAAAAACCCCAAATGGCATGATTTTGCATGCCCAATTAACGATTTATGAGTGACAGAGGTTGGCAACACTAAGGAACTGCTTCATGAATGATCTGTTTTCTCCATCAAGGAAAAAAGAAGCAGAGGGAAATGTCAGAGCTGCCCTTTGGCTGTCTTCCCCAGAGTGGGCAGAGTCCCCTGCCAGCCTGCTGTGTGGTGCAGAGGGGACCAGGAGCACGCAGCCCTGGCAGGTCACTGGTCCCACAGCATGCACGTGGCCTTGAAGATGTGCCAATTCACTGTCTGTGTGGAAACCGAAGCCTGTGCACGTGCCTCCACCAGATGATAACTCTGGCTGTGCAACCACTGGAGGAGCAAACATGAAGGAACTCTGGAGTTCCAGAGTCCTTATCTGCTGGACAACCTCAAGTCTCATGCACAAGTCTTTTGAAATAAAACCCAAACCAGGAAAACAGAAACAAGCTCTATTTATTCAAACAGACTAAAAGTATCCCTTACTACCACTCTGCATAATGTGAAAACCTAGAAGAGAGGCAAGTATTGATCATGTGAGATTCACTGGTATGAGTTTTTTGAGAGAGCTGTATGAGCCTTAAACACACATATTCACTGTGCATATGCATTTCTGGGAACACACCGTGTATTAGCCTGCAAATCCCACAGTTTCACTCTAGGTGAAACAGAGCTAACATCAAGGACAAGGATTGTTTTTCAAAGGCAATAGAGCAAGCAAGTCTGCTCCTGAAGGACCAAGATATTAACAGCTGTGAGAGAAATGCAGATATGCCAGGGAGTAGCTAAAATTAATGGCATCACACTTCATTATAATTCAACTAAGAATTTGACCCTCTGTCAATTCATGTTCAATGGTAGATTCATAAAGATCAATATATGTGTACAATTACATCACACAGCCTGGAGATGGATCAGTCTCAATACAGCTTCCATCCATTACAGACCATTCTAACTCTGTCTTTGCAGCTGCAGGGCTTTCTACCCATCTATGGTATGTTGTGCAGCAACACACAGGACTAACGAAGTCAGCGCTCGCCCTTCTCTTTCATCACAGAAGCACAATGAGATACCAAAATTCAACCCAGGAGCAGCTACTTCAATTTTCTTAGACCCAGCATGGATAGGCTGTTTCTCCTCCAGAAGAAGATATCCATATGAGTTCAGACTTATGACAACTCTTGCAGTGTGCCACGTTGGTAGGTGTCGGCTCAGTCACGGCAACTCCGCACGTGCGTGTTTGCATCTCTGCACGTGTTCACAGTCCCTCACCAATGGGGCAAAAAATAATTGTAAACTAAGTTATACTTCAGTGGCAATGGATTATGCTAAGTCACATTTTCATGTATCTGTCAGGAACTGGGAGTGTGCACATGGACATGGTTATCTGTGGCAACCAGAAGAGCACAATTATTGAAGCTGTACTACCTGAGAGACTAAATTCTCAATAGGTACAGGCCACGTTTGATGACATAAGTCAAATTTCCCTGTCTTGACGATTACATTATTCCTTTTTCAGTGATACTATACAGGTCTTCAGCAGCTGCCAAATTTCAAGAGCTGATTGTAACCTCACTTACAGAAAAAAACCCCAAAATTCTTTTGGCCAGGAACTGCTAACTGAAATAGCTCAATGAGTGCAGAGTACTTTGTTAGGATTTATAATCCCCAGGGTAAAACACAATCAGCATTTGCAATGCAATGTAAGTATACAAAAAAGCAAGTAGAAAAAGGAATATTCCCCAAGCCAAGAATTCTTCCAGGCTGGATCTGCTGATGTGCCGGCAGCTGCAGAGGCTTGGAGGCGAGGGGCTTGCAGAAGAGCATGTAGGATGTCTGAGCTCTCAGGGTGGGAACAGCCAGCCAGCCTGGGAGGCTTAATAGAGGCAGGGTACCCATTCTGTCATTTTCAAATCTTAGGTTGTGGCTCTGTTGGGAAACTATTCTGATTTAAACAATAATCACCACTGAAAATGGTCCCTGTTCCTCTCCTCCCACTTTTCCTTGTGCACTGGCATTTTTCTGGCCTCAGATGAGCTGGGTTGGAGATCTGAGCCAGCTGACGGCTCTCTGCTCCTTTTTGTAAGGCTAGTTTTCTGCTGATCTAGCTTTCTGAACACGTTTGCTGGTGGGGGCAGAACACTGTCAGAGCCAGCAGAAGGGGAGTGGTGGGGGGACAGGCAGGGGAAGGGAAAAAAGCAGAGCCCTCCTTGGCTGCAGAAATTGAGCATTAAGTCCATTTAGTGGCATCAAAGTATGACCCCATTAGCATTCCTGTCCCATGAAGGAAAAACAAGCAATTCACTTCTTAGGGCTTCAAATCTGATTTTTCTAGCAAATAGTTTGCTTGGTTGTAAGCTACTTCCCATTGTTTACTCCAAGTGGAGCTGGCAGATGGTGCTGCAACAGGACAGCATTTTGAACCTTTCTTTTCCCCAAATTCTCAGAAATGCAAACTGTTCCTGGTCACATTTGTGTAAGCCCTCTGGGAACAGTGTTCTAGGGAAGAGACCAGCTGTGGACGCACATGTGGATTCACATGGGTGCCTTGGTCCTGGGCAGGTGGGCCCAGGGCTTTGTTGACCCTCTGAGATAAAAAGCACAGCCCAAACCACCACAAAGAAGGAAAAGGAGGGGAGGGAGGACACAGGGAAGGGAAGGGATGAGCTCACAGGACTGAGATGGGAACTCAGGCATCCTGACTGCTGGCAACATGGCCTGGCCAAGGTGCCCAATGGCTTCAGTGCAGACTGTGCATTCCCTCGAATTCAGAGGAGCTGTGCTGTGGACCTGTCATCTCATAGTGACCCCAGAAAGCTGTTTGTATGGGGTCTGGCCTCCTCGGTTCAAACACTGCTTTACACAGGTCCAAACTGCACAGAAAGTGGGCTAAAACCAACCAAACCCAACCAGGCAGTAACCATTGCTCACCCCTTTCTCAAGCTAACCCAGTGGAAAGACTTTCTAATTGAATTGTTGTATGTCTAATACAAAACAAATACAAAACTCCAGCTTCAGAAACATAAAGGCTGTGAGTGATGTAAGGCATCTGGAGATGAGGTTTAACGCTGCTCTCATCCCCACGCTGCCATGCTGTCCTGGTCTCACCCCAACGTGCACGCAGTCACTTTGGGGGTGCCAAGACTATTCCATAAGTGCTGCACGGCACATGTGGAGCAGTTTCAACAGGGCAAACTAAGAGAACATAAATCATCCCTAAGAGAGCAGCTAATTAGGCCAGAGAGAGCCAAACAACCTCAGTGAAGAACCACATGAACAACTTTGTCTTATTTTGACACTCCAGGCTTGTGAGGTCTCCTCAGCTTCTGTTGAGCCTTCTTAGCTCAACAGACTTTACATGGAGCAAACGGCACACCAGCGTCTGCACAGCCAACAAATATAAAGCCAGAGAATTAAAAGGTCCCAAATCTCCACTCTGCACCTTTATTCTCCCTCTCTCAGACTGTAATACCATTTTTTGTTATCAACTGGTAATTTGCTGACCTCTCAATTCTTCCCAACAGCTGCAGCTTACAGACGTTTTCTAACGTTATTCCAATGAAAGTTTAATGAGATCTTTGCTTTAAATAACCTAATGAAATAAGGGTACCAATTAATCCCTTTGGGCTAAAGTCAGTTCCTCTTTATTTTTGTTCTCTAAAAGAGGCTGTAAAAGTCCCTCCTGCAGACGGTGGTCCTGTGGAACTTCATGGAGATTAACCCATGAGTTTCAACTGTGTGGTGGGGAGTTTGAAATTTTTCAGTCAGAAAGGATTGTCCATTGCAGAAATGCTGGTTTGTCAAAAGCAATACATTTTGTGGAAAGTATTTCCACAACAAAAAGAATTACAGAACTTTAGCACTACAGGAAACAAAAAAATCTTCCAAAGTAACATGAAGCCAAATGCTAAAATGTCAAAATTCACCATGACATGGAAATTCTGATTTTCAGCTGGTGTAGCAGAAGTTTTCAACTATGCAAATAGCTTGACCTCCAACTGTTGAGTACCTTCTCAAAAGGTCCCCAACAGCATCCATTTTATACAACCATTCAGAATTCCCAAAATCAGAAAGGGATCTTCATCTAAAATCTGTCTACATCTTATGTGCAAAGCAAGACACAGCATGCCACTCACTAATTTCAGCATTCCTTGATGAGATGTTGCAATATTAGCTACACTTGCTCTTGACAAGCTGGCCTGGATGGGGCTCTGAGCAACCTGGTCTAGTGAAAGGTGTCCCAGCCCACATCAGGGGGATTGGAACTAGATGATCTTTAAAGTCCCTTGCAATCCAAACCATTCTGTGACTCTGTGATATGGGCTACACCTCCAGTGCAGATCACGGCCCAAGCTCTGGGGTACTTGATGAGTTTAAATGCTCACAGGATAGCTGGGAAAGGCTGGGCTGCAGTAGGACAGACTTCTGGGTAGGCTCTGTTATTCTCTTGAGCAATACCAATCTGCGATCTCCCTGCCACTGCTGTTGGATGGCTTTTGCTCTCTGAATTAGCCCATTTAATGTTCATGTATCTCAACACTGCACTGTAATCTGCAGTGTAGACAGAGCATTATTCCTCATCTAAATTTATCCAGCTTCAGTTTTCAGCCACTGGATTCTGTTATGCCTCTCTCTATCCATTCTAAAGACCTTCTATTATTAGAAATATGCTACAGAGTTGAACAGATCACATCCATCATTGCTTTATGATCCTCCCACTGTTTTCCTCACTTTTAAACCACAGTCTCCCGTCTCTGCAGAGGGGTGTCCTTTTTTCAGCCTCTGTTTTACAGTGGGGAAGCAAGTGCAAGGCTGTGAGTGTGGCACAGGTTGTGGATGAAGCTCATACTGGAAGAGGACAATCAGAGGGCAGAAAGTACTGGTGAGTGCATCTGCTGTGTTGCTGGGTCCAGCATCACTGCAGGCACACTTGCATTATGTCAGTGTTTCACATGGTTGGTGGTGCCTGAAAAATAATTCTGGCTTTGGCTTGATCTCTCACCTGATAGGTATTTAGCTTCTGTCATGCCCTGCTTTGTTCTCACAGTGATACACCAATAAAACTACCTTCTCTTCTCCTCTAAACTGTCCTCCAAACCTTTAAGTAAGCCAGCTGCATAAAGCAGGCTCTGCCATTCACCTGGCTGTCGAATCACGGCTGTTTTAGAAAGAGCTCAGATATGGATCTCATCCTGCGAGATCAGGTTCATCCGCAGGGATGGGGAGAATCCTTTGTCTGCAAAAAGCAATTTGCAAAGTTCAGTGCAAGTTTCCTGCTTAGTCCTGACGTTTGTGCGCTGCCCACACAGCCAAGCTGAACAATGAACTGTGGGAAACATTCCTCTGCCACTCTCGCCAAGCTGCCAGAGCGGGATGCAGAGCTAGGATTTATAGAGTTAAGAATTACACAAGGTTATACAGCTATATAAAATGCAATTAAGATGCAAAGAATATTTTATAGCCTGACTGCATCAGTGTCATAGAATTTCATAGCTGACTGTGTGTTTTTCCATTTCCTAGAGCACTCTTTAAAAGCTGAAGGAAATGTATTAAAAGCCAACAAGATTAAATTATACATAGTTCCTATTACTTTGCTCTTATAAAAGGACCTCACATGGACACCTCAACCTAAAACACAGGAATGATGAGGTTATTTTTGCCATAAGCCAAACATATGTCCTTTAGATTATGTAAGAAATATTTGTGGTCCTGGCTGGTGTTGTCAGAATGTACATCATATATTAGATCCCCAAAAACACAGAAAATACCCTGCTATTAAAGCTAAACAAAAGGGATTTAACGGGTTGGACTAATGAATTTCAGGAACTGATTATCCATGGCAGTATGATACTGGCTGACGTGTTAAAAACAGTGAAATAATGTAGGACCTTGCCTAAATAAGATTTATACACAGTGCCAGCTAGCTGGTAAAAAATAGCAATAACCTTTTAAAACATTAATTTAGGCTTTTATTAGAATACAAAGAACCTCCAGTTTTTGAAAGCAGGCATTGTCTCCCCTTTTAATTTCAACAGCACCATGGCTTGAATACAACACAGCAGGGTGTGTGTTTTCTAAAGTTGGGTTATTATCAGAGCGCTCAATGCAGTTTGCCAATAAGCCTTTATTTGGCAAAGCTTAAAACTGCTGACAAATGAGATTCTTCCTCCAGCAGTAAAACAAGGCACAGTTAAATATGCCTAATTACAAAAACACACCGAGAACCACTGTGAAGTATGAACATCGCTGAAAAATCAAACGATCTTTTCATCACAACTGAGGGGCTGGCATCCCAGTGCCATCCCACCTCAGGGAGTTAAAATACATAAACACAAAAGATCCACAGACAAGATCCTGCCTGGTTTATTCCTTATGCAACCCCATCACACCCAACAGACCCCATCAAGCTCTTCCTCAGAGTGCAGTGATCCACTGACATAAGACAGCCTGCTTCTGCTCCTGCAGTCACACTGGCCTTAGGAGCCATCTAACCATGCCAGGATGAGCATCCTGTAACATCAGAAGCAAATTTAAGCACACAGAGGGACAAATCTGAAAATAAATTTCTCATCCTGAACCACAAGTTCAGGGAACTGATAGTTTGCCTGCAAAAGTATGGCAGTGCTTCTTCTTCAGCATCTCTGTTACTTTCCCTCCATTGGTGTGAACTGATGCAGAGTTGAGGGTACAATAAAAACCTTGAAACTGTATGAAAAGATAAACCTGTTTAAAGTGAAGCAGCTCTTTATATCTTCCTCCAGCATAAGACTGGATCTCTAACAGACCTGTTTCTTTTCTCTAACAGTGTAGGATAGTGTGGAATTTGAGTTCAGATGTGAATCTCATTCCATGACAACTATATGTAGCACTAATGAACTCTATTCTAATTCCACTGGAATCAGTACTGTTCTGGGGGAGATTAATTTTCCCACTTGGGATAAAGGTTGTTTCTAATGTACCTTTTTATTAATGTAACTTTCATCCATCAGCATTTCAGTAGTTATTTGTGAGCAACATTCTCTGACAAGAGAATATAAGCAATGAAGAACCACAGTGAGCACGACTGAGAAACAGAAAATTATTAAAAATCACATTTTGATTGAGAAACATAGTCCATTTAGTTGACATAGTATAAAACTTTGGAGCAGAAAATTCTCTTGACCTCAGTTTCAGGACATTTAGTAATATTCCCAGGCAAAACTCAGACAAACAGGAGTAAATCAGTACAATCATAAGCAATATCGCTGTTTCATGTCTATGGCACATTTTTTGCATATTTTTAATATTTTAAAATACGTGCCTATTTTAAATGTTTCGTATTTACCAGAAATATTTATAAAACATTAAGAACCACAAGAACCACAAAGAGAAGCAACCCATTACAGCAAAGGCAAGCACAGAGTAAAAATGCCAGAGCCTCAAATAAAATATCCTCTAATATAGTGTCTTGTTTGTTGCCGTGTCCTGTCACTTCCTTCAGCTGCACTGAGTGTCCCTGAATGGGGATTTACAGCAGCCACCACAGTGTAGTTGTGACTACATTTAAGCCAGGGATGAAGGATTTTATGTTCATTCTCACTACTTTCAGGATTGAAATGTCTTGGTTTCCAGCATAAGTTTTCTGGGCATTACAGCCCTAAAGACAAATTTTAGTTTGAAAATTAAAGTTGGTACTTCCCAGTTTTTCTGTGCTAGCTGAGGTCTGATACATTTGCGCCCAAATAACATTAGGAATCTTGTCAGAACTGCCTGAAAGGCAGAAGGAACCCTAAATTCTCTTTTTGAAAGCATTTAAATTGTAAGAGAGGACCAAATTAATAGCAAAGGAATTCACTTAGGCTTCTGAGTGCACCAAGTTACTTTTGAAAATAAGCCCCAGCCTCTAAGGTCATGTAAGCTCTTTTGAAAACTTTACACGGCAGCTCAAATTCACCTTAATTGTATTGATAATAGAGCTCAGGCTCAGGCTGAAACAGGATTCCTGGGAATCATGTATAACCAAAGAAAGATCCGAGTTTCATTGTGAGATCCCAGGTTAGGCTTGCAGAGCTGGCAGGGCAAAGAGAGGAGCTTTTCATTGGTCATATGTGATCTGTAGATAACTGAGACACAAAAACACAGCTCTAGATGTGTATCTTCCTGAAAAGGGCTGTTGTTAAAAGCATAAGGGGAAAACTTAGGAGAACAATACACAATATATTGGTCTGGAAATCAACAGCTGCGCTCAGCAGAATTGGTGTGAAGTGCACTGTTCAGTTCACACAAAGCTGTGCTCATACCTAAAACTAAACTGCTGTTTATGATCTGCTCAGAAGGGGCTGTGATGTGAGCACATGGAGTAGTATGCTGTGGTCCCCAGAGGAGCAAGGAAATTACAGGGAATTCAGAAGACAGCAGCAAAGAAATGAGGAAGATAGAAGGACTGAGGTATAAGAAAGGATTAGCAATGCACAGCCTGCCTGAGTGCTGAATTTAAGTGCCCGGCTAATATAAATGCCTTGGGAACAGAGTTATTATTTACAGGGATGTTTTAATCATAGTATCACAAGATATGATCATTTGAAAGGGACCAAACAGGGTCATCAAGTCATGCAGGAGACCTGCAGGAGGCCATCTCCAAGAGTCACACCACGTGCCTGAGATTATTGTCCAAACACTTCCTGAACTCTGTCAGGCTGGTGCTGTGACCACTACCCTGGGAGCCTGTTCCAGTGCCCAACCACCCTCTGGTGAAGAACCTTTTCCTGATATCCAACCTAAACCTCCCCTGACTCAGCTTCATGCTGCTTCCTCAAGTTTTGTCATTGGTCACAAAGGTGAAGAGATCGCTGCCTGCCCCTCCACTGCCTCTCATGAAGAAGTTGCAGACTACGATGAGATCTCCCCTCAGTCTCCTCCAGGCTGAACAGACCAAGTGACCTCAGCCACTCCTCATGCAGCTTCCCCTCAAGGCCCTGCACCATCCTTGTGGCCCTCCTTTTGCTGTTTTCTAATAGCTTAATATCCCTCTCATATTGTGGCACCCAAACTGCCCCCAGCACTGGAGGTGAGGCTGCCCCAGTGCAGAGCAGAGCAGGACAATCCCCTCCCTTGCCCGGCTGGTGATGCTGTGCCTGATGCCCCCAGGACAGGGCTGGCCCTCCTGGCTGCCAGGGCACTGCTGACTCAGATTCAGCTTGCCATGGACCAGGACCCCCAGGACCCTTTCTGTGACGCTGCTCTCCAGCCTCCCATTCCCCAGTCAGGGCACACAACAGGATTGCCCTGTCCCAGGTGCAGACTCCAGCATCTGTCCTTGCTAAACTTAATGATGTTAGTGCTCACCCAGACCTCTGATTTTTGAGGTTTCTCTGCAGGGTCTCTCTGCCCTCAAGGGAGTTGACAGCTCCTCCAAGTTTAGTGCTGTCAGCAAACTTAAGTGTTCCCTTGAGTCTTGCATCCAAGTCATTAATGAAGATGTGGAAGAGAACTAGGCCAACCAGTTAAACCAGGAAACATCAGGAATGGATTTAAAAACTTGGACACGTAAGACGTACATCACTTGACAAGTTACTGTGTGTAAGCAGAGCCATGGTAACTCTTTACCTGTGCACTTTTAGCCCAAAAGCTCATTTGCACTGAACTGCCCTAAATAGGTTGGAGCAGGCTGAAATTTTTATATGCTACAAGGGAGCACAAAGCTATCACCAGAGCTGAGCTCAGCTGGGATAACTTGTTCACGAGGCCATGTCCTAAGGAAAAATGAAAAATAAGTGTTCTGGATATCTGGAAAAAAATTGTTAACTCTGAGACCTACTGGCTTTATTCTTGTGTCTCTGGGAAGAAGTGAAAGGCTTATTACTTGGGTTGCTTAAAAGTAGACTGACAAAATAAAAGACAGTGTACTACCAGGAATAACTGAACGAGCAAGGGGAATAGTTAGATATCCCAAAAATCTGGGCAGCTTACTTCACCTCTTATTTCTGCAACTGCCAGATTTCTTCCTGTGGAGTACTGAGGGAAAGAGTCTAAACAGAACCAAAGTCCCTCAATTTTCCTTTTGTTTCCAGGATTCAGTTTACTAGGCCATTTTTTCAACCTCTCTGATGTCAGAATAATGTTTTCCCACTTGCTATCTGAAATTGAGAGTGACAAAATACCCCAAGAAAAAATGTTCTCATAGCATTTCCAGCTATGAGAAGGGACAAGACACAAAGGTTGCTAAAATTCTCATGAGAAAGTTTATTATCAAGAGATTGCCAACCCCGTCTTTCAAAGCTCTGCTCAGTGCTCTGCTGCTGCCAAAACTGACTCTAAGCTTTGCTTCTCGTGAAAGCTGTCTGTTGCTGACCACTGCCATTTTAGGTATAACTACCAAGAATATAGGTAGGTATATTGCAATCAGGTGTAACTGTAAGAATTGAGGCTGATGGGCAGCGTCAGTGTGGGTATGGGATGGGGGAGCTCTTCCCTGGGAGGCAGTGGGGAGCTCGGTGCAGGGAGCAGGCAGGTCGGAAGACCCCTCAGTCCTGCTCTGCCTTCCCAGCATGGAAGGCCATGGTTTAGCCCATGCAACTGCAGGAGAGTTCATGGGATCACAGAATAGGTCAGGTTGGAGGGGATCAGAGTGGGTCATCTGGTCCAACCTCCCTGCTCGAGCAGGGTCATCCCAGAGCACATGGCACAGGACTGAGCAATTGCAAGAGTTGCAAGGACTTGGTCCAAAGCAAAACAGCGCATAACACACACAGGTGAAGGCTGGGGCCCCTGGCACCCACAGAGCCCTCTGTCCCACCACATTGCTTGCTAATCCTTGCTAATAACCTCATCAATTGCATTTCTACTCATGCAAGCAACTTCTTGGTGAAGCCACCCCTCTCTGTCTTACTTCGTGGACTTCACTGAGAGTGGTGCGTCCCCCCCAGACACAGTCTTAAAGATCACTTTCCTGGAAAGTGCCTTCAGTTCTTCAAACAAAAGGCATCCTGCAGAATATTACAGAAAGGATTCAATTAGTACTAAAGTGCCTCAGCACTTGGGGGTGTCTCACCATCATGTTTTTTCTTATATATGCATATATATTATATATATATATATATAAAAATTCCAAAAGGAAACTATAATCTCCCAAATGTTCTCATGTTCAGTAAAATAACAAAGTCCTTTTTTTGTTCAACATGAAATAGAAAGGCTTTTGCTTTTCACGGTATTTTTTCTCACATCCCTTTCATAAAGATGACATGAGGAAAAAAAAGAACAAAGAGAGGGGAAAAAAGGGGGAAAAATAGAGGATGAAGAAATTTCATTTATCAGCTTCAGATTTTTCACTTTTTATCTTTCCATCCCAATCTGAAAATGTAAACATCAACTTTTTGATAAGATTCTTATTTTTGCAAGAGACCTTTTACCTAAAAAATTAGCACATACATTAAAAAAATCATCTATGAACAACATACACCCAAAGCCTTGGCTTGGGGCTTGCACAGGTTTTAGTTTACAAGCATGAAAAGTTTAAATACAAGACTGTAAGTGTTCTTTGATACTGGACTGATTGGAAAAATTCCAAAAGCCTTGAAGTGGAGAGAAAAGATGTATGTTTAGGAAAAGAGCAATTAAATAAAGTAAACAATAATTAAAATATTTCAATATAAAGACTAGGATGTTGAAAACTTGCATTGACTAAAGAATATATTTAAAAAGTGCTTTTTTTTTTGGCTTAAACCACAATGCCCAAGATACCATTAAAACTTAGAACAATGGGGAAGAAAGCTGTTTTACATCCATGTTACTAACTTCAGGACAGTGTGGTGACTTAGTTACAAGGGATCCCAGTGTAACTCTATTGGTTTAAAGCTAGAGGAATGGGAAATAAGGTTTTATTTAAGGTTTTACTTCCTGATACAAAAGCATCTGACGTTTTAGAAATGTGATGGGGCTGATCTGCTCCTTGTCTCTTGGGTTTATCCTGATGCAGACCACCTGCAAATCCTGCCCAATAAACTTTGTATCACTAGAATTTAAATAGCAGATTAAGAAGTCATGATCCACGTGACTGAGAGGAACGCAAAAATTATCAATAGAAAAATCTGAGAAAAACCAAAACCCCACAATTCTAATTGAATTTGTGAGTTTGACAACAAAACGTAGACACTCTCAGCTCGGGGCCATGCAGCCTTTGATTGCCAGCTCTGGGAATGTGCAGGTGTTGGATCACCCACGGCAGGGCTGCCCCATGGCCCCCTCAGGCAAAACTCCTGCTCTTTGATCCCTCCCCAGATCTCAATGGGAGTTCCCCCCTCCCTGGGTCCAGGTGGACTAGGGAAATGGGAAAAGTTCTCTCTGAAAATGAAAACCACTTTGCAGATCCTGTACCTCAGCCCCTCCTCTCCACACGAGTGAACTGGAGAGTGGAGAACAAGAGTTTCACCCCTTTTTCACTAAGAGGTGAAACAGGGCATCTGTCCCAATGCCTGCAGAGTGATGCACCACAGACAGGCAGCGGGAAGAAGATGTCTAGATTACCTGTGCAGTAGAGACCAGGACAGACAGTGACAAATCAGCATGTTCCTGCTGTGTTGAAGACCAGACACACCTTTTAGCAGTACTTTTCCCTGAGACAATACCCACCTGTCAAAGGTTTGGGCATAAATTTGATTTGATGGATTCTCCTGATGTGTTCATATACGAACAGCAGCATTTGTCAGGAAAGTATCTTGCAATGTTATATGACAGCTTCACTGCAGCCTCTGAAAGAGCCCAGATCCATTCCACCAGATCAGAGTTGTGCAGATCACTGCAGAGATCAGGCTCACACTTTCTGCAGCACCCATCTACACTGCACTGGCAGTCAAATTCAGACTGCCTTTACTCTATTTGAAAAAATTTTAGAGGACTGGCTACATTTACTACAGCAAGAAGTTGCCAGAGATGTCATGTGGACAGACACAATGGGAGTCAGGAATGAAAAAGAAATAGAGAGAAAGAGAGAGGAAGAAAGGAAAAGAAAGGAAGAGAAAAGAAGGAAGAGAAAGGAAGAGAGAGAGGACGAGCTTTTAAATAGACTAGCAAGTCAACACCACAGCTTCAGCAGGGATCCATGGTAAAGGTAAAAGGCCTGTCTAAGCCAGATGCAGGATGTGAGACTGACCATGCCTATGGAGTGGGCTCTCTGGAATGACTCTGATGTCCAAGGCTTTTTCACATTACTCTTTCACACAAAAAGGGTGCAGCACAAGCTGCAAAGCCATACCTCCAAAAATGCAGAACAGCTGGAATAACTAATTGGTCAAGGAGAAAAACAGTCACCTCTGCCATGAGCTAATGCCATGGCTTAAGGTGCTCAGAGTACCACAAAAACAGTAGAGCATGAAAACTGAGACAGAGAAAAGGAAACAGTGAAGGAGAGACATGAGGAAAGCCAAAACTTGGATATTTTTACATGCTTTGGAGATCTTAAAATTATACCCATTTTTGTGCTGATAATCTTGAGACAAATGCAGGCACACAATTGCAGCCCACAGGAGGGAAAAGAAGTCAGGAATATCAACATCAGTTTTCATTTGTGGTCTTCAAACAAGTTTGATGCCTGTCACAAGAACACGAACACCAAATGCTGACCTGAATCCCCTCTCAACCAGCTTTTATTTATTTTCTTTTAATTCTTGCTCCTCTGAATTCTAAAGAGGAGAATCAGAGTCTTGTATCTCTGAATGTGGCATCTTCTACAGCTACTGATTCAGTGGTTTAATTCTGCTGTGGCACTACAATGTGAATAAACGTGGGTATGTGTTTAAGCAGTCAACACAAGGACCTCTGGCAGGCTCACTCATAACTGTCTGCCTTGAAGGTTATTCTGTTTGTTTGTTTGCACCTTTTCCTGTAATACCTTCAGTAGTCACTGTCATGGAGAGGATGTTTCGGTAAATGTATGTGCCCCTGAATTAGCAAGTTAATTTCTAGGCAGTAGGAAATGTTCTGATGAGCATCCAGTCATCACCACACTAAGAAATGACAGTAGCAAAAAAAGCCAGATAAACTGCACAGCCAGGGACCCTGGAGTATTTTAGAAGTGAGTTGAAAGCCTACAAGGCCAGATCCTCCTCTCTCCTTTGCATTTACACAGCAAACCACATCCTGTCATTGAGAACCTGGTGAAAGCAAAAGTTCGCTGAGCAGAAGAGCCCCTGTGCAGCCATTAACAGCTCTGAGCAGGAATCAGACCCAGCTCCTGCCTGAGAGGGAGCAGGAGAAAATACAGCCCTCTCAAGAGCATGAGACAGGTTACAAGTTGCTACCTTGACAGCCAATCTACCCTCAACTTCCCTTGCATATGGGAGAAGACAAGAAATGCTGTATACTTAGCACAACAGAAATGCTTTTCTGATGCTTGGAACCCATCCCCAGCAGGGAATAATGCAAAATCAGCAGTATAAACTACAGGCAAAGGGATTGATCTGCAAGTGGTATCAACTGACAGGTTGCGAGAACCCAGCTGACTGATGCTTTGAGGCTACCTGGGGCTTATACTTCCCTTTACTGAAAAATTTATAATTAATTTTCACATAGCTTAGTGAGGATATTTTTCTGCCTACCTTTTCCAGCAAACCTGAACTGGACTACACACAAAGGGCTTGCATACACTGGAAACAAAGCCAAATTATAGACATAGATTTCAAGTAGAATAGTTAAAGGACATGAAATACTAATATGGAAAGGTTAATTATGAAATAAAGTAACTTGTTTTAACTCTGAGTCAAGAAAACTAAAAATTCCTTTATGTATGAATAAAAGCATCTACACATGGCTTTAATAGGTTCACGTCAAACTCTTTAAATTCACATTTTAGTTATTTCACTCTATCTTCCATGCAGATAAACCCAAGCAGTACCACTTTAACTGAGGTTCTGTCTCAGGTGCCAGCTTACCCTCTGCAGCCACTCTAAAACCAAAATATGGGTACCTCTACAGGGCTTTGCACTAGCTTTCCTAAATTGGTTTACAAAATAAACCTAATTCAGCTTCTGTGTGGAGAGAAGGTCTAAATAGCTGAAAGAATGGGATTTGTAGATACATGAGGAGGGATGGCATAAAAGATTCACTGATTTCTGGCTGTGCTTCTGTTCTAAATCCCATTCTCTCCTAGTCTGCTGCCTCTGTTGAAGACTCTTGGATCTTTCTTTTTTGATTTAAAACTTCAGCTGAGTTTCAACTTGCTTCACTAGACTGACAATGAAGACTTAATCCCTCTTGGAATCTGCAAGATGTAAAAGGCTGTGAGTTAGCCAGGCTTGATAGGAGAATGATTGGGAAACTGCCAGTGCTTTTTGCTGGTACAGGTTGTTCCCATTCATCAGAGCCATCCCCACCTTCAGCCAGGACTCTGCAGAGCTAAGGCCACTGAAAACGGGGTGGTAGTGCATGGGGCAACAGAATTCCCCTCTTTGTATATGAATCCAATCACATTTCATCTTCTGATTAGATGTAGACTTCTGCATAGCCACAATTTCACTCCATGATCTGCACACTCTGTGGTGTTCAGAAAAATACTCCAGATTGACACCACAGGCTTTTAGATTGTTGGATGGGATTTTGAGCAACCCAGTCTAGTAGGAGGTGGAGCTGCCCATGGCCAAGAGGCTGGAACTACATGATCTTTAAGGACACTTCCAACCCAAACCATTATATAATTATATGGTAATCAGTAGAATAAAAATACAGAAAAACTAACCCCATCCCATCCAGACACTTTGGTCATGCTTGGTAGAGATGGAGTCCTTGTTAAGCATGACCCAACAGCTGGTAAAGCGCTCAGAAAATACTAACGACTAACGACAGTGACAAACATCTTTTAGGAGGATATAATTTGCAATCAACTAAGGCAAATATTTATACATGCCATTATCACTTCCTGGTGGGATTACAGTAATCCATTATTTGCAGGTCTTCATGCTACCGTACTTCCTTCAGGGATTTGAGTTTTTGCAGACCTGTGCCTCCAAAATGCTCATCCCAGCCAAGATTCATTACTCACGTTACAGGCAAAGCTTCACCGACTTCCTCTGCAGCACAGAACCTACTTAAAAGACTTTTTGCTTATATGCAGAACCCAATGGTGATTAATCCATCATGCCTGCAGTGCAAAACTGGTTTGGATCTTAATTCCAAAGGTTTGCCATAAATTGCTGTCTTTTTGCATAGCATCTAAGGATTTACTCACAATCTAAACATGTTAAGGACCAAAAATAAATGTTAACACAAAAATCACTTCACTAGCTATGCCTGTAAAACATGTCCAGAGCATTTTCAAGGGCCTTGATTAACTGAGAAGTAATTACATTCTGAGAATTGGTGAATAATTTCACATCTGTGGCACTCAGAGACTGGCCTCTGCTCCCTTTTGCCTTAGTGCAGATAAATGCCAACCCCACAAGTTTCCACCAATGTGTGGGGTTGCTGCTCAGCACTCTGTGAGATCACATTGCTCCCCAAGGTGCAGTTGAGTGCAATTCCAGAGCCAAGAGCCTTTGACTCACAGCCACTCAGCACATGGTAGCAGGAGTTTCAAGACATTGCCACCAGCTTTTCTTAGTTCTCAGCCACAAACTACTGTCTCTGCCCCAAAGCTGCAGACAGGACCACGGGAGGAGTGTTCAGCCTAAGGGACAGAGCATGGCAGAAGCCATGAGCCAGAGGCTCCAGGGCTGGCTCCTGCCCCGTGCTGAGCCAAGGCTGGTAACCCTGAGACAAGAGTCAGCAGAGAACTGCAAGGGGGAGATGCTTTCATTTTTGCAGTGAATTTCATTGGGACTTTTTCTGTCAGCACCTTGATTTTTGCAAACCTCAGCCTACAGAAATAGCTGATGTTGGGCAAGACAGCCCTTATCTTTCACCCTCCCCGGCAGAGGCCCACCAAGCACCACTGTATCACCTCACCACCTCCCAGAAGCGGCTTTGACAAGGCACACTACAAGTTAAACAAGGAAGGGTTAATTTCCAGGCAACCTCCAGTGACAAATACAAGGCTGTCATCAGCTCAATGTTAAGCAGATGACTCTGAACATCTTAAAAAGAAGACACTGTTTCTGCAACAGTGGCAGGGGGATAACAGCTTAAAGAGATCACCTTTAAACTGTAAAACATAGGTGACAAACAACAATTTTTGAAACATCCTCACTAGCATTAACTGAAGTGGGATAAAAACAACATCACTTATTATAAATTTTGACTGACAGTCCCAAACCCCATCACTCCTGAAGAACACATAATTTTGAGGCTGAGTAATCATTAGAGCACAACAATGTGATAAACAAAGCTCTTCAGCGCAGTTGCTGCTGCCAGCTCTGCACTGCAGAGCAGTTTTACGTGGAGTGTGAGTCTTGGGCTGAAACTGAGTCCTTCTGACAAATTCATTCCTCTGCAAGACATAGCTCCTTTTACATCTGGGCAGGAGACAGCATGTACTCCAGGTCCAGTCCATAGGGTGATACAAACCTCCCTGACAATCACTGAATATCAAAGACCTCCACAGGCAGAATGCCACTCTTCAGCCTTACCTTGAAAGGATGATTAAGGTGTGTGTTGGCATGTTCATTTAACAAATGTGTAATTAAACTCCCTTCTGAGCTCTCAAGCACTGATGTTGCTCTCCTGGAAGAGGCTGGCAGAACAAACAGCATGTGTCCAAGGGACATGTATTGCACAACACACTACTCAAAGGTGGTCAGACATAACAGCAGTGAGCAGGCAACTGGTAAGAAGTGAGCAGAGGCAAAGATGAAGCTTAACTAATTGGTGAACAGTAGTGATGTTCTGAAGTTTTTCCAAGTCTAGCTCAGATCTGTGCCTTTCCTCAAAACAAAAAAGGGAGACAGACCAGAACACCCAAGGGCTAATGTTGCTTGGAAAAAAGATGGAGCTGTAATCAAGCTGACTTTAGCAGCATGGAGAGCTGCATCACTGCCTCTGTTTTCTACACAGACAGAAAAGGTCAAATTTCTAGCTACTAATCAGTAGCTAGAAAGCAGCCTCAGGATTTAGTCTTGGCATCATTTCTGGAAAAGGTTAAGAACTCAAAGTTTATTATTGTGACATTCTCTAATAATTAACTTATGGATGAGACATGATTTTTTATCAAGTGCAAACTGAAAAGGCATCTTCTTGTACACTCAGCAATCCATAGTCATAGAAAAGTCTGGGAAATAGTTACCACTGCTTTGGTGTATCAATCTGAGTCCATGAGAAAGTGAGAAAACAGAAAGAAATAAGGTCTCTCCTGGTACCTGAAGAGCAATGGTAGCTGCAAAAGAAAATCTCTCTCCATAAGGTGGAGACAGTTTGCAGATGCCCTTTTCCTCTAAGAAGGCAATGGAACAGGCTCTGGAAAGAAATGAATCCACTTTAAAGGCCAAAACTCGTGAATAACACTTCAAACCTCTCATCCTAAGGAAGTGCAACTTTGGTTCCTACACAGGTGGGCTAAGTAAGTAGCCTGCAATGGAGCAAGGACATCAGACACGGTGGTAGGTTTTAGCTCAGACAGCAGCAAAGAAAGCAGTGGACGTTACAGAGATTTTGTATGAGATAGGCTTCATTGATTGAATGTTGTTGCTTTGAGTCCTTTTTGAAACCCTAAAAACTCCCTCTGCATTTTTAGGAACAATTTGGAAGCGTAACTCCAACCATGCTGATATCTAGCCATTCACCAAAGTTAGTATTTCCTCCTTGTTTAATAGCATAGCTTGAGATTCAGGCTATGTTAGCAGCTTCTGTGTGCAGTCCTGCTGTGTAATGCATGCATCTTATCTAAGGCAGAATTCAGCTGCTGAGCTGGGGGTAAATAAGGCTTGACTGTGTCTTCATAAGCCCCTTTCACCCACAACTATCTGGCACAATTATGACAAGGAGGTCTTTAATCATTACTTCTGGTCGCTGTCATTGCTGTAGTCAGTGACTCAAATTTTCTCCTAGGTGAAACCTGACAGCAAAGCAAGTTGGAGAATGATTTTTGTGTGGAAAACAGTAGGGGGGCATAGAGTAAGGTTGTGTATCACATAACATTAAATCATCTCCTGGTGGCAGACAGTGACTCTGTCTCATGTAATAACAGTCTGTTTGGTCTTAAATCTCAATGAAGCAGTCAGCTGTGATGACAGAAAAAAACAAAAAACCAAGAGGGCAGGTGGGGCAAAGCAAAAGTTCCTTTGACTGCCTGAAAATAAAGCCCATGTTTCATGAAGGTGACATGAACAGTTAACACACAAGCATCGTTTCTTTCTCCCTGTTGCTCTTGACCTGGTAGCCAAAAAACACAGAGCACATGTGGCGAATTTGATCTCTAGATAACTGCACTCAGTAGAATTGTAACAGTGCATTAGCATGAAAAATAACATACTGCACAGCTGCGTGAAAGTGGATCTGGTGCTTGTCACATGTATTTTAACAGAAGATGCCTAGAAGGTGATCTCAGAACAAACGTCACAAAGCAAAAGACAGAAAGGAGAAAAAACACCCCAAATCTCTGCATGTTCTTAAAGGGGTTTTGATATACAAAATGTAGGTTTATGAGGGTTGAAATAAAATTGTTTAAGGTAGAAATCTCTGTAATCCTTTTTATACAGTGATCCTCAGGCACCAAGGGCTTTGGCAGATGAGCTCTGGAGAATCTTGCTGGGGTGGTGCAAGAGAAGCATCTTGCTGGCAGCCCATCCCTTCCCTCTACCAGCTGATGGAGGGGAACGTGGGTCAGTGCCTTGGCCACCTGCCTCACTGTCTGCTACTGTGGGCTGAGCTCACCCTCGTCAGGGTACTGGGGGCAGGAGTGGGAGAAGACCCTCCCTTCTGCAGATGCGTCTCCCAGGCAGGACAATCTCCCCAGGGCAGTGGGGTGGATGGCTGAGGCAGCAACAACTTACCACCCCAGCAAGGTTCACCAAAGATTAATACCCTTAGAGAAACAAACACACTGGACTATCTTGGTTTGGGCCAGATTTTGGTTGCAACCTTAAAAGTGCAGCATTTTCTGTGAGTCCCTAATCAGAACCATCTATGTATGAGCTTTTTATTTCAAATTCTTGCAAAATGATTCCTCCCTTGTAAAAGACAGAAGGAGTCTTCTTGTAGTTACATCTAAACAATAAATACTGCTATGGCTGCTTATCTTTGGAAGGTTCTAAACCTAACCTCCTCCAGTGTCTTCCCAGCAAATATTTTAGAGCTATATCTTCCCCACAAAACCTTGCATTCCTCAACTGTTTATTGTCTGTGAGCTGATAACCTTGACAGTCCATTTTTACAAGGTCTCAGCTAAAACTTTGAGGGAGGTTGGCAATCTGTGTGAGCTTTGGAAAACTGTTGTTTTCCACACTCATCCATTTTCCAGCATAACAAATCACTGACTCTTTAAAAATCCCTTGTCATTAGCATTTTGGCATGTTTCACTTCAAGAAAAAGACAAGCCAAGAAAACTCAATGATAATGTTATTAAGTGAGGCAAGGAGCACCTGAGGATTTCAGCTACTCTGCAGTATTAGGAGAGATTTTATGTTATTGTATGCCATGAATGTATTAGGATGAATACCTCTGTTTGCATCCTAGAAAGCTCCCTTAACTACCAGACAAAGGCTTCATCTGGCAACTTTAACTCAAGCCCCAATAAATATTTTTCATGGATAGAAAACTAAGTGTAAATGACAGATTTAGCTCAAGGGAGTTATGGTCAGGCCTGAACTGCACTGACAGAGCTCTGCTGGGAAGCCTGAATGCTGCCTGCATATAGCCAATATAATAAGCCCTGTGACCTTCTCAGTTCTGAGCATTTGACAAAGGGATGAAAGTACTGCATGAAAAGCAAATCTCTAAAAGCAAAATGCAGTACTCTCTTCCTGGGGTGCATGTGACCAGGTACTTCTGTTTGGTGGGATAGCAGGCTCCCCAGATGGTTTCTCTCTAGGATGCACTCAGACACTGGGGTGATGGGTGATCTCTTTAAAAGAGAAAAAAAAAGGGGGACAACAGCCACCAGACTGAGGTCATTTGGGCCACTTCACCACTCCTGAAAGAGCCTGATCATCTCACCTTGTTTAGGGAGACAGTGGGGAGAGGAACTTCTTCCGAGATTCAGGGCTCCCTTGCAGAGGACAGGAGAGGCATATGCTCCCAACACCCAAACTTTTTTTATTTCCAACAGGGAGAGGGTGTAGCCACCATAATTTCCATGAGGAGGAGAAAAAAGCCTCTGGAGCAGTGTTTGCAAGGGTGGCTGAGGAATCATCAAGAGGAGATGTGGGGGAAGGAAGGAGCCAGCATCCCCTGATTGTACCGACAGCTGCCCCCCTTTGGGGAGGTCTAGGCCCCCGTGAGACTCCCAGCATGATTAGGGCTGTCACGTCGGCTGTGTGAGAGCCAGAGGCACTGAGCAGCGTGCCAGTCCTGCCAAACCTCTGCCCCTCCAGGGCACAAAGCCTCTGAAAGCAGGGCTGAGCCCATGCATCAGAGGGGAAAAGCCCCATGTGAGTAGTGCGGAGAGGAGCTGGGCAGCCTGGGGCAGGATTTTGCTCTTAGGACTTTCATAAGGGATTTAGAAGCAAAGTCTACACTTTTCAAAATGCTCCAGGAGATGAACCTGGGCTGTGGGCCCGGCTGGGATCCATGGCCTCAGACAGCCCAGGAGAGCTGGTTCTGTCAGTTCTGCTGGTGAAGTGGGGGAATGAAAGGGGAGAAGGCAGTGAGTCCACCACATTCCAGCAGAACCATGTCGAAATCAAAGCGTTTCTTTGAGGCTGCTCAGCTTTGCTGACTCAGCAAATTCCAACAGAAAAGCACCATTTCCTGTGTTTTCCTCTGACCCGGCTGATGCTGAGCTCCCTCACCCAAGATGGAAGTCCCACATGGATCTTGGAGCCAGGAATATAGTGTAGCAAGCCCAACCAGTAGTGAATGTGGAAAGAAGAGGGCATGGGCATTGTGCAAAGAGTTGTCATGGGGGTAAAGCCAAAGAGAACAGATGAGTGGTACTGCTGGAAAATCAGATTACTGCAAGCCTTGCTACTGGTTCACATCTTCATCCCTTCCTTACACACGGAACACAGCTGATGCCAGTGCCCACCACATGTTTCCCAAGTAAGCAAAACTCATAATTAAATGAACATCAAAGTGCTATTCTGTGCACAGCCATCAGTGTGGCTGTGTAGGGAGACCTCACACTCTGCTGAAAACCAAAGCATGGGAGCCTCTGTGGAAGCAGAAGGACCAATTCCCTGGGTCTCTGAGGAAACTCACAGCCATACAGTACCAGAGCATATATCTGTGGGACAGATACCCCACAACTTGGACTCTTAACTGCAATCACAAACAAGGTATCTTAGCCTCCGGAAGTGAACCTCAACTGCTGCAAAGAAACAGTTTTGTAAAATAAAGCCTTTGTGTCATTGCCTTGTCTCCCCTTCCTTTAAGTGTATTTGTTTTCAGAAGGCAGCAGGGAATCCTTGCTGGATGTGTGTGATGGTCAGCATGCTGGGACTGAGCTCATTTGGAAGTCAGGGGTGATTTCAAAATCAGGCTTCACAACAAGCAACAGCACTGATGAAGGACAAGGAGTGGGAGAAGGGGTCATATCTGTGTTTGCTGACCATACCAACTAAAGCTGTGTTTGCAAAAGAGATCCAGGGCTCGAAGCCTGAACTCAGTTCTGCTAAAGTTCATTCCTGCTCCAGTTAGTGGAGGAAGGGGTTGGGAGCCCAGCAAGAGCAGGTCTAGCTGCCTGCACAAAGTGGGACAAGTACCTCTGTTGTACATGCACTTTTGGGAATGTGTCATCCCACCAAGCAAACACCTGAAGCTCAGCCCTGTAGACTTTATTCAGGCATGGAATTCCTTACAGCTCAGCAGCAAGCAAATTGATGGGCAAAACATTGCAGAAGCAGCTCATACAGTATTAAGTGGCATCTACATTTACACAGCTATCATGTAGCTGAAAAACAAATCATTTAATTTCACAATGGATGCCAAAACTATTTGCTCCTGAAAAACTCAGGCTCATATCCAGTTGCAGGATATCACATTGACTTCAAGAGGAGAAGGATCATGCCCTTTTGACCATTCAAATTCCCATCTCAAACTGTATGAACAGGAAGGGCCAGCCCCAAGGAGATGCTGTTTTTTCTGGTTGTTTCTCCCATCAGGGACCACCTCCCCATCTCCACATGTAGGGGATGCCTGTCCAGTTTCATCAGCCGCCCACTGCTGCAGTCCAAACGTTGTCGTATCCAATGCAGAGCTCACCAAAGTCATTGCGCAAAATCTCATTAAGCTCAGCTCAGGTTATTTTACAAACAAGGAACTGGCTGTGGAGACCTTCAGATCTCTCAGATAGCATAAATCAGCCACTGACTAAAGCAAGCTGGAGGTCTGGCTCACAGATTTTTATAAGGCTCAGTATAAAAGGCAGTGGAACCAGGGCAGAAATTGGATGAAGAATGCCCTGGTACCAATTGCCTCTCCAACACTTGGGACTGGCAAGTTGCTGCTGACCACCAGACTGCTCACCAGTGTGACCACGCAGATGGACATGTCTGCTGGGACTGACAGCAGGTCTGCTCAGCCCAAGGAATTGGCATGGACATTGTTCTTCAGTGACTTCAGCACCTCACAGGTTATCAGAGGGCTCCCCCAGCGACCTGCACATCCCCTGCTCATGTGGTGCTCAGATATCACTTTCCTGCCACAGCCAGAAATAAGTTTTCATTTAACTTATATGGAATTGCAAAAGCTTCTGAGACAAAATAGAGAATAAGTGCAAGACAACCCTCAACTCTACAGTTAAGTGTCATTCCAGCTGCTTCTCACTCATGGTAGTTTAAATTTGGACTGCATTTTAAAGCTATTCTGTAATTAGTTATAAATTTGAAAGTGACCCGGAAAAATGGAGAAGTTAATCTCTTCTCTTAGAATGTGGGAGAGGGGCATCAAGTTCTGGGATTTCCACATTTCCTTTTTTTTTTCTTGTTACCTTATTTCATTCAAAAGTGAAGGCTTTAAAACACAGGGATGAAAAAGTTACTTTGTTCTGTTGTCTTCTAAAATAAATTTCACATGAAATACAGTATGTGTTGAAGGCATTTGGATTCCCAGGGAATGTGGGTATACATTTCACTTGTCCTGTTACAACTTCCTATGAATTTACTCAGCTGGCTTCAATTAAAAAAAAAAAAAAAATAGAAAAAAAGGAAAAAGAAAGGAAAAATCTGTGGGAATCTTTCTGTGTGTACATTACAAAGCTACTAGGCCTTTACACTGATAATTTAAAACCAGCTAAGCACATGTGCACAGATGGGAAAATCTGAGTAATTTGGTTTCATGTGCTTTCCAGCTTGCTGTAGATTTGGATGCTGAGCCCTGCCTGAATGCTGAACTCCCAAGTACCTCTCCGGGGACTTAGCATGGCTCTTGCAGAAGATAAAGCCAGGCTATGGGACAGTCTTGTGACAGGACCTTTCTAGGTAAGGAGTCCATAGGTTGAATGCTGCTGTGAACAATTATTTATTTGAAAGGGTCCAGCCAATGCCTAGTGGAGGTGCACAACTGAGCTATTGCTCCAGCAGTGCCCGCTAGCAGCATTTTGCTCTTGCTTTCAGATGAGTTTTCCAGTGAGGGAGCTGTTGGTGCTTGCTGTGATGGGAGCATCCCTGCTCGCTGTGCTCTGTGAGGAAGCCAGCTCATGTGCAAGGGGAGCAAGGCCCCTTTTGTGAGAGCCAGCCAAGTGGCCTGAGTTTAACATTACAAAAGCTATGGTGTGCTGTAGGAGCTAAGGTTCCATTTGGAAAAGGACCTTTCAGCTTTGACTCATGACTCTGATAATTCGTGCATAGGTAATAGAACACAGCCAGCTGCATGCGGAGCCCCTGAGTCAGTGGCTGTGGCTCTGGAGCAGCACTGGTGTGCCTGCCCTACAGCCAGCCCCTGCTCCCTGCTCAGCACAGGGTGTTCAGCCACCCTGCACTTCATCTGACACTAGTATAAGGGTGGGGAGCTGGGGGTGCTGGTGCACAGCCCAGCTTGGGTTTAACCTGAGTAGCTCAGCAGGTGACTGTGCCCAGCATTGCTGCTCTCCAGCCATTTTGGGTAGGTCAGATGTGTAATGAATGATATCCCTGAGGCACATAGCATCAGGCTTCAAAAAGGTCTGGGAATCTGCAATGTAAATAGGCAGCTACACCCTAAGAGGTGCTTTGCTCTTCTAGTCTGGGGTGCACTGGCTCCTTCAGACTGAGTCTTTACAAGAGCTCCGTGCCAGCTGGCACCTAGAACCCCTTGGCGTCAACAGCATTTGACTAAAGACCTCTTAAATCCTAGCAGCTCTTTACACTTTTAGGAAATTAAACCTCATAGCAGATGTAGACTAGAGGAGGTTAAATCTGGTGGAAGGGGGTTCCAGTTGGCTGTGGAGCCCCTGTGGCCAGGACACACCAAATTCTCCGGCTGGTGGCAGGCGGGGTGCTGTGGTTAGCATCACGGTGACTGGCAGCTGGCTCTTCGCTCCTAATAAGGAGGTGCAGCTGGGCTAACTGGAGGCAGCTTTCAGCACCGAACAATGCTGGAACGCGCTCCAGCACCGCTGCTCTGCCCCACATCATGCTCTGGGTGGGACACTGGGACATTAGCACTAATGTCAGGAAACGAGGTCAGCCTGTTACCTGACTGGGTGACAGGCATTTCTGTGGCAGCTGCCACCTTGCCAGCACACTGAGGAGCACAGACCTCCATGGATGAACCTGGGAGGGAGTTATGCTGTAAGCCAACAGACTGAGTGTCTTGTCTTGGCAGCAGCCTCATATGGAAACCTACAGCACACAGCATCCTGGCAGTATGCTGGTAACGTTCTTCAATGACCTCTAGCAGTGTGTTTGCAAAGGGTGAAAGCACATCTGTAAAATGTACTGCCTCTGGTTCTGTGCTGTAGTCCAAAACAAGCTATTGAGCAGCTGGAGCTCTTGAAGGAGCACATATCCAGGTATAGGTCCTCCTTTAATAATTCTCAGGTCTTAAAAAACTATTTATAGATCTCCCATTTACCGAATGTATGATTTCATTACATGGCATGGCTTCCATTTGGTTGCATTACCATTCTCAGTCAGACATCTACAGCTGTTTTACAGTTCTAAACACTCATGGAGAAACTCATCTAAGCTTGAGCAGTGGGGAAGGTCATTCCACTTCCTCTGATATTTTTGCAACATTAATGAATTCTCTATCCTTTTCATCACTGCCCTCCATTCGGGGAGTATAGGAACCTGACATCTTCTCAGCTGTGCTTTTGGAGGTAGCACCATTGCCTCTAGAAAAAATCAAAAATTAACTTGTGAGCCTCGATTACATTTTCTAACATCTTAGTGAGTTATATGCAAGGTTTATGCTGGCTTTTTTTAATTAAGCAACATGTGCATTAGGAAGAAGGCCTCATATACCACAAAACAAATGACTTCCAAATCTTTAGATCTTCTGATTTCTGTGAGGAAGCTTCTTTCCTCCTAGTAAACATTGGAACTACTCAACAGAGTAGCAAAATCCTGTCTCTCAAAAAACATAATATAAAGGAATCCCAAAGAATATTTAATGTCCATAAAGCGCCTTTCTGGAAAAAAAAGAAAAACTGCATTTTTCAGCCCTGTTTAACATCTTATGGAAATAATAGGAATTAGTCTTTCATTCATCTCTGTCTTTCTGAGGTCTTTACAATGTTTTAGCTGTTATTTGCTGAATTGAAAACATAGGCTTTGACCAGAGGCTGGGTGGTGTCACTTGTCTGGCTTCAGATGTCACAGCAGGGGCCATATTTTCACTACATTACCACAAACAACACAGTTCAAACTGCATTTAATTAGTGGGTACCAAATACTGCTGCCTGCCTTCTCTTAAAAGCCCAGGAAATAGCCACGGGTAAGCGTTTCACCAAACAGAACAGGATGAATTTAAGTTTTCATAAGCTACTTCAGCTGGTCCCTCTCAACCCCCTGCACCAACATCTGAGCCAGCTCCACAGCCTTCCCTGGTGCTGAGTGAAGAGCTGGGGTGGCCAGGCTGAAAGTGATGGGCATGAGCCCAGCAGGTCACTGCACAGTTTAGGCTTTCCTAGCTCTGAGAGGCAGCTCTTCCTCCCCCACAGGGTCAGAGAATGAAGAAGTTATGGTGGCAACCTCCATGTGTTTGATGTTCCTCTCTTTTCACAGACACCACGTGCTGCCTTGCAACCCCCACACATCTCCAGCCTCCCATGGGAGCCTGTCCATGCTCAACTGGGAGTATGCCCATGGTCTGCACAATGCCAGCAATGATTATGGTGACCTGCAGCTTGGTGGAGCAGAGAGCAGCACTAAGCCCTTATGCTGCCCATGTTAGTCCCTCCCTCCTCAAGTGCAAGGAGTGGTGTTGTGTAGAAAGCCCCCAGCTGAACAGCCAGCACAGGGTCATGGATTACTTTTGAAAGGTGACATTTCTCTAACCTGTGAAGCCATTTCCTCACCCATGGAGGAAGCTGCAGGCGGGATGGGAGAAGTGCACAGACGTGCATATACACAAAGGCCAATGAAGTGGATAGAAAGGAAGGAGACTGGTGTTCTTCAGCTTGGGAAGAGAGGACTGGGAGATAGGTCTACCAACAATGTCAGCAAATGGACCTGGGGAAGGCAGGACAGGTCATCATTTCTAGAATGGTGGGGTTTGATATCATAGATAGTGCTAGAGCATAAAGGCTGTTAATCTTTAAAGATGTATTTTCATTTAAGTAAAATCTAAAAGCAAAATCTAAAAGCAGCAGAAAGCATTCTCTCTGGGGCTTGACAACTGCTGAAGCCTCATCCAATCTCTCTACAGGCTAAAACTTCTGGAGCTGTTTGTGAAGGCCGAAGTGAGCACCTCCTTCTGCAGTAGCTTCCTTGGCATCTTCCTCTTTGGGAAGTGCAGCCTTCCTAACCCCTCCTCTGACCATGTCCTCCAAACCTCCTTCCCGTCTCTACTGGTTCTCATGAAGAAAAGACAGGCTGTTACCTAAAGACAAGTTCTCCCTCAAGAGACTTCTTCCCAGTTCCAGACTTCCACTTTGCTTCACTAAAACCTTGGCCCATAATAAGTAGGAGCAGGAGTCCTTAAAATAACTATCACAGAACATACATAACCCAAACACAATTTTCCTGAGATCCTATTGAAAAACAGCCACAACTGATGATGCGTGCTCAGTTTCCTGAGCACACAGATGGTGGTTTCCTGTTCAATCCCAAGATTACTGCCACAGCAGGGCTGGGGGGTGAGAGTGAGAGCCGTAAGAAAAAGAACTGTATAAGCTGGCAGAGGATACTGCAGGGTTTTTTTTGGTAAATCTGAAATCTCCTTGTAACCACAGGAGGACTGAATACTCATCTGAACACCTGCTCATCAAAATACAACAATATTTCAAATACCTCCATGAAAGGAAATTAGGTAACTTTATATATTACTGATCAGTACTTGCTTTCATGATAGTGCTAAACAAAAAAGGTGTGAGGTTTCCAAATGACACCACCAAAATGGTAACTTGGCTGTATGTACAGTCCTACAATAATGTGCGTAGCACGACGGTGAACAGCTACCTGCTCACGGTATAATATCAACATGTGTTTCATAAAAACTGATGATTTGAGAATCTGCTCCCAGGCTGTTGCAAGCCTTAATATAACCCTTGAAAAGACTCAGAGGAAAGAGGCTTCTGAGTATTTTTAAGCCATTAGACATAAAAGTGGGGGGAAAAACCCCAAAACCACCAACTGTGCAAATCAACCAAATAACAGTCATCATCTAAGATTTCCATTTGGGGTTGAAACCATTTGGATTTTCATCTGTCATGCATGTACAAGACAAGTAACACTATGCATGTATGCTGCCCCTTCAGGGAATTATTAAATCTCAAAGCACCTTACAGTGTTCATGGTCAGTCCTGCAGAAATGGTATTACAAACTGCCAAGCAAAGAGATGTGTCAGCCACCTTCATGAGAAACGAGACTGAGTAACAATGCACAATGTGGATTTGGTTATTCAATTAATCTGGCTGCAATTCACCAATTTTCTGCCCCTGAATAAGAAACATATAACTATTTTTAGGTCAAGCATTAACATTTGGGGCTACCTTATATTAGGATGGGAAGACAACAGATCAGTTTTTAAACAGAGAAAATAAGAAACTCATGTTTCAGTCACATCGTGACTCAAAGCCAAGAGAAGCCAAAAAATTCAAAGATATTGGCAAACTCCCACAGAACTGCTTGCAAAGCCAACTTTTATTCTCAAGTGAATTTTTTCAGCAAGTTATAAGTCCCTAAACTTGGCTTTTAAATGTTTCTTGCTGACACAACTTTAATCACAATGCTGCAAAAGCTGTATGTACATAATAATAATAATTTTAAACTAAATGTTTCCAGTGTTCGGAACTTTTCAGAACTCCCACAGATACCAACATCTGAAATAAAATATTTAGGGAAGAGCAATTTAACTTAGCTATGGTGACTAAAGGTAGTATATGCAGCAATGGTTCTGTATGAATGTTGAATAAAAATCCCCCAAAGGTCAAAATACACAGACTAAGGATTCAGTTCTGATGAGATGAAAATAAATACTTGTCCATTTGCAATGCCATCAGTTAAATATTAGTGCTCAGAGCAAGGACTTTGTACCATGGCTCTGGAGGTCTTTGTCTCACATAGGTCTGTTCTTAGTGCTGGTAATTATTATAAAATTCTCTGAAACTCCTGCTTGAAGGGTCCTAGGTGAAAGTATTACTGGGGTAGACTGATATTTTAAAAAACCTTAAGAGATTTTTCCCGAACAAGGAGATTGTCAGGCCAGGATTTTCTCCTTATCTGAATATGACTCAAATTACCTTAATACCCTCCCATTCTGGGATTTGCATGGTCATACAACCAGGGAGAGACTTTGCACCCCAGAGCTGATGAATTTCTGAGCACTCTCGGAGCCCTGAGACTGCCCTGGAGTCTTGCTTCTCAAATACTTCTGAAAATGAAGCTTCTTTTTAATTGTCCTACAGCATTTCTCATGCCAAAAACATCTGGGAAAGGCGAGAGCTGACAAAAATGCACCAACTTTTTTCTTTTTTTTCACTCGCTTGTACATTGTTTGAAAGAGGTTTAAAGCTAAAATAAACTTCTCTGAAGCAATGTGCAGTTCACGGACAATGGCAGCAGCTGCAGATAGCAGAAGTTCATTCCTGTTTATTATATTCATTAAAACTGAAGGGAGAACTGTGGCAGCACCAGCTTAATGGTCATCTGAACATAATTATTGAGAAAGCATTGTTCTTTGGAAAGATGCAAAGTGTCAGACGGAACTTCACACCCTTGTCATAAAACCCCCACTTATTTCCTACCATTAATTGGATAAAATGGGCATTGTAGGATCAGAGGTGGAGGGAAATGGGTTAATGAGCGTGTGTAGGAGGCAAATGACACTGGAAACTCAGTGTCTACAGAGAGTGGGCAGAGGAAACAAAATCAGATGTGAGCAAATTTCTGGAAGGGAATCGGGTCGACAAAACTCCTGAGACAGCACTTTGTGTTCCTATCATCCTTGAACAGTATGAAAAGCAAAACTCAGGCCAGTTTGCACATGTGTTTCAAACAACAAGTCAAGAGAGAAACAAAACTGAATCGTGAATCAAGGGACTGCACCGACAGCCACAAAGCAAACTCCTTTTGGAATCCAGCCACATCCTTGCATCCTACGGTATGCACCATGCAGGGGTTCCCATGGTGTCTTTTGGTACCATGAAATTCCCTCCATCTCTCTAAAAGCTGGGGCAATTCCTCTCCATAAGCACCAGTGTTCACTGTCTTTTCTTTAGTTTCCTTTCTCCTTTTCAAATCAACATTCACAGTCTTTTTTTGGTTGTCTAATGTTAGGTGGAGGGAGTTCTCATTGCTCCCCGTAAGCAGGCTTGGTGCCAGGAGCAGCACGTGGGTTGGACTCCATCTCCTCCCCATGAAGGCAGGGGGTGGATTTGCTCTTCAGGCTCTGTTGGGTCAGTGTGTGATCTCCTATGGCTGTGCCTGAAATCTGGGTGTCCCTCCACAAGCAGGCATGGATGGTAAATAATTTTTCAGTCTATAGGCCACCTCTCAGCTCTTCCATCAGTCAGTGCTCTTCAGTGGACAGATCTATAGGGCAGCACCATGGGAATGCATGTCCAGACCAAATGCAGCAGCATCACTCTGTACAGACCACCACATCCCATGGTTCAGGATCTGTATGTGATCCATGAAGTCCATCCATGGCCTTGCCTGCCCAACCACAGATCTGCAGCACGTTAAACGCCAGAGTGTTGGATGGGGCTACAAGCTCAACCATGAATTCTTCCCCCTTCTCAGCCAGGACCCCCACTGATTCCTGTGAATGTTTTATGCTTCAGAGAAGGAACTGTTGAGCTGTTCCTGGACTGTAAAACTTATTTTCCTTAGCTGCTAAAAAAAAAAAATGGTCTTCAGACTTCAGCTGGCCAACACCAACTCCCATTCCATAGCTATTCCCAGTATTCACTGCTATATAGCAGCAAAAGCAAATTATTGGACCCTTTGGAAAAATACATTCCACCTTTCAGCAGAAAGAACAGTGATTCTTTAACACAATGTGCTCCCTTTTTCTGACACTGATCTTCCTTTGTTCCTTTGTGCTCTGTTTTTCCCATGAGTACCTGGAACTTTTTTGTAAAAGGATAATTAGTCTCACCTTTCACTCTTATATTAGATTGTAATTTTTTGTTTATTTGTTTTGGGGTTTTTTTGTTTTGCTTTTTGGTGTGTTTTGTTTGTTTGTTTGTTTACATTTGCTCCTGCTAGTCTTCATGCACATGCAGTTGGTGCATCTAAGTCAAGGACATCCAAAAACCACTTCTTGAGCCTGGTCTTCCAGTGCAATGATGTTCATATGATTGTGTGCTCACCTGCCTGACCAATTGCCTTCTCATCCCTTCCAGGAGCTCTAGTACACTTGAATAATTTCACTTTAATGGGAGGCCAGAGTCTCAGAGGTCACACCTGAGGTTCTAAGAGGGCTTCCAAGCTCCTGTGAATGACTACCATGCACAGAGATAAAGCCTAGGCACACATCAGACCCAACTCTACTGCTGACACCCTGGTTTCACTGCAAGGGCCATAGCCTGTCCCCAAAGAGCTCCCCCATCAGATGGCTGGAGAGCCAGGACTGCAGGTTGCCTCCTCAGGTGCTTTACAATATCTGGTCATATACACCTTTCGCATCTCCAGTTGCTTTGGTTCTATCTCATCTGTCAGTTCAGATAAAATTCTGCTTGCTCCAGCAATCTGAGGGAGAGAATGCATTCCTCCACTCAGCGAGGGAGCCTCGCCGTCGTCACTGCTCTTGGCCTTCTCACTACAACTCAGGAAGTCGTTATATGTTATACAAGTAATTAACTGTGCTACAAATGCTGGGTGATTCCTAATTCCTTGCTGCCTTTGCTTACTGGGTTGGGTGTTGACAGTACTTGGAGCAAGAGACCCACACTTTGAGTGCAAAACTAAACCAAAAGCTCTGGTTAAGGTTCAGATTTTAGGAAATTACAGACTGCAGTCCAAAACTCTGTGCTTTGAGCTGCTCTGTAGTCTGTGTGTTTCACAGCACTGGGGAATAGGTGTTCATTCACCATAATTCTTTCATACAAAGTGGGAAATTCACCCTTCAGTCCTTCTGAAAGTGCACTCTGTGCTCCACATGCCAATTAGTGCTTCTGAAGGCTGCTATAATGCTGGAAAATTGCCAGCCAGACTCAGAGAAAGGCATCACCTATACAACAATCTCAAAGTGACCAAAGCTTGCTGAAGTAGTTACATACCTGTCTTCCCAGTCAAATGCCCTTCTCAGATTGCCTATAATGGTTTCCATCAAAATTAATGCTAATTTTTCAGTGGCATCCAAAAAGCTCTCAGTGACATTGTGAAAAGCAGAAATTTATAGTGTTTATTTTACACTATTTAAACCCTCTCACTCACAAGCTGAACTGTGTGCAGAGCCGAGTGGGAACTTAGCACCAAAAGAAGAAGTGAGTTCAAAGGGTTCACAGAGGACTGACTCGGTGGTGCCCACAGGTGGCCTCGCTCCCTTGGTGACTTCTGCAAGCTGGCAATGCTCTCAAGGGAATGATCATCTGACTTCCTGCACTCTGGTCTAAATACTCACTCCTGGTCATTACTAGACATCGGGACTGCATTGGACAGACTTTGCTTGCTACCTCCCGGGGTAGCAAGCTTCCTTATGTGCAGGATGTTGTTGTAGTCAGATGAGTTCACGACTTCTTACACGAAAAAAAACCTCAAAGAAAAATCTGAAATTAGGGTTCACTTTCAGCACATGTAGTGAGGGTAATGTTCTTCAAACTATCATCTGAATTTTTTCAATATATTTCCTCAAAATAAGAGTATTGTAATTGTTTTTCCATTTTTTTTCTAGAAATCGTAGCCAAGAGGCCTCTGGGTATTTAAAAATAGATTTAAAATTTTAATAATGTCTTAATAAACTGAATAAAGGAGATACAAAATTATTCAGTAACTCACACATTCCTCCTATTGACTTAAGCTGAAGAGGACTACATTCTAAAAAATATTTTCAAGAAAAATGTTATTTCATTCTGTTTTTTAAAGGGAATGTGTGGGTTATTGGGGATATTTGTACCTTTTGAGTCACTTTATTCAGATAGTGTTGCTTTTTTAATCCAATTTAAATACAATGTGGGGTTTTTTTTTAAGAGTAAACATGTTTATGTTACATTTAGAATCTTGAAATCTTTTATGTTAGTCTGAAGCAATGTATTTCTATAAATTATATTAACCACAAATAGTATTCAGGCAGTGTATGCTGTTAGTGAAGTTTTAAGAACGTAAAACAACAGGCTTCGGGGAAGTCACTTGCTGAGCACCTGGAACAAGAATTTGCTGAAGTGATAAACCAGCACTTGACAGCTGCAACTTGTTCTGCAGGTGCAGAAAGCACTTCCTCTCAGTTCCTTCAGCATAGTTCAGTTCAGTAATTACTTCACTCAATGCTAAGACACCACTTGAGAAACAAAAAAAGCCCCAGCAAACCAATTTTCGCTCTCTAGAAGTAGGAACTACATACAAGGTATTTTCACCTACAAGTTCAAAACTGAAGGACAAGATGGCCTGAAATAATCTGTCCAATACCATCCCTAAAGAAATGTTTTCTATCATTTAATACACTAAATAGTTCTTTAAAAAACAGATTAGTTTTGACATACTTATTCTTAAATTACCTATCATATTCTCTTAATAACAGGAAACCTATTATGGTGTTTGAAATGTATTTTTTTATTCTGACACTGTGCATGTGCCATTTGATACAAATTACCAAAAAATGTCAATAATAAAACTGGATTCATTTCATAGTGTTGTCTCTTATAGGTAGTATTGAAATCTGAATATATGTAAAGTATTCTATGGCTTCAATGTGTATTTATTACATATCGTCTAAATTGTTAAAACCCCCTCAGTTTTAGTGTAAAATCCATTTTTACCTGCAATGTATTTTAGCTATTGGGAAACAATGACTTCAGTTTTTCATTTGGGAAATATCTAAATTATACAAAGCAAACCAAGACTTTAAAAAGATTATTTAAATTAAAAGTTTTTACTTGCTGATTTAAATAACAATTGTGACTGGTACTTTAACTCATTCTGTGTTACATATATATATTAATATTGGCAAACCTTTATCATATAAATGAGTCCAAATTTCTAGCGCAGCCAGCAGATACATAAGACAGAATTTATAAAAAAACCCAACAACATGAGCTCAAAATTGTTGTGTCTTTCTTTCCACCACTGGCTATGAAAGGAACCCTTGAAGGAATGAATTTATAATGTATTTTCCAGTTAATACTGGAAAATACCATGAAGAATAAAAATTATATAGTCAATTCTATATTAAAGATTAAAAAATGAAAATGCTGAAGAGGGAAAAATAATGTTTTCACATGCATTTGGGAAAGGCAGAGATGATGGTGTAAGGGGGAAAAAGGGTTTGCATGGCCTTTGCTTCTGTTGCATGGTATAGAGAATCAGCTCTCAGAGGAAGAAAAGGTGGGGATTTTAAAAACTATTTCCCCACCGAAGAGCTTTATCATCTAGAAATGTGTGCATGAGAATTTCAAGCTGCTACATCTTGTGCTTTCACTGTTTCATAAATCACTCCGCTCTGATCTCACAAATACTTCTTGCTTCCTTACAACTTGCAGCACTTTTTTTTTTTCCCTGCAGCTGCAAAATCTATAACTCCAAAATCACCGAGGTGCTGCCCTTTGAGGGGAGAGGGGGAGGAGGGAGGAGGAATCCATTTGCTTTGAAGCCCTGTGCTCCTGAGGATGTCATCCTGGCTGCTTGCTGGCCTGTCTCTTAAGCCTGTTAATGGGTACTAAAAGAACTGTCAAACCTTCCAGTGCAGTGCAGCAGCACATACTCCAAATCCCATGAATGTAGCTGGTTTGGTGTGATAAAACAAGCTAGAAACAGAAATGCTCTTAGTTAAATTGAGCTGAGGTTGACGATGCTCCAAATTGTCCCCTTTCCACAACCACACCACCCTTTCCTGAAAGCACTGGTGATTATAAAGATGACTCTTATATCACCTGATTTGGTCTTCTGGTTTATCATTGACCAAAGCCTCCTACACTGACCCCAAATATTTCAGTTCACGGGTGTCCTCAGGAGAGACCAGCTGGTGCCCCAGGTGGAGAACAGAAGAAAGTCAGATGCTGCTGGTGGTGACTAATGAAATGACACCTTGCCTCATGACTGCATGATTCAAAAAGCCACTTACACCTTCTCAAGCGTGAGCATCAAGTCTTACTTTCATCCATCTCCCCATCCTTGCTATGTTACTCACACTTTATGGTCACCAGTTTGCAAGGTGGTCCCTACAGCACTCAGGGACACAGCTATCAAGGACTCAGGAAAAACTCAGGGCTAGAAATAAAACATGTAATCAAGAACAAGCAGTGCCTAGAACTAAGATGAGAGAGTCCACCACAAGGGAAGACATCCACTGCATAGGTTAAAATTGGGAAACATTCCCCCTTCCAAACACAGTACTCTGAACTGCCCAGCAAGAATGTTGTAGAGGAATGCAGGGGTAATTCAAGTATTCACAAGGCAAAGGGTAAAGTCCCCAAAGTTAGAAAGATATAGAGAAAACCAAAGACCAAAGGTAGCTGCAGCACAACACATTTGGGAATTTTCTTTTACTGGCTGCCTGGGAAATATCAGCACAAAGATCAACTTTAGGTCATATTTTGCCTCCTTTGTCTGCTCAAAATATATAACTACAATGGAAACAAATGCTTTATGTCATGCTTTTAAATGCAAGACTCAACTCCAGTTTAGAGAGTCAAGATTCAGTGGGTTTCCTTTTCTCCTCACACCTACCTATGGCACTTCCAAATTAGATAACAGCAGATTATACTAAGAAGAGCCTGATTCACCTGGTAGGGTGAAGACGCAGCACTGCCCATGTTACAGCACTCAGTGCAGCATGATGATGAGTTCAGTGCACTTTGGGAATTCAAGGCCTCAGTTTCTTATGGAATTAGCCTAGGGACTGGCGCAAAATGCTGTGGGCTTTTGGATAAAACACTAACCGCTGACAACATCACCATCCAGCCTCACTCAGGAGTGTTCAGCAGAGCAGCCTGCAGGTCCTCTGAAAGCAAGGGATCACCACTGCTCTCCTCTAGGAGCACACAGGCTGCTTTCAGCCCCCCTTAAGAAGTAAATGCTATTGCAGGCACTCCATAGTATAGTGCCATGCTGTTCCTGCTCCTCTTAACATTTTCAGCAAAAAACCTGTGGTTGGTATTCTGTGAGTTAAAGTCAGCTATCAGACTTCCACCTAGATGAGCAGGCAGCAAGGCGTGCTTGGGGATGTAACAGGCCACACCTCAGCACAGTGGGTTGGGGTCATAAAGTGAAATTAAATTAGCTAATTAAGGAGGTTCTTTGTTTTGTTTCATGGAAATTTAGGAGGCACCTCATCTTTCTGCAAAGCCGGAAATTTGTTCAGAAAAGTGACAGTGCCAATATCCCTACATTAGATTGCGCCCTGGCCACAAAACAAAGAAATCCATGCATCCTCCACAATTTTATAGGGGAAGCAGAAGTCTCTCAAAAGTGTAGTTAGAGTTGTTGTGGGGAGGGAAGAAGGGTGGTTTTACCACTGATGTCACTGCCAGCATAAGCCTTTTATGGTCACGGCTTAGTAGTTGTCTCTCTGCTTCAAAATCAACAAAGAGCAGAGAAAAAAGGCTTGCTTCCTCCTTGGGAAATGGTGTACATTCAGGGAGGAAGCTGCCTTCCTGTTTTCTCCATAATTGCAGCTTTGCAGAGTTTTAGCAAGTTCCACAATTTTAAGCCTCTTCCATATGGAACATGTTCCTCTAAACATCTGGCTCCTTTTTTATTGCCATGATAAAACAGATTTATTTTCCACAAACCATATAAAATATTACTTTCTCAGTGTACGGCCTACTGTGCCTTTAAAAGTAAAAAATATGCAAAGAGATCAATAGTCTTACATTTATTTTTCTTTTACTAGTACCAAATCCTTTTCTAAAGTGGACTTAATGATTAGTGCTGAATCTGGAACGAAAGCAAGCCTGAACACCTACACTTATTACCTTCAAGTTTCTCAAATCAAAAAAGAGCTATCAATCCAGACAAAGTAAATTTCTTAGATCCAGGCCAGATTAGAATGTGCATCCCTTACACTGGTCCTTAGCCTATGCACACTGTCTTGCAGCTATCACTGGAAGAGAATGAAATGCTTTGACTGGTTTAGAAGTCATCTGTCTAATTTGCCTGAATGAAATTAGAAAAAAATGGCTCTTGCAAAGAAAGTTCTGAGGCCAGTACAGTAAGGAAAAGAGTATTCTTTGATTATCTAATGGTGGTTGGGCTGCAATGTCAAATTTCAGTGGGCGAGGCACTCAAGCAATAAACCAGGAAAAAACCCATTATAAATCAACAGATCTTCTTGGCTTCCCATTCCATTAGCTGTTATTTTTAGCTGTACCACATGCATGGCTAAGCAACAATGCAGCACAGTGCTCCTCCTGAAGTTTTAGTCTTTTCCTCTCTTCTGTACTTCACCTGCTGCTGTCTCAAATAAAACAAGGATTCACTGCATGAAACAAACCTAAAAATGAGCTGTAAACAATCTTGTGAAAGATCTGGCCAACACTAGATACAGGGATGGAGTCCAACAGTGGCTTCTGTAGGGAGTGGAAAAAAAATATGAGTCATTTTCTAGATGCTTTGACAAATACTGAAGTGAGCAAAGTCTGGCTTCATGCATCAAAAAATGGTGATGCTTTATTCCTCAGCTGGCAGCTTGAAACCATTTCCAGATTTATGCTGCCTGCAAAGCCCATCTGCCCCTGTGGGATGCAACCAAAAAGGTCAAAAGTGACTAGGGTTGGGTCATTTGCTTGGGTGAACAACAGGGATGAGAAACAGTGATAAAAAGGAGGGTCAAGAAATGGGAAAAGGCATAAGGCATGCAAGCTGCTTGAGCATTGCTGTCTGGAGGTCCCTGTGGTGCATTCCTGTGCCTCACCACAGCCTAAATGAAGTCAATAAGCCCAATCAGCTGTGCTCACTATACCTCACATGCCAGACCTCCTCCTGTAGTCAGGAGGACCAGGACTGGGGTGGTCCTCACCAGCAAGGCAACACCTGTGTGGGGCAGCATCCTGGTACCACCCTGTCAGTGCCCTTTCCAGGTCCTTCTGCATGGGCATCCATCACCTCCTAACAGAAAGTGTGCTCCAAAATGTTAAGGAGAGAGAGCACAGCTCATCATTTAAAGGAATGCTGCATCCTTGAATGTGCATGAGTCAAATTTGCATCTTGTGAATCTACAGTCAAAGCCAAATCCAGGCCACCCAGGCTAGAGAGTGACTCAAAGCTGAAGTGAAACCAATTGCTTCATGTCCTTGCTCAGCCTGAGAGAGGGGTAGATATAACCCTTAACCATTTAAGGAAGGGCTAAACCCCACGAAAAAGGGGCTGGTCCCATCACTATGATGGCACCAAGGCTCTTCCATCTCATCCTCACAGGTGAGAGTCTGTGCATTTTTAGGTGGTACAGCCACAGGTCATCTGTGCTCCTCAGGCCTCATTGTCCTACTGAAGGGAGGAGACAGGGCAGAGATTTTCCTCTGATTTTCCACCATCACATGCCAGAGGGGATCCCTGATGACAGATACCGACCTGCAGGTGCTTATGTCCTGCTTGGAGGGGTCACAGTCTCCATCCTGTATTTCCTATCAATAATTAACTCCCAGTCTAACTCAGAGTAAAGAAGTTTTCTTGCAAATACTTGCTATTTTTCAGGTGCCTAACAGTGACTGTGAATGCAGCAGAATAATGTGAAAAGTAATTCACTTGAAGTAAATAACATCCCTTTCTCCTTAAATGGCATTTGCTACCTTCTCCACATAACTGTTTCATTTCAAAATTAATATATATATTGCATGAAAGACTTATTAAAAACCATTAGATATCCTCTTACTAAACACACCCATTCTTAAAATTACCTCAAATTTACTTAATTGCACAGTACAGACAAGGAAGCTGCTGGTGGAAAATTACCAGACATGGAGAGACCTCATTACAAAGTTTACACCTCTACTTATCATAATCACTTTGGATATCAATACTATTTTTTCTAATGTTCAGATAAAGGTAAATGCATGTACCCAGAAAAAGCACCCTTACATCTTTATGGTTTGGAATCACCAGTACTAAGAGCCTTGTTTCCATGAGAAATAAGTGAATGAGTAAAACCTCTCATAAACCTACTCTCTGAAATGTAATATCCTATAATTTCTTTTAATCTGGTCCCAAGCCACCAAAGGAGACTGAAACACAGTTAAGTACCATAGGACTGGTTGCCTTGAGAAGATTAGGAATCTTGTTGGAGGTTTGCAGGAGCAGGCTACACAAGTATCTGATTCAGAAGCTGATGATCTTGCCTTGAGATAAGACAGGGCTTTCCCTTGCTGGAGAGGCAATGAGCAGAGAGAGGTTTATGTCTGTTGTACAGGCCTTTCCCGCAATCTGAGCTGGAAACCTTTGCTGTGACCAGAAAGAAATCACTTGGATTAATGAGTTGTTTTGTTTAGACTGTACAGTTTTAACCATCACTTGCACTAGAGAGGTAGCATCCATGTCCCTGACCCTCTCACAAAGACAGATGTACACACTTCATTTAATTGACAAAAAGTACAGATTTAAGTCCTGAATCTCTCTTTCTCAAACTGGGCCATTTCCTGAAGTCATACAAATTATTTCCTACCTGACACAAAGCTTACATCCCAAGGGAAAGCCCAAGTCCTCTCTCTCCTCTCTTTTTATTTCAAAGCCCAGCACTGCCTTGAGTCCCAGGTTGGTTTATAGATTTCAGGAGCAAAACTACGTGTTTCATCCTGAGAAGAAACCTAAGAAGAAATGACTCAGCTTGGTGTTCTAGTGTGCCAACTCCTTGCTAGCTACAGCTCCAAAAGACATGACCTAGTAGATGAAACGTGATCTTTCTAAAAAATTGATAGCACTGCCATAAAGCCAACCAATCAACCAACCAAAACCAACTAACCCCCACCAAAAACCAACCAAACAAATGCAAACAAACAACAAAAAACCCTGAAGAGCTATACTCTTGTGTGTAGTTGTGCTACTTCAGGTGAGGCAGTTCCTAACAATCAGGAAGGTGGCATTTCCAGTTGAGTCCCAGTTTGCACAGGGTGAATGTGGGTAGATCTTTTAGGTTTTCCATGCCTTCCATATCCATTTCCATTAGTAAATTTAATGTTTTGATAAACTTTTTCTGAGGATGTCACGCTGATAAACTCATTAATGTAAGGAGAGATCTTTGTATTCCTTGGATAAAGTGACTGGGGAAGTCGGAGCATGCCATTATCACATTTAGGTAATGAAGTAAAGAGTCCTCAGATGGTGTCAATGACAGGCATTAGCTGGGGTATGTAAAGCAATTTTTATGTAAACTGGATCTCAGAAGCCTGTCGAATCAGAGGCTATCGATCACTTCACTGTATTTGAGATGCCTATTTTAATCCATGTACAATGAAATGCAGTTAAGAAACTCAGTTTAAAAGGCTGGATCCTGACACTTTGCTGCAAGTGCAAATGGAAAGCCAAGTGTCTGTAAAATGAAGCCCTCCACTTTGCTAGTGCTTCACGTTTCCTTAGTATCAGCAACAGCGAGCTGGGTTTTAACGCCAAGTGAAGTGGCTGCCCAAGACTTACATCTCTAAACACATAGGAGGGTTTGGATGGGCCATATGAGCAGAAACCTGGCTGGTGAAACAACATCAAGTTGACCAAGTCACTGAAAAGTTTCTGTGTGCAAGAGATCCCTGAGATCACAGTCTTTCCCTGCCCAAGGACCAGTGTTGCCCAAGCTCATTTTGCAAAGCAGATCACGGAGGAAGAGAAAGTGTGCCCTCAGCAGAAGTGGACAGTATGGACCTCACTGTGACACACAGAGATGAAACATTCAGTGTGGAGGAGACATTCTCCGAAGAACCCTTGAAAAGGCTACAAAAAGAGGAGCAACTGTTAGGCTTGTGCTTAACTCTGCCACCTTGGCACCCTGCCTTTGCTGCTTCCCAGTTCTCTTTCCGTACCTAAACAGCCCTGCAGATTGTGCCAACATCTAGCATGGGACTGAACCTCCATCCTTGCCCTACACTACTGTCCTTCAGCCAGTGGAGAGAGAAGCATCTCCCAAGGGCAATTCAACCCACCCAGGCCAAGCACTTTCTGAACGCACAGTCTCTTTGACTGCAGACATAGTCTAGAAAAGCAGCTGAGACAAATTACACAACTTTCCAATCACTGAAATGAAGTAAATCCCTCCTTCCAGGAATGCTGAGGGGAAATCTGACTTCACTGAAGTCATAGAGCAGTGGAATGGACAGGAATTGCTTTCATCCCTATTTGGTGGTCCGCATTTCATTACTGTTCAAGGGGAATGAGCTTGACTTTAACCAAGCAAGATATATCCCACATTGTTGCAGGCAAAAATTGCCTACGTTTTTACCCATTTCATTCCTTAGAAGACCAAGGATTTTTATTCAAAGTGCTAAATCCTTCTCCACATTAGCTGCTTTGGTGAGAAAAATACCCAAACTTTTTTTAGACACACCAGGATTTTATGAATGTAGGGGAATTAAAGCACCTTAAAAATAAAGGCTACAGAGTCTAAGGGAAGTCTGGAGGGCGGTCAAAGTGCAACATGCTGAAAAGTTGCTTGTTGTGTTGGTTTTTTTCTTTCCCCTCAATCATTTTACTGGTTAATCTTCCTGGGAACAGACTGATATTTACTCATGCCATGAGAGAGTGGAGTTGTCAAACAGCCAAATGATTCTAAGGGATAAGATTTAAAGAACTCTACTCATAGTCATCAAATGTGAAGAAGCATCACAGTTCTTTGGTGATGTACATATTACACATTAGCTGAATTTCTCCAGATTAAATGGGGAAATGTTATAAATTGTCTGTGGGGAAACAAATGACAAGCTCGGAGAATGACCCCCCATCACTAAGTCCCTAGGGAAAAAGTCTGTGGCCATCAAGGCTGTATGACAGCAAACAAAATGGTAATGTTCAGTTAGAAAATAATGCATGGAAAGGCTCGACCACCACATGTTCCATACTAGCTTCCCCTGACACTCTCATGGCTCCCAGATGGCTCCCAGCATTGTTCCATGCTGTGCTGTGCCGACTCACCAGCACAGATCATCAGCAGCCAGGGCACCACCACTGCAATCTTCTCCAAGAGGAGAAAGTGCCGTAGCTTTTTACATCTCCTTACAAGCTGTGCTGTGCTTTCTTCTCATCTGATCACCAGGTATGTTAACCTGCTGTCAAAGCAAGGGTTTAGAAGGCACAAGATCTGAGTTAATTTTCTTGCTCTGTGGTAATTCATGTGCAATTTTATGGAGAACCAATATATTTGTGTCTCTGCTAGGAAATTGAATACCACTGGGGTCATTCTCCATTGTCCACCACCACCAACACACCACAAACCCCATTTGAATCATTACACTCTTCTAACTTCCTAAGTAGGTTCTGAATATGTGTTCAAATTATCTGTTGGGGATGGTGAGCTGTGACAGTGAAACATTTGAGTTGGTTTGAGACAGAAATCAACCACAGGCCATTTAAATAGGTGATCCCATTTGTACAGGCAATCATGTCCCACTAGCTTGCCTCACTTTTTGTGGTGCTTCGTCTCTGGCTCTCTGCAGTCCATCTATCAGTGCAGGATCACACCAGTTCTGTCCCTATGACATGGAGTTAAGATGTGATAATACATCATCTCTCTGTATCAGAAATGATCACAGGTAGGAAAGATCAGTGTGAGCATAATCTTATGAAAAGTTGTATTCTTTCAATATGCCTCTGATTTATTCTATCGAGTGAGTCAGCAAAGGCTGCTTTGCAATTTTGACCCCAATGATGCAATGCACTGATAATGCAGCCCTTTGGAAACAGATCCAATATGAATGTGCCCTGCAAGAGTACTTTGCATCTCACTATCTCAGTGCATTTCATACCCCTATCCAAGACCTTATAGAGCCTTGTTCCAAAAATGGTCCCAGTGGCAGTCAAGTGATATGAAGTGACATCTCAGAGATTGGACAGGCTCTAACGTGCACAACATGCTAAGACAGATGAACACAGGATGAACTATTCACATTTAGGGAAAGGTGATGTTGCATCAGCTGAAATGCTCCTGACTCTACTGATTGCATTGCCTCGGTCTCCATTGAGCAAAGAAGGAGTTTAGATACTGCAGTGATGTGTTTACAGTCTGGAGCTGGATCCTACTGCATGGGTCAGTCGAGCCATGGTAATTCACCTTGCACTTACTGGAAGACTGAGGCAAGGTAATTTGTCATATTTTAGCCTGTAATTAGCTGGGGTTGAAATTAGTCTTTCCTATGGCTCCAGGCTAAGAGCTTGTATGCACATGGAAAACTCCACAGCTCAGCTAAGGTGCTGTGGCTTCAGTCATGCTATTTTGGGCCTAAATCTGACCATAGCATCTTTTGACTAGATCCAAGTAGCAACTGCAAGGGGTAAAGTTTGTGCCTAAGTGCTGTGAAATATAAAAGGGACTTGCAATCGCATGTCTCTTACTTGCCAAGATTTATTGTACTTATTACCACTTCATTACCTTCCACAGAATTATTATTAATTCACCATAGCACATGTCAGAGAAAAATCAGGAGCACTGTCTTCCCCGATAGTTCTCAGATACTAATTCATTGGTATTAGACTCAGAAAGGTAAGAGGCAGAGAAAATAACCCCTCTGTGAAAAATAATCCACTTGAGGATACCTCTATTTCATAATCATATTGTATATGTAAATGAACCTCCAGTAAATCAAGGCAAAGCATCCATGTAAGTGGATCCATGTAAGTGAATGTAGTTCCACCTGAGAGACAGAGGTCTGTACAGAGCCTGTGACAACTCAGACAACTCAGAGTCTTACTGCTATTCTTACTACATGAATATATTTTGCTCTTCCATGTGTTTGCTGAAGTTGAAGAATATTTTTGGACACGTGTATATGGCTATGTGAAGTGAGGCCAGTCCAACCGAGTGGATGGGAGCCAGCTCTAGTCCAGAATTATGCTTCAGTTAATGTGTCCTGCTGATCTGCTGACAGCAAGGAGGGAATAAACAAGAGGTGACAAAGAGAAGACTCACAGAGCAAGGAGGCCTTGGAGAAGGACTTCAGCCTCTGAGACTGGTAACACATGCATGGAGCACTGAGTCTCTCCTCAAGCCACATAAAACACCTGGACAGAGCTTGTCTGTTCCTACACACTTAGGCTTGTCCAGTGCTGTCAGATAGGCTGATAACAGATGGGAGTGAAGTAGCCACATGCCAAGTGCTTGTGCAGAAAAAGCAGCACACTGCTTTTCCATAGCACAGCCGTGGAGATCCAGCTATCAGAGGCATGGAGCACACCAACCAGCCCTCCAGGCTGGTACCCCCCAAAGGCAGCCAGGATGTGCAATGTGTCCTCAAATGTTTGATGGCTTTTTAAGAAGCCCCGTGTTCACCATCACTCCCAAGAGGTCACTCCCAAGAGGGCTGACCCATGGACAGAAGTTGCACTGCTTCAGCTAGGAGGGAACACAGATAACCATTCCAAATGTGCATTACAACAAGGGCTATACCATGGCAAGTAGCTTAAGCCAGGATGGATGTGCAAGATGACATCTGTAACGAACAATAAGTTGAACATTGGAGAAAGCCCACTGAAAGCCAAAGCAGTTTAATGGACCCTGGGAAATGTCTCACTGAAACCAGGATAAGCTCTGCATGCAAAATCAGGACAAGCTTCCCTTGGGACACAGAGGGGACAGCACACTGACAAGCACAACATCCACAGTGCAACCAACTGCTGCCTTCCCCTGTTCAGATACACACCAATACTCAGATCCTTGGGCAGGGGGGGTGATCAGGAAGCCCAAACTCTGGAGTACCTTGGGTAATCCATCATAGGAGCACAGTCGGGTTGTAACCTTGTTAACATCACTCAGGAAAGTAAAATGACTAAGTGTGGCTGCCAAAACTGTAGAATTGCAGCTTTGGCTCATGAAACCACACCACGGTGTGACCATCTTCCTCTTAACGCTCTTGACATCACTGAGATTGTGTGGATTAAATCCACCCTCTGCACTCCACACCTGTATTCAGGGATTCATTTCACACCATCATGGCATGGTAGATGGCAAATGGTTACTAACACTAAGCACACTGTGGTGATGCTTGGCATTGTCTTTTGCAAACTCCTTATCTGCTTTTCATCTACTTACGGCAACCAGCTCAACCTCATGTGTCTGAAAACATCACACTGATGCATGGAGCTGTCATTACAGTCTTCTGTCATGGTCACTGCTTGTCCCTTCACACAAAGTGGAGCCTGCATGAACATCAACAAGTGCTTGGAACAGGTTTTCTTTGCACAGCTTGGCTTTCACACAGCTGTGGAGAATGAATTTCTGTGGTCCCTTGTAAGGAAGCGGTGTTCTTCCAAAACAAACAAAAACCTCAAACCAAATGAAACCAAAAAGATGTTTTTTCCCCCTAAGTAAACCCCAAACTGGAAACTTGCATTGTCATAAAAGAAGTGCTGACTGGTTCCCAAGAAGGTAACAAAAATGTTTACCCTCTGGTAAAGCAAAACGTTTTGATCATAGAGAAATACAGCACAGCATGAACTTGTTCTCAAGGTCAGATCCTTCCCTCCAGCATATTTCTGCTCAGGGCAGGCACAGCATTGCCTTAGACTCCTCCAGATTTCCCTGATGGGCTCCTAATATTTCAGTTATCTGAATGTAATACAAAGGCAAACACTTCCCCACACTGGTGTCTGGCATGGCAAACAAAGCAGCCACTGAGCAGAGGGCACAATCCTGCAGAACACAGCTCCATCTCCAGAGCACGGCCATCCCCTGGCAGCTCCCCACACCAGCTACACTACAGCTCTCCTGGCCACATGGGAAGACCAAATTCAGCTTTCCCGCTTGCAGATGGCACTCCTTGAAGCAAGCTGCAGGGGACTTGTGAGCTCTCAGTGCCATGTCCCATTCACTCTGAGTATGGCCCCAGCTCTGCTCTGCATCAGTGTGGGTGCTGCTGCAGCCGGTTACTGCGAGCGGTCAGAGGCAGCATGCATTGTAAGGGCTGTCAGCACTGCAACCAGTTCCAGGGACACTCTTTTTGATTTACATTTTCTGCATCCTTTCTGAGAAACCTCAATTGTCTATTTAATCCCTTAGCACTGGGGCAAAAGCATTCAGCTGTGCAACCCGGGACAGCAGGCGCAAATTTGATACCCATTGAAACTGAGAATTTACCAGGCATAAAAACCCATATGGGGACAATATAATCTCTGGTGTAATTCCACTTCATTTTCATGTACTAATGATGACTCTGATGCAGCAATCAGTATTTCCATCTCACACCAGCTTCCCACACCCCTCTAGTGTGTTCAGTAGAAGCAATTCCATCTTGCATTTACATGTGTGTGAGCAGAATTAGGTTTATTCTGCTGATGTTCTCTGATATTCCCCTGCATGCTCTGCTCACAAGCAGGGACCACAGCTTTGCTGTCTCTGTACACAGTTTTACATAACAAATAGATCTCTTTTCAACCACATCACTTTCAACTCTGCTTACTTCCAGAGTGTGATGGGAGCAGGGTTAGAAGTAGGTGTACAAGACAATGACATGAAACACTACACTGCAGCAAGATTCAATTAGGGCAACCTTGGTGCTCAAGTCAAGCACTTCTCTCTTCAAAGGGCAGAGATGTGCATCAAAAGGCTCACACAGAAGGTCCAAAGGTGACAACATGGGCCTGATGGTTTGTAATATACTTACCAGTGGGTGCAGCCCAGCATGTGTGTCTCTTGTGAAGTTTTATTGTCCAGATAACAAATTACACATCAGGATGTATGAAAGTCACAAGCATTATACCCTGACTTTATAGGTCTGGCACTAATGTATGCATTTGGATTTAAAGCATTTTCTTGCAAGTTAAAACCCAGCTCTGCTAAGAATTGGTGTAATTCAATACTTCCTTTGAAAAACCTCCCATAGGAAGATTAGAACAATCTTAGTGATTACAGTCTATCTGGTGTCCACAGATGCCACTAATCTATGGAAATTGTGAACTCAAAGGATTTATGTCTAAATGTGATTTAAAAACCACTACCAAATATCCATCATGGTGGGTTTTTCTTTTTTAATGATTTCTTTTTTTAATGATTTATTTCTGCTCTCTCTCTCCTCTTTCCCCCTGCCCCCAGAGTGGATTTCTGTAAGTGGCTGCAATGTCTGTTTGGAGGACAAACAGGCACAAGCTGAGCAAGCGCCTGCCTCCTCTGTGGCCCATGGTGTGTGTGCACCATCCTCCCCAGCAGTAGCAGCAATTGCCCCAGACGAAGGCTGGACCCTGGAGCCTGTCTGCAGCCCTCACCCTGATGAGAGGCAGCTGTGGACGGGTTTTGGTTCTTTCTGTTTAAAGAGCAATTGTGGGCTCCCATGTGAATGGGAACGTAAAGAGAAGTCACAAATCAAACCTGAACCGTACAGGCCACTTAGGCAAATGCTATTTGGGCCATATGTTTTGCAGGTTCATTTCATTGGAATAGTAAATTGGTCTGAAATTAGAGCCAGATTTTAGAAGGCAGCATCGAAGATGTGTCCCTTCAGCACACATGCACGTGAACTCAAATAAAGGGACAGGTCACTCCCAACCTGCAAAGAGGCAGGGTAAATGGACACCTACATGCAGGACATGGGGATGGGCATATCCCATGGGCTTTGTGTTTGGTGTGCTCATTTACAGCCATTTCAGGTGGGTCCCTGGGGCCTGTCTCTGGAACCCTGACTTTGGCACCATCTATTCCCTGTACAGACACAGTTTTTGCTTCCCAGCACTGGATACTCCACACACAGATCCTTACGTACTTCCGTGGGCATACATCCACAAATCGCCAGTACAAACTTTTAAATTACAGGGCTTTCAAACAACAACAATAACCTTGTCTTCCCAGCCTGTCCAAATAAACTATTGCAGATTACAGTCCTGAGTTTTTGTCAAGTTTAAACAAATACATAGAGCACCAGAACTCCGCAGTGTTGCATTACCGTGACAGCCAGCTCCCAGCAGCTCACTGATGGGATTCCTTGCCCACCAGCTCCCCTCTCACCAGCTCACAAGATGCAGATCCTGCAGGTCCTTAATCCAAACCAGGGTTTTTGTTTTACAGCTATGGAATAAGGAGGTTTTGCTTACCCCAAACCTGGCTTCAATTTTATCTCATTTCCATAAATAGCACTAGGAACCTTTGGCAATGTTTTGCCACATTTTTCCAGTGGAGGACAGGCAAAAACTTAAGGCCACTGCTATATAAGGGTATCTGAACAGCGTTTCTTCTGCCTCTTTGCACCTAAGAGCCTCTCAAGCTTCCTGCCCAAATGCTTTATCCTCTTCTGCTTTCAGTCCATATTTTTGAACTGTCATTCCCTTGTGTTTCGTCTCATTTCCTCTGAGTTTCCACCTCCATTTTGTCACTTAATCATGTGGTTCTCTATAACCTCTCATTTGCTTATGGTAAATCAGGCATCTTTAGTAAATCCAGACTGTTTCACTCAGGGGGCACATTCACAGGTACATCTCCTTATAGGCAGCCACCTGAGACTCGACAGTGCATTTAATCCTGCAGCTGTCAAACAGAAAGTGATAAAGCATCTTCCTCTGATCAAATAAATCCTGCCTCTTCTCATTCAACCATTAAACTTCTACAACACTACTGAGGATGGAGTGTTGGACAGGGCTCTGATAGCTATGGACTGAACTTTTCAACTTAAAAATCATCTCCCTCATCAGCAACATCTAAACCCTGTTTGCTTAATCTGTGCTGAATTGTGGCCTGGAGAAAGTGAGATTTTCTTTGTTTGGTTTCTCTAGGTTTTTTGGAGGGTGTTTTGTTGAGGATTTTGAGTGGTTTTGAGGTTCTTGGTTGGGTTTTTTGTTGTTGTTTTTGTTGTTTTCATGAGCTGCAAGAAGGAAAAGAATCCTAAAAGGCATTCTTGGATCAAAATCCTGCCACGGAGTCAGGAAAGGGTTAAAAGCAGCCTGTCTACATCTCAGGGAGGGAAAAAGGAGGCTGCTCTGCCGGGCAGCCCCTGCCTCTACACAAAGCCCCATTGAGCCGGGGCAGGATGGGGCAGGAGGGGTGTGCAGAGCAGTTGTAACTCCACAAGCCCCTTCTTTTCACTGCAAAGACCCAGCAAGCCCTGCTGGCAGCTCCTGCCGAGTTCGCAGGCTCTGCCAGCCAACTGCTCCCTGTTTGTTCCTTTTTCTTAAAACAACAAGGCACACAGGGAAAATAAATACAAAAAGCCCCCAGTATGTGCGTACATTAAGCTGCAAGAGCTGCTGCTCCAGTCCAAAGATTTTAAAAAACCATGGTTTCTTCTACCACGCTAATTTGGCTGTGTTGCACCTGCAAAGTATTTTTTATTCCACCATCTTTCTTAAACACAGATGTACATGCTGAGCCAGGAGCCTTCAGAAGTGCTCTGTGTTGATTTAACTCTTTCCCTCTGGCCTCCAGCGACTTCAATGAGATCAGTCATGCCAAGGCTGAGCGCTTTGGAAACCCTCACTCTCAGGTGCAGGGTCCATGTGCTCCAATTCGTGTGCCTAAATTTCAGATACCTCTATCTACCTCTTGATTTCCAAACACAGGTTGAACTATACAGCCCCTAAGTTTTGATTTCAGTAAGACTGTTCAGTACCTGTAAAAAAAATCAGGCCACTTGTTTTGAAGTGCTCAGACATGGAATTAGGCCCCAGATGCTCAAAAACTACAGCTTAAATTTAGACATCTGCATCTGTACCACCGGCAAAGTGTTTTTATTTTTGGAAGCACTGAGCCCCAGCAGCTCCCATTAATTTCAGTAAGAGCTGCTGGGAGCAGAGAGTCTTGGAAAACTCTTCTAGGGAAGCTGTGCTAACATTAGACTCTTGTTTTCAAAAGCATTGGCTTGAAAAGAAATGACACACAATCAGGCGGAAGGAAAATGTTTGTTTAGCCTTCCTATTTAATAAAGACGTTCCATGAGCAATGGATCTGGTAAACTCCAGTTTCTTGAGGGATGGTGCCCAGTGTCCTCAAAAACCCACCACCAAAAAGAAGTCTGCTCAATTCCCTCTAATATTGCCAGTCCTTTTAGTGGGACAAACTCCTGTGGCCAGATCCAGGGGGCTGGCTACGCAGTTGGCTGCTGCCACTGAAAACTGTGTGACAGCTGCCTTTCCTCCAGTGCCAGCTCAATTTCTTCCTCTTTCTTCTAACCAGACTAATTTTCATGGAAACTGCAGGAACTTATGTGTTGCAGACCTTTAAACTTCTATCAAATTTGGTTGAAAAATTGCCCAGAACTTATTATGGACAAGAAACACGACTGGATGAGATTTGTTTCCTTAGGAACATAGGCTAAAGGAAAAATTAATCAGATACCTGTGGATATCTGAAAAATTCAGGCTAGAGAAATGAGTTATAGACAATAAAAAAGAAAAAAAAAACTATAAAAGACAGAGCCAAAAAAGTTTATAAGGCTGTGAGACCTGATGCTAATTAGAAGCCTAAATGCAGGCACAAACCTGAATAAAAGCATTAAATAGACAATATGTGGCATTTTCTTCCATTTCAACCTGTCCCTGTGTGAGACAGGTGAGAGTGGTGGTGTGTGTGGCTCCTCTAGATGGAAAGCATGTGGCTCACATGAAGTGTACAATTCAAGAAGGCATCACATGGTGGTAAATCTCTGAGCAACATGCAGAAGTAGCTACAAAAGCAGCAATTCACACCAATTTGAGGATCCCTGCCTTGGGTGCCGCAGTAGTTGCAAAGCTTGTGGTGCCTGGGGAAGAAACAGCCTAACAGGAGTTTTTGTAGATTGCATTTGCTGTGCTTTTAAAACAGTTATAAATACAACCCCAAAAGCCATAAATTCCATCTGTGTTCACAGCTGAAGGAGACACCAGTAACTCTGTCTCCTCTTCCATAAGACAGGAAAAGATGTCAGAGAAGAACACTGTGATTTTCTAGAAAGCAATAAAATGAGGAAGAGAAATGCATGGCAAGAGTATTCAAACATTTTTTAAAAAGGATGCTTGGAAAATGAAGCCGGTCAGGGTAGTGGAACTGTATTGAAAAATGTAGGAAATGGCCCATCGCAGGAAGGGAGGAAGAGCTACAAGGCTGAATCATGGCTTTGTATTGCTCTTTAAACCCTAATAACTCTGGATGTAGTCTCCAGGACCTGCTTTTGGAACAGACACCACCATGCTGCAAGATGGGAGAAGTTTTACTCTCCTTCCCCTTTCATCTTTCACATAAGAAAAAATTGGTTGTAAAATTTTGCTACTACATCTTTGTAATGAGGTACAAACAGAAGTTGTGCCAGACATAAGGGCTCAGCTGCCCTTGTTGGCAGGAAATACCATTAACCCCTTTGGCTGCAGATAGTGATGCAGAAGGGAGGTTAGCACAGCTAGGGGGATGGCAGTGCTCAGATGGTCAGGAGAGGAGCACAGGGCAAGTCCTGGGACAGGCTGGAACAACATACAGGGGTTGCATCAACTTCATACGTGACCCTTCCGATCCCTTTTCTACAAGAACTGTGAAGGAAATTCCCCAAAGAACACAGTTTAACAAAGCAGCAATCTTGCAGCATTTCCTTTTGACAGCTGCCAAATGCAATGCCTCCAAAGCACACAGCATGGCTGCTGGGGATGGGTGTCCTGGGTGCCCTGGCTGAGAGGAGCCAGCCAGAGGAGGCTGCTGGGGCTTCCCTCATTTCTGCCCACCTTCTCACTGCATTGGAGGGAGAAGCTGGGAAAGCTTGTGGACATCTTCCCAAGCTTTAAGGCTCCCTGAAACCTTTCATTCTGCACAACAAACTGGTAGGATGCAGCAAAAAGCAGCCTTGGGGCTCCCAGTGGCCAAGGCTCTGTATCCAGGCAAGAGGTGCCCCATCTGCAGGAAGATAGCAAATCCATTCCCAGTAAAGCACTGATGCCTTTACTACTCTTCTCCCATGTTTCTGATCAAGAAATCTAGTGCTAAATCTGTCAATAAACCCACAGGAGACCTCTAGGCTCTAGTATCAGTAACTGGACACATTTTAATTCCTCTCTAGGTTTCAGGTTAGCAAATTTCACATGAAACCTGTCAAGAATACATTTTTTCCCCCATCTTCTCTCAGGGCAGTGAGGTGGCAGGGAACATGACTCCGAGGGAGTCCTGCCTCGATGAGTTTTCCTATCTGCCTGCACTTGTTCAGTTTCATGGCAACATGGACGAAGCTTTGGCCTCGTGTCACTATAACTAGATTGCTGAGAGCTGTTCAAGAAGGCAACTGAAGGAACAGACAAGATGAGAATTTTCTAACTATGGCAACGGACTAAGATTCTGAAATGGGTGCTGAAGTACCACAGCATGAAAAAAGGGCTATGCAGCAATAAAATATGACAGTAAATTCAGAGTGCGAGCACAAGATTTTGTCCTATTCGGGTTTTGTAGACTGTCCTCAGAAATGCATAGCACAGGGTTAACAAAGAGCACTGAAATACAGACCAATCCTTTCTCTTAGTGAGGGCCTGCACCCTGCCATCCTGATTTATTTCTTATTCATAGGGTGAAAAACACCGATTGGTTTCAGAAGGTGTTTCAGATCAAGGACTGAAGCATTTGTGCCTAGATTTTCAGTCCACGCATTTTACACTTTTGAACGCTAACAACAATACCGTGACTCTGTCGGGATACACGCATTTAAACCAGCATCAAAACTCCTTTATGGGCAGCATTTGAAATGTTGAATGCATTAGAGAAGAGAAACATTTGCACTGTGTTTCTTATTGTTGGTTGCTTTTCTGTAAGTGCTTTCAACACCACCAAATTAGTCCAGAAGTGGTTAAAAGCAGCTAAAGGCAGCTTTGGAGGACTCAGTGTCAGCTGGCATTCTAATGAGAATTAGACAATCGGAAATAGACAGCTCTGAGGCCAAACAATTAGCCAGACAATTAAAAGGCTCTACTGTACAGGGTTTTATGTGGGATAGGATAATGCAGCTGCAATATTTGTGCTAATAAGCTAGACGGATAAGAATGAAGTTAATTTCCCTTCTCAGCAGCTCAATGAACAGATTGCTCCATTTAAGCCTAGCCCAAAAGGACATGATTTTTCCCTGATCAGAGAAAAAGATAAGAGGAAGAAATAAAAATGTTCTATCCAGTCTCTGGCTGGATAGTCAACTGGTGTGGAGCTTGCAGTGGTCCAGCACCAATGCCACTCTGCTCTTCTCTGTCTTCTGCCTTCTGCAAATGCCACTTTCACCTGGGACACAGCTGGCTCTACCCATTCTCATTCTATATTTTCCTGTATGTACAGGATAAAATTAAACACATCTATTTTGATATTTTTGATAATATTTTGCTCACTACAGATCAGAGGTATGACAATTTCATGTGAGAAATGATAACAGGAGAGAGTATAAACACAAGCTGTTGCTACCCCAAAACATGCACAGAAGTTTCTTATATTTTGAGAAGTTTCAGGGTGTAGCACCCCATGGGATGCAGAGAATGAGCCTCCCTATGGAAAAACTCCCTTCATGGTGGTATCCCCGTGTGAACACCATACACTGAACAATGGGAATGGCACAGGCAGGAGGCCACAGTGACCGCAGAAATGTGCCTGACTCCAGAAGGCTTATCTTACCCCTATATTCTGAAATCCTATACCTCTCTAAACCCATAGCATACCAACAACATGTCGAGACACTCCCAAAGATCCAAACCTCATTACCCATCCAGCTTTGCATGGGGCCGGCTCCATTACTGCAGCAGTATCTTACACTGGTATCTCCCTCAAGGCAAAACCCTCTGAACTTTAGCATCCACCTGGGCCATGCACAACTGCACCCAAACCCCAAGGCTCAAAGCAGATGCTACCAGCTTGGTGCAATGGGACATGGTCCATTCCCCTGGACATTAGCCTAGGCAGCTGGCTCCAGGTGGCCCTGCTTGAGCAGGAGGGTTGGGCCAGGTGACCTCCAGAGATCCCTGCTGACCTCAGCTACTCTGTGATTATGTGTCTCTGTGATGTGCCATGTGCCAGTGGTGTAAAACACCACCGAGGCTTCCAACACTTTCTCCTGCACTGAAAGGTTCATGGGTGTGAAGGAGTGCTGGGAGTTTGTGGAGATGTGTCTAGGAGCCCCATTGAAGGCACACACACAGACAGGGCCATTGGAGGTTTCTGGTTCCTCTCCCTCAGGCAGTGCAGGCTGCTGCCACAGCCTGCTGTCCCACTTTGCATTGGATTAGTGGCTTCAGTGGTGGACCAGCAGTCACGTGTTGCTATTTAGCAGAAAGCATCACCAAAACAGTGAAAATTAGCTATTTTGGTTTGGTGTCTCCTAGCAGTTACGAGAGACCAGAAGCAAGTGCCATGCATGGGATAATTGATTCCGCAGGAAAAGAAGCCACATGGATCAGAAGTCACTGGTCCATTTTACAGTGGGTCACACTGTTGTTTTTCTGCAGTGGTTTTGTATCTCCGAGGCTTACTGCACTTGCACAAGATAGGTCAGATGTGGTCAGTTTTCCACACTGTCCCTCTCTCTCCTCCCTCTTCCCCCAAAAAGCCATCTGAATGGACACGTGCCAGTATCACACACTCAGAGGTAAATGTATTTACAATGCATTGGCATGGCTCAGTTCAGCCTATAATTACCACATTATTGCTTCAGCCAAGCCATTTCTCCAGTAACGCCCAGATGTAGCAATTACTTCTCCTCTATAATCAAAATAGATGGGAAACAGGTGACAAGCCCTGTTTCTAGCAGAGGGAGGGAAAGAAAGTTTTTACTAGTGAAAAAATGGCCCTGATAAGAGTCCTCTATCAGAACAGCATGGTGAGGCTGCCCTAAAATGTTTGCTCTCTGCAGATCTGATGTGGAAGATCACAGACTTAGCTATTACTTTAATACAGGCATCCGCATGCTTAACCAAAATCTCTTTTTGGCCACTGGAAACTGGAAGCATATGTTTGAGGCTGTGTTCCCATCTTGCCAGACCTGGCACCATGAACTCTGGCCAAGTTCTGCTCTACCAAGCACCTCACTTTCCAGACTGCCCCTGAGCAGGAGGCCCCTGTGGAGGGTCAGGTGTACACTGGAGTCACTTCCCCTTCCCTACTCTGTTTCTAGTAAGACCTTTTTTGTATGATTGCTCCCTGGTTCTTGCTCTTTTTCTGAGCAGGCACACATGGAGTCAAGGATCACCATGTTGTGAAGATCACCGACCAGTGAAAGCTGCAGGGTCTCAGCTGCCTCTTCCCTGGGTAACCTGACACCAGAGATGAGGGTGGGGATGTAAGATGCAAATAGCATCTCTCTGGATGACTGGAAATGGCATTTTTGACCAAAAAGTCTTTCCCAATAACCACTGTATCACAACATTCTATGTAAGCAGTTTTGTCCAAAAATTCCAGAACATATCAAAGCTCCTGGAAAACAGGTAGTGGCTTCCCCCACTTGAGATCGTCCTGCATTTGCAAGCAGCAATAGGGGAAATTTTGCCAGGCTGATGTGCAGAACACTCATATTGGTACTAGCACTGCTGCCTGCGAACCACAGCACTGGAAGAACAGTAGCTGCACACAGTTTCATCAAAGGGCTTCAAGGATGCATGTGTTCTGTCTGGGATACACAACTGAAAGCTATTTAATTTTAATTTTGTGTTCCATGTACATAACACCCTTCCTAATGACAATGAAGTACAGTGATGGAGTGCTGGTGGAGAGGCAAACAGACTTACACGAGTCTGTAGAAGAATAAACTCTTTAAAACCATAAACAACAGCCGTTGTCTCCCAGCAGAGTGCGAAGACTTTTTATGCTATGACTTCATTAAGATTACAAATGATGCTGTAGCACTTTTACTAGTATGTGGGGAAGTGTCAATCACATATGACTAATAGACAGTTGTTAATCATTTACATGATTAACGTGTTAGTGCTTCCCCCCACACTGATTCAGTCACATTTGTCAACTTGCTTTTGTTTATTTTATTTTAAGCAGCTCTAGCAACAAGATGTGTGAAGCAGCACAGTTATCCAAAGGACTGAATCACAAGTCCTCTGTGAGCATTGCTGGAGGATTTCACTGGGGACGCGGGTGCAGAGCTCAGGCAATCAGCAGTGGTTTCCCGATGGGTTTTGACATACTGCCTGTAACCAGCTGAGACCCAGGTCCTCCTGAAATCACAGGAAGCTCCTGCACAGCTACAATTTCACCCAGTAAGATCCAGGAATGTCTGTTGCTCCAGGGTATTTACTACAAGGAGGGCCAAGCTGCCCAGCTTTTGTTTTCTCTTGAATTTAGCTATGATTTTCTAGGTTTCCCCATTGTGTGGCTTTGGCTTCTGAGCCCATCTGCTACACTTCAGGGTATGTTTTCATTGTGGTGCGTGGGCTCTTGGCTCATTAACATGGTGTTAATGGAGTATGGCAGCTAGAGCCTTCCTCTACTCACTGATAAGATGCTCCTTCCGGAAGGAGGTTTGCCCACAGCAGATTCAGCAGCTGAAGCATTTATCTGCCATGGAGTGTTAATAACTGTCGGGTTATAATTACCAAATCTCAATATTTACAGAAAACCAGCCTCTCTATTGTGCAGCTAATAGCACAATCCTGAATGTACAAAATGCCAATTTGCTATGAATGAGAAGCTGCTTGCAAAAATTCAAAAGCAATTAAACCGTAAGCAGTAGCTGACATTTAACAATTGTACTGTTTGCCAAGGAGCCACCACTTACTGGGCGTAATTCTGGCAGCAAAGATGTTTTATGGGACAAAAGGACCTGGGGACCCTCCTCCCCAGCTACACATACCACAGAGAGGATTAGTGCATGCTGTGCCTCTGCTGGCATACTGAAAACCTCAAACCATTCTCAGACCTCTAGCTACAAGGAAGAAATTTTTTATGATGAGAGTAGCGAAACACTGGCACAGGTTGTCCAGAGAAGTTGTGGACCCCCTGTCCCTGGAACGTTCAAGGCCAGGTCAGACAGGGCTCTGAAAAATCTGGTTAAGTGAAGGATGTCCCTGCTGTTTGCAAACAGCTTGGAACCTTCAAAAGTCCCTTCCAACCAAAATCATTCTATGACTAGGATTTGAGTGGCTTCAAACAGCTGGCTGGCAGCAGATCCCACCACACCTTCTTTAGCTCCTCTGACATGGCATCAGGCTGTGCACTGAAAGATGAGACAGCTCCTCTGTTTTCTGCTACTGGAAGAGAGGAAAGGTAAATTTCGTTCCCCTACCTTTATTCTTTAGCTTAACTGGTTTAGTGTCTAAATCCTTAAATGTATGTTGTGTCTTCTTTGCATGAGTAAGGGATCTGGTTCACCACATCTGATCTGCTTTCTCATATCAGTAATTATACTGCACATTGAAATAGACAGAAATAGTGAATTATTTTAAAAATTATTACTCCTTAGGCAGTGGAAAAATCCAAGTTTGTTAATACTCAAAGCAGTGAAAAGATCTATTCAACTTGGGTTGGACAGAAAAATATACACTCTACTTAAACTGAAATTTTGAAATTGAATTTAGTTTCTCTGGAAAGATTTTTCTTTCTTACTGTACTTTATTATTACAAAGCTGAGACAAACTGCAAAACAAAACTTTGTTTCCCAGCAAAAAAAAAAAAAAACAGTTATTTCAAAAATGCCAAGATATGCCTATTCTGCCGTCACTAAAACCACTTACTAAATTTCACAAGTATTGTTAAAAAGTTTTGGTTGATCCAAAGCAGTAGAATTTTGTTTTTTCAGCAAGGAAAATCTGCGCTGTGTAATTTCTTCCTGGCCTCCAGAAAGCAGCCTTTATCCACATTATCCCAGAGCACCCTGGAAATGGTGACTGCAGGGCTTCCCCCAATACACTGATACAATGAGAGGGTCACCTGCAGGAACTTTACAGAGGATTAAATGGGGTAGAGAAAGCCTGCCTGGTAATCACAGCAGATCTATGGATATTGTGCTTCTCAGCCAAGGACTTATGCCTGCACAGGAGACACTCGGTGCAGGATGAGGCCCTGACCCACCCAGCAGCCAACCCTGCAGGGGAGGAAACCTGGCAGAGGCTGCTTTAGTGTCCTCATCCTTCCTCCGAGGGCCTGGCCAAGGGGGATGGAGGGCAGCTGGTATCTATGCATGCAGCACATCTTGGCTATTATTTCTCAGCTTCAGCCAGGTCCTGTGTTTGCCCTGAGAAATGTAAATCGATTTTGTGACCCTAAGCTTTAGGCAGCTTTTGCATCTCCTCTTTTCCATTTTCCCTGCTCTCTTAAAGCCTACAACCCAGTGCTTGTCCCAGAAGTACATCCCAGCATCTGACCCTTGCTGACAAGGAGTGGTGTAAGGATAAGCAGTTCCTGTGCCTACTCTAATTTTTTTTTGATAGAAAAAAAAATCTACTTTTGCTAATACTCATTACAGCTAGGGATAAAGTTCTCTATCTCTCAGCACATTTGGTAACTATTTACTTAACTAAATGGTGAAAAAGAGAAGCCTCAATTCTCCAGAGTTGCCTCCCTCAGCTTGTTTATCACTGTGTTGCAATGGTTCTGTGGTTGTGAAATCTTGAGCTGAAAACTCAAAAGGAAATTTCTAGTGACAAGCTTTCCTTGAGGCCGTAAACAAACAGAATTCATTAGGAGGACGGGAGAGAAGCAGAAAACATCAAAATTAACACTTGCAGCATGCATACACATATACACACACACACACACACACACAAAAGCACACATACTGGCTTGATCTAATGCTTCCTGCGACTGGTAGGAAACTGAGTTTTCTCTGGCTGCAATGCAAGTGGGACTGTACTTTCAGGCAGCCTATTTCATCTGCCATGCCCTGAAAGTGCTTTACCCTTTCTACACCTGCTTTTGCATACTCCAAAACACGGCTCTCTAGGAGTTCTCTGGTGTTTGTTGATAGACAAAGTATTTGCTTAAAAGAAAAAGAATGAGCAACGCTTTAAAAAGAAGCTTCTGAGCCAAGTGCATTAATGGCTTTTTACCTGTAGCACTAAGGGTTTGTATATCCTGGCTTCGTGTTAAAAAGCGTGCTGATTAAACCATAATATTATGTTTTGATCTAGCCTACAGCTGAATGAATTACTGGCAGGAAACACAGCTCATGAATTCAGTCAAAAATCCTTTCATTTGTCACAGCCGCTTCCTGTCCGTCTTTTAAACATCTGCTTCTCTTGTTCACGACAGAAAAAGTCTTTGTTAAAATAATAAGCATTTACTGATCCTTCCCTCGAATAAAGTGCACGGCTCCTCAATGAGACACGCTTTCCTCCCGCTTCAAGTTTATTTTATATATCTTTAATAGCTTCCTCATACCCCTCTCTTTCTTTCTGCTTTGAAATTCAGGAAAATCTCAAGCTGACAAAAGATGGCACTTCCAAAGTGTGAGCTCAAGCTGCCCCTGGCCTTTCTGCCAACGGGATCCAGAGCTTGGGATGCTTTGCTACAACCCCTGCCAAGAACCTCTCCAGCTCCTTAAATGGAAGCTACTTCCTCCCTGAGAAGGAGAAGCAGCCATCTAGAGTCCCAGGGAGAAGTGTTTCTCCAAGGTGCTTGCTGTCCCGTGCCTGTGAAGCTGCAGCAGGGATGAGGACACCCTTGTGGGAAGTGTCACCAACCCTTTCTCAGCAGCACCCGAGCACCACAACTCCTCCTGGCCAGATGGTCAGGCTAGAAGGGAAACACAGAGCAACTCCTTCCTTAACTTTTCATTTCCAGTCATTGCAGTGACTGCTTGGGCCACGGCTCTTTAGTCAGCTGTTTGTGCAAGTGATGCTATCAGCTGTGCAGCCCCCTCCTGCTGTCCTTAAGTAAGTGTCTCACAAACCCACAATCAGCATGCTGGGGTTTATGTGCATATTTGGCACTATCAGCAGCTCCACATTTCTTTATAAGCATCTACACTAGTCTTCCAGGTAAGTTTTAGATCCTTACTTTGATGCAAACCTCTTTCTATGCTAATTACTTCTTAATAATTAATTACCTACTTCCTGCAGCTCTTCTGAAAGCACTCTGGGTGTTCACTTCTAAACTTGATGATCCATTGCCCAGCACCAAAAATGAAGCTAAATCTGTGGTGAAGCCTGAGAGTTGCCTAACAAACCTTAATAGCAGCCAGAAAACCTGTCAGTGCAGGCATCAGGCTGGAAAGTTTAGGTTTGGAGCAGAAGCAGCTGTATTAGAAAGAACCAGTATCTACAAGGGTCAGCCTGCAAGATCACTCACCCTGTGTGCCAACCCTGTGCCTCTTCCTAAAGCTATCCAAGGAAGGATAGCAGTCACCTGAGTGACTGCAGTGGGGAGGGTAGAGCTGTCTGTGGGAAGTGGAGTTGAAGTGTTCTTCCTCATTCTCGGGAGCTGGAAAAACCAAACTTTAGCTCCAGCTAAAGTATTTTCATTGTTTTTTGCATCATGGGAATTTTCGAAATGTGAGACATGGCTTGCAAGTGACTGAAAGTTGAAATTGTATGTGAAATAGGCTGATGACAGACAGGAGCAGAAAATTATTAGGGCGACTTGCATGATGCTTTTCTAATGTTCAAATGACTATTTTAAATTTCCAATTTCTCACTGGATTCTTCTTCAAAAAAATTTTTAAATGTAATCATTTTTGAAGCATAGAATACTTTTCTTGCAGGAGAATGTCACTTTCACTCTGATTCTTTACTGCTTATCTCATGATCCCAGAGTTATTTGTGAATAAAAGTGGTGTAAATTAGTGTTATGCCAAACTTAAGAATTTCAGCCGCGAGTCAGCCCAAAGGTCAATCTGTCTCAATGTCCTATCTCCATCTTGGACTGACAGAAGGTACATGGGGAAGAGGATGGGAATGAGGTAAACACATAGGAATAAATCCTTTGTAATTTCCATCCATTGCCAGATGTTTCTAGTTTAAGGATCTCCTGAGACAGCTGGGGTGTTTACACTTCATGGCTGTCTTTTTTTTTTTTCTGCCTGAGAGGCATTTAATTGCTTTTTACCTTGCAAATCTTTAGCAACACAGAATCATGTGGGAGTGAGTTCTACAGTTTAACTGCAACTGTTCCTTCTGTTTGTCTAAAGCCCAGCACCACCATCATCATACTGGATGTCCATGGGTCTTGTGTGAAAAGGAATAGCCCAAATCATTTCCAGCAAACTTGCTGGAGGGCATTCATGGTTGTCAGCATATCTATACTGTTCTTTCACTCCCTTTTCTGACAAGGAAGTCCCAAACATATAGAAATTGTCCTATATTTTGGGTTATCCTAGCAGCTTTGGTGCCTTTTTATTTCTAATACATCCTTTCTGAGATGGAAAAGCAGAACTAGCAAATTTGTACGGCTCTGGTTTTTCTCTTTTTCCCTAATAACCCCTGATGTTTGATTTGTTTTGCACTGCTGTCAAGGAACAAGAAGCTGTTTTCACAGAGCTATTACAACTCCAGGGATCTCATTCCTGAACAGACACAGCTAACTCACAGTCTATCACAACTGGCATCTACAGTTAGGAGTTTTTCCCAAGCACAACACCCCATGTTTATCTAAATTATCTGCTTTTTTATTGCCTCACTACAGTGAGTGCCTTCTGCAAGTCTTTACAGTCAACTTTCATTTTTATTACCCTTAATAACTTACTATCAATAGCAAACATTGCCACCTCACTATCCACCCGCTTTTCCTAGATCATGGCAGATAAGATCTTCAATCTTGCCCTGAGCCATTTCTCCCCTGATCCCAGTCACAGTGACAAACCACCCACACTTGTACTGGTAGAACTTGCTTTACTTGTGGAAAGAGGTTTTCCACTACCAGTACAGCTCTGCCAGATGTGTCCCCTGGGAGTACTTTGCCAGATTAAGCTGATGATATTTTTGTACCAATAAAAAGAAAAAAAAAAATCCTCTCTTATGGTTTACAAGCATCCTTCAGACACAATATGAAACCTGGGGGTGAAGTGCATCCCTCCCAAAGGAGGAGAGCAATTTAAATAGGGAGATATCAAGGTACTGCATAACTTGTGATATTTAACCTTGGCTTGGGATTTAAATCAGGAGGGCAGTTTCTACTAGTCAATGAGAAAAGAGCTCTTCCAGGGGTATAAATTAAGAAAGAAAAAATGAAGCTGACAGAGAACTTTGGAGCACAAATTGTTTTCTGTAAGTAAATAAGCAGAGAGTTGCTGTCAGAGCTTCTGCTGCACATGCTGCACATGGCCACACGAGATTTCTGTGATGGTACTTGGATGGCATCTGGAAACTGGCTACTTCATATGTGCAATATATTTTTGTACCAGTTGACCCAAGCTGGGGCACTTCTTGGGCATCCCATTTTCCTGCTCTCTGCATTATTTGGCATCCAAGAGGTGTGGGATAGCTGACTGAGAGCAAAGCTTGTATATGAAGAAATACCAGAGAATATCAACTTGACTTGAAGCTAGAAATGAAAAAAGACATAATGGAGCAAGAGGGGAGCCCAGGTCACTGCCCATTCACCTGCTGAACAGCAACAAGCAGGCTTGCACAGGGGCTTTGCCTGCTGGAAGCTGCTGGTGAGAAGGTCACAGTTCACCAGACAGTGTCAGGGCAGGAGGCTGCGCCATGCACTGACTGCATGAGGTGAAGCATGAGCCAGTTGGGGATACCTCGTACCCAGCACCTGTCACCTGCTGTGTTTGGAGCCTCCCATCCCTCCTCTTCTTCTTTTTTTTTCCAAAAAAGGACATTAAATGCAATTAGCAGGCATCAGGTTTTGAGCAAACCAAAGTAAACAGGTTTCCTTCCAGTGCAAATTAAACTGTTGAACTCATTGCCATCAGCTGTTGCTGAGGCCAGACATTAAAACAAACTTGTGGAGGGAAAGAAAGTCCATTGGAATTGCTAAACAGAAAAATACTGCCTGCAGCTGAGGAACTCCCAGCCCCACAAGTGTATCAGGAAAAAGAATGTGCCATGTTTGCCTGTTTTCATACGTTTTTCCTTCAGCATCCACTCCTGGCTAGAACTAGGACAGGATCCTGGAGCTGGCATACCCATTTCAGACCCAGTATAGTTATTCTTCAGCCAGGTGTAAAAATCCTCATTTTACAACTGTGTGTGCTCCAAAAAATGCCTCTTGCTTTTCATTTTGAAGGTTTGACTAACAGATCCAGGCAAAGTAAGCCCTCCAAAATCTGATTTGTCTAATGCACAAGGTCCTAGATGTATTGGTGATGCCATTATTTCTCCTTTCACATTGTTCCTGTGCTGTGTGTCTCCTGATTAAGAAAGGCAATTAAATCCACTGGAATGAGAGCTGTGCAGTGCCAGGGCAAACATGGGAGATTTGGAGCATGTAAGAGTCTGGCTTTTTGTACCAGATGTATGTCGGCCTAGAGTTCAGAGATGACTATTCAGACTAGAGAATTACCCTCTTCTGGCCTCTCTATTAAGCATCTATTTTGCCTCACTAATTGTTAAATGCCAGAAACTAATTTTGTTTTAAATTATCTTTAATAGCATGAATTTTTAAAAAGGCTATGAAGCTCCTACGCTGCAGAATCGCAACTTGACACCCAATTCCCATCTGTCTCCTATTAACAAAAACAACCTAGATAATCTACAGTCTCATGTGGAAAGAGATATGAGAAACTGATGAAGGTGATACAGCGCAGACCACCACACATTCAACAGCATCTTAACAGTACCCAGCTGATCTGGTGGCTGGTTTAAGGAATAATGGAATGAAGAGGAGATAAAATGAATAGATGAGGCCATCTAGGTACATTGACAAAGTGAGACTCCATTCAGCAAGGTGTAGTGGGTGATTTGTTTGAGTTTAAGATCGCTCCAAAACTCCATGTCCAGCCATCAATTACGTGGGCGATCTTGGCTTCAGATGCTCATCCTAAGTGCTTCAATAAAGAGACAAGACCATGACAGGAATAGTTTGGATGAGACAGGACACACACACATGATGAAATGCAGACTGGACCAGCATCTGCAGTGTTGCCTCCCAGGCATGCACTCCAGCAGGGATTTCAGGTGAGCTTTATCAATGTGGCGAGCATGAGCAGCTCCAGGGATTTCCTACAGAGTTTGTGTGGGCTGGGTAAAGCAGATGCAGGTAGACTGCAATGCAGTGGCTGGATGCCCCAGCAATAGCAAACTATTGTCCCAGCAATAATCCTGCAAGGTGGAAGCTTTGGGCTTGAAAAACAGCCAGGGATGTGGCAGAAGAGTGTTGGAGTCAAGGGCCTCAATGACTTTCAGCTCAGTCCATATTGCTCAAATGCCCTGGTGGCCTGGTGCTGACCCACTTCAGGCCACCAGAGAAACCTTTTCCACCCCAGGTGAGGTCCCACTTCCATGTGTTCCCATGAGCCCTCCCTTCCCTGGACGCACCACACTATGCTGACTGCTGAGGGGGGGGAAAAAATCCATTCTCCATCTTCAGTGGATGAAGAAAAGGCTGATTTCTGATTTGCAGCTCCTGGAAGAGACGGTACAGGTGCAAAGTGGAAAACCATGAGCAAAGTCTGCTGCTGAAGCACAGCATCTTGCAGTATTTCCTACCAGGACCTGTAGAGCTCACTTTGCTGTTGCTAGGGCCCAGGGTGCTGTTGCTTCTATAAATAAAGTTTCCATTCCAGGATAAACTAAGTAAGCAGTAGTCGATTTTTAGGAAAATATCCCCTTCATCCCCTGAATACACAGAGAAACAAAGGACCTCCACATCCCCCTACCACTCAGGCAACCCAAAAGCAGGGAGTGAGCTTACACAGTGGAAGGCAGCTGAGGAAGAGCTCCGTGGTGGCAGGAAGGGAAGTCCCTGGCTACAACCTGGGGCTGCCTGTCTGCAGAGCAAATGGGAGCTTTCTGCAGACACGCAGCCGGTTCCTCATGCCGGGAGGATCACACGCGATTTTTGTGTTTGGAGAATTCCACTGCATATAATTATTCCTTTGATCATGTTAAAAGAGCAGTCACCGTGCACTTGAATCATGGCTTTGCTGGGAATTACCAATTTAAACAGGGAAAGGAGGCTGTGAGAACAACCAATCCAAGGAAGGGCCTCTCTTACAAATTCCTCTTTTATTCTTTTTTTTTTTTTATTTTAATTTGTACATATTTCAACCAAACTGTGCTGCTGTCAGGACAAGCAAATCATTCCAGGAACTGCTTTCATTATTGTTAGCAAAGTGGAAGTCCTGTGCAGTGTTTGCTTTTGGCCCAGACAGCTGCCCAAAGACTGCACTTCAAAGGTCTCTCCCTGACTCGCATTCCAGCGCCACCACCTCAGTTTTCTAGCCACAGTCTCCTCCAGCTTGGGACCTGTTTCCCCTTGAAATTCCCCACACCAAACAGCATTTTGGCTCACCAAACATCAGTCACCTCAATCATGTGCAAGTGTCTTGCAGCAGAAAATGAAGTGTCTAAGGCAGCTGACTTTCATTACCTCACTGGGTTGCTAATCCACGAGGACAGCTTGTAGCTAGCAAGTGTCAAGAACTGGGCTTTATAGTGAAAAAACAAAAAAAAAAAAAGGTAGGATTTTCCTGGAGGATAAGGAAAGCTCCCTTCTGGGGAATTCACCAGTGTCCAAAGTACTCAGAGTCAATGAAAGGTCAAATGCTATCAAGTCCCTGGCAACAAAGCCAGGAGTCCCTAAGTGCCATCACCACCCCACATCATGGTCGACCCCAGGTAAACACCAAGACAGGAAAAAATTGAGCCTGGCTTTGGTGCAGAGTGCTTCATTCCTCACTGAACCAGACTACCCAGCTATGAGACAGATAAATCAGGGGCTCTGGCTCTCAGGGCTTGCCCACTAACCTCCAAGGCTTGCCTCTGACACACTGGCACTCGCTGCACACAGCCACTGGACAACAGTAAACCAGACAGGCAAGCATTTCAGCTCGAGTGGCCCAAAGCTGAGCCAGGCTTTGGGTTTCACAAAGCAGCACTGATTCCATTAAGCTCTTTGCAGGGTTCAGAGGCTGCCTTCCCTTTTTGCTGCCTACCAACCCTGCAGCTGCAGGGCATGACTGTTTTGTGCCTGTGTTTGAGCAGCTTTGCATCCCGAATGCCGGCGTGTCCCACTGGGCTGGCAGGTACATGAGCTCTAAAGCCACTATGGCCTCTGCTACAGCCAGGTCACTGCAGACACTGCTCTGCTACTGTGCCAGCTCCCAGCTTATATTGACTCCAATAATTAATTGCTTTTTCTATTTTTAAATATGAAAGGGTCTCTGTTTGGCTGTCAAGTGCTGTTGTAACAGGCATGAAAGAGCCAGTTTTTTAGCTGAAATTTATCCAGAGGTTGGTTGGGAGTTGTAGAGCAGATCTAGGGCTGCATTTCTCTCCCAAGTACAGTTCCTCCATGGCTTCATGAAGATTTGCCAAGTCTCACACAGTTTCACCCTCCCTTTCCCTGCAGCATTAGGGCTGGGATGGAGCACCACAGGCCTGGGTGCTGCCTTGGCTGAGCTTGCTGGAGCTCTATCCTGCAGCTCTTGCCCACGTTGAAAGGTGGATCTTTCCTGACCATAAATCACATTTTCTGGGAAAGGCAAAGTAGGTGTACTTCATCTCTTTGTGCCAGAATACACTCGAGGGCCATGAAAGCATCACCATCCTGATCTGGGAAATGTCCCAGTGGTGGAGAAGCAGCAAAGGTGTTGGCTGGTGTCACAGCAACACCTGCTTGTCTTTACTGAAGCAGGATTGCAGCTGCCTCTAGGGACAGAGGTCTAAACTGTAGCTTTATATTTTTTCTAATGGGATCCAAACAAACATAAGCCAGCAACATTATAGTAACAGGAACAACAAGACCAGGCTGCCAGTGTGACCAGGGCTGACTGGAGGCTGCAACAGGGATGACTAGGACAGTGTAGGAGCAAGATAAAGCCTTCATAGCATCTCCCTCCCTGTTGCTGTTTATTGAAAGTGTTACTTGGGCAAGTAGTTAAGGGCATTCCTGCTGTATAAACATAAAAAATAGTGAACTTTATTAATTTTTTTTTTAATTTATCTTGACTTGCAAAACAAGTTTACCATAGACCAGCAGGCTGTTTACCCAGGCTACACTGACAATGCTGTTTCTCTGTCTGGAGGAGCCCTGACCTTGCTGCACTGCAGCACACTGGCTACAGCCACGGGGTACCACCTGCTCCTGCTGAGGCATGGGGCTGCTATAAGCCATGGTGCTTGCTGGGTCAGAAACCATCAGCTGATGGCTTGGGGATCTGTTTGGGTCACAGAAAAGCCAGCCAGGACTTTTCACAGGGCATGTCCCACTGCAGTGACAAAACTAGCTTCTCCTGGCAAGGTTTTGTAGTGCCAGCCAGGTCTTGCCATGGACAGCCATACAACATCACCTTTCACCAGAGATATCCTCACCCAGACATTTAGAGAAAATGCCTCTCCAGAAGCAGTGGCAAGTTGCTGTGCCTACCCCAAGGAAAAGGCTGAGGTTAAATCAGGTTTGCTAGCTCATGTTAGCCAAACCCAATTGAAGACAGACTCACTTTTGGTAAACAGATGTGTTTGTTTGAGATATTGCCATCCTGGGTGTTTGACTCTGTCAGAATCACAGCCCTTATCCAAACTAGTGGATAAAACAAGCAAACATGCCTCGGGCATCCCAGTTCACTGCCTGGCATCTTAGTGTGAAGCAGCCTCCACGTGTCTGTCTCAGCCCTGGGTGCCTGTGGCTCAGGTATGTGTTGCTTTCTGGAAGGCTGCAGAGGAATCATCTAACAGAAAAGTGGGGATTGATGGCACTACAGCACCAATTCCTGGAGCTAGACTTTCAGAGTGAGGGTGGTACTCAAGGGGCAACTCAAGTCACTCGAATCGGACATTTCTCCCTCCGTTCAGCCCAGTGTTAGGGAAAAAGACAGGGAACAGAGCCATAGCTGAGCTATCAGGAAGTCACAGGGACATCCATGGCCTGCACAGGTTCCCCCCCTTTGTGCGTGTGGCATTATGATTCCCCAGCACAACCAAGGCTATTGCAAGGCTTTGACAATATAATGGAGGAAAATTCCTCCTTCCACTCTGGAAAACTTGGCAGCAGGCATAGGAAGCCAGACGTGCCACAAAAGCAACAATCAAATAGTTTTCTTAATCAGGGCTCACTTTGTAAGAGCTCCAGCAGGTTTCTGCATTTTGCTGACTGTTTTGGAGAGCTGGTAATGGTATTTCTTGGGAATCTGGAGAAAATATCCAGCAAGTAATGGGGCTATGGGTATTTCCTAATTTATGTGCAGTACAAAGGATGTCTGCAGTGACAGTGTGTGGTACCTCTCTCCAGCCCTATCTGCACAACCCAGGAGTGATTCCCAGACCAGGCAGTGCACGCTCACAGCCTCTCATTTTCTCTCTACTTCACCCTGACTATCGAGATGAAGGAGGCACTGAGACAGCAGTACTTGGGTTTTTTCACTGAATACTTCCTTTCTGAGACACTTATGCACTGAGTCCCACAGAAGCCAAAGCCAACTGTGTAATAATACCTGTGCAGCACTGTTTAGCAAAAGGTCAAAACCACGTTCACTGTATCACTTGTACTCCCTGTCTGAGGAACTGAAGGTAGTCTTAAAGATTATGTTAGGGCTTTTGGAGATTTATGATATAATTCCAGGCTATGGGCTTCCCTACACACCTTGTCTAGTTGCCTACAAATTATAATAAAGTGGAAACACTGAATGCCTTAATATCCAATATCCAGGGTCCCTGATTGATGTTTGGAATTTTACTTCTCAAAGTGAATAGTGTCAATGTGTGTGACCATGGTCAATTTATCACTGGGACAAAGACCCAGCTATAGTGACTAGGGACAAGAATATAACAAACCCCAAGGATTTAATCCTGGATGCAAATCTCCACTCTTATTTCATGATGTTACACTACTGTAAAATGGGAGAGCTGACCCTACAGGCTGGAGACTCTGATTCCATTATTGATCTGCTCCTCCTTGTCTCCTCACTGGATTTTTTACTTACAACAAAAGATTTTTGTGGATTTTGTAAGCTATGCATTTTCTGAACCAACTGATGTACCATGCTCTTCTCTCATCTGTACCATGGTAATTCTGGAGTGATTCCATTTCTCATTCATTAACAGGACAGAGAAATCACTGCAATATCACTGACTCCCCAATATTGTTCTACCTTTAGAGTTGCAGCATGATGGTTTTCACAATTAAATAAGGAGGCTGCAGGAAAATACAAATATTGACTCTGGTGGGAGAATTTAACCTACTAAACAAATCCTCAGCAATTGACCAAATCTGTAAAGTACCAGAGGAAAAAAAATAAAAATTGCTTCCACACAAACAAGAGTGATATTTCCAAACATGTATCTGAAGTAAAAAAGAAAAAAAGAAACCAACAACCTCAGGAGCAGCACAAAACATCCTTTGTTGCCGGACGTGAGAAAAACACTACAGTTCTAAAAAAAGCCATAGGAAGGAAGTGGAAGAACCTCAGAGGCGAGTGGGAGTGCGAAAGGAATGTGACTGCATTTTTCCCCCTCCCTGCATGTCAGCTCGCTGTTTGCAGGCAAGGGCAGAGCTGTTGGGAGAGTTTTACTATTTGGGAACTTTGCTGTTCAGGAGTGCAGTGCATATTAAAGCAAATGACTTGTCTGTGTTCTTTCTGGACTTTGCAGTTAAAAACCCCAACATCCCAAATGACTACCAGATTTAGCATCTAAGTTCTGCTCTTGGTTCTACTTCTGTAAGCTCAAAAGGATCTAATTTCTTCTGATTACTATACTCTTTACATTTGAATTTTACCAGCCTGATGCCCCCATTATTTGCAGCTTCCTTGCTACACCCACAACTAATAAAACACAGGGGGGAGCAAGCACTGACAACTTCATCAGTGAAACATTTGGAGACACTCTGAATTTTAATTCGTGCAGCTCCCATGCCACTGAGATTGCCAAAAACCAAGCAGAAGAAAACAGAAGAGTCATTTGAAAACAATGTCATAAAAAGGAAATCAATTTCACATGCATTTTTGAAATTAATGACCAGCATAAAAGAGAAAGAACACATGGACCACAATCTTAGGAGGACTTTATGTCATACTGTGGCAGAGACTTTTAAGCAGTCACAGGTACTGCATCTTTAAAACATCTACCTGGACCATCGGGCCAGAAAGTAGCCTGGTGGCCCTGAATAATGAATGACTTGCTAAGCCACAGTCCCTGGTGGCAGTATGTCTTCAAGAGATATGCATTTTCTAAGCAGGGCCTTGGCTGCTTTACCTGAGAAAAAGGCTTATCATTTCAGCATGAATTTGAATTCACTGGAGAGCCAGGGGGTAATAAAGAAAATTTGAGATGTTTAACTGAAATTGAAAAAAAAAAAAAAAAAAAGAAAGAAAGAAAGAAAGAAAGAAAGAAAGAATCTGAGATAATAAAAATCTCGACATAAAATGATTTCTTTGTCTATTTTTAAGTGATGTTTGTCATTCTACTGTCTGGCTAAATCTTCCAGGAACTGTGAAATAGCCTGACTTTTGTTTTATGGAGAGTGATGCAAACTCTGAAAGGCTTCACCTTTCACATTCCCTCTTTGCAGTGGTGCAGTACGTTCCCTCTCTTTCCAGCAAGAAAATATATTCTTTTTTTACCATTTATCTTCACTGGCTCTCCATTATTAATGAGGTTTGCACGAGAACATACTTTGTGTTTTGTTCCAGAGCTTGTTTTTTCCTTGTCTGCCCACAGCCACTCCGTGTATCTCTGTATGCTGCAGCAGAGAGCAAAGGCAGCCAAAGGGCACAGGGAGGACAAGAAGTAGTAGCAACAACACTCCTGACAAGTCAAGCTAACCACGGATCTGTGCCCTCTTTCCCAGGAAGGCGAGAGGAAAAGTAATTTTGCTTCTCCATAAAAAATGTAACAGAGCCCTCACATGTCCCATGGCTACTGTGGCTGCCATGCTTCACATTCCTACTTGCTAAAGATTTGCTGTTATCCCAGTGTTAACTTGGACGAGCTTATCTCTGCGTCCAGCATTTCCTGTGGAAAAGCATGAACCCAACTGCTGCCTTGCTTTTAGCAGAACTCTTTATGCTAGTGCAAAACAGGTGGGAAACCATATCCCACTAAAACACTTCTCAGCCATGTCTGGGCAGCGGTGGGGAACAGGAACCTCGTGCCTTTTTCGGACTGCGGGCTCCTCTCAAGTACTGAGACTGAGTAGGGGTCCCAAAGGTGGTCTGCTTTAAGCCAAAGTTTTTTAAGTTACTTGGATAAGTCACTATGAGAGCTCCTGAAAATTGGAATAGACCATGTTTTACAGCTCTCTGGTGAGACAGAGTAAGGCAACACCTTCCATTTTACACAGGAAGCCAAAGAGAGCTGAAGGGTGTGCTTAAAGCACATGTGGGAAGCCTGTGGCAGAGCAAAAGGACTCATGACTTCCAAACCAGCAGGATAAGTCCTTTCCAACATAGGCCCTTCTTCCCATCCTACACAGGAAAAGCCTGACTCAGGCCCACAGCTCTGCACTGATGTGCTCTTCACCCAGACCTTTCTCCAGGGGTGACCGGAGCTCTTAGGTTTTGGTGTGAACGTCTCAGTGCCAGTAGTTGAGAGCAGCTCAGGGCAATGCAGATGCCAGGGTGGCGAGTTCCTTCCAAACACACTGACTGGCAGTTCTGTTCCTGTGGTTCTGCTTTTTTGTTTATGTGGGCAAAACCAGCCCTGACTCTTCTTCATCTACTTCTGCACTGAGAGACGTATGGAACCCTGATGGCCACGAAGAGCCACGGGAGGACAGTTCTCGTGGAACATGTGGTTATGACACTGAGCTGTGATCGAGGAGCTCAGTGACCAAATCTGTCTTCATCTTTCTGGGTTATTCTGAATAAACCCCGATGGACTTTGAGAGACAGCTCCTCTGTTTTCTTTGGTTGCCTTCAAAGTCTACCAGGTCTGGATTCAGGTTTTCTCTAAGGCTATGGGCCACTGTCATCATGACCATTACATCCTATCACCATCCCAAGAATAGATCCAAACTGTCTGCAGATAGTCCACTGGTCCCTATACCACTCATGAAGAGGGACAGGCTTGACAACTCACAAGCATTTCTAGAAGGCAACATGAATGCTGCCTCCTGCTCTCAGCTGGCTTGCTCAATGGGGCAGCCTTTTCCCATCTTAGTTCTGCAGCTCTTCAAGGTAGCACCTCTCTCCTACAGCCTGTGGCACAGCAGAAACTCCCTCTGGGCTGGGGACCCACCATTCGTGCTGTGATACCGAGACTCAAACAGGACGCTGGCTCCATGGTGGGAGGCAACACCCACACATGCAGGGAACGACACTGGGAAAATTCCTCAGTGCTCCTCCCACGGCCCATGTGTCCCAGCTCTGCCAGCAGATATCTGTGGGGGGCCCTGGGCTGCCTGTGCATGGCCTTCCCTGCAGCCCCTGTGCTCCCACCCCTCTCTCCATCCCACAGCAAGACCAGTACTGCCTGCTGGTGAGGATGCACGGATGGTGGTATCAGGCTGCCCAGCACCACTGGCTCTTGTAGGATTAGCAGCAGCTACTCAGAATATGGTTCTTTCCAGAAATCACTCTGCTCTCACGTTAATGAGATAACTTTTTACAAAGCAGCATGAAAAGTTAGATCAGATGTGTTTTTCACCGTGGGAAAGGCACTGCTATTTGTCATTCACAGGATGACAGCGCGAAGAGCTGCATGCCCTCTTCCCCTTCGCTTTCCATCTCCACTGGGGTGAATGGGGTGTTTTCCCTGTGCCTTCCATCATAACCAAAGTTTATTTTTAAGTCACTGACTGTCACTGTGCCTGTGTGGTGACTTGAAGTGCTAACAACAGCTCGAAATTGGCTGTTGCAAAGCTGAAACTTGAGTTATTACCAACCAATTCAGCTTTTGGTTCCTGCTCAGCAGCGCCAAGCGAGGTGAAAGTGCTGTAACCCATTATCCAACCCCTCAGTCAGCCCAGGCCATTTTTTTTTGTTTGTTTTCTTTACAGCAATATCTTGAGTGGTTGCAGAAATGCAAACAGAAAACGCTCCTGACAGATTGAAAACAATTAGGAACGTCTCAGAGTTACTGGAGCAGAGATTTTGTTATGATAATAAAGAATGTTCTTTGCTGGTGTATTATTTTAAAAGAAGAAAATTAAAAAGAAATATATCATGAAGGAGCTGACAGTGTTCAAAACCCACATCCTGTTGTTATCCATGGGCCTGGTACTATATACTGCTGGCAGCTGTGAGATGAACTTTCCCATTAGGCCCCTTCCAAGCCCTTAACCCTGACCCAAAGGGACCTTCTTTCCCTCTTTTAAAGGGAGAGAGAGAAATCAATCTCCCTGCTGATTCAGCTGTGGGCCTCTTATGTCCAAAGAATATTAGCACTGCAAAAAGAAGAAGGGAAAAAAAGTGCAGATTGAGTTTTTTTTAATGATGTAGATCAGTGATATTTATGGACTAAGGTTCCTATCCCTGGGACCCATTTGATGCAATCAAATTACTTTCCTAAAGCATCAAAGACTCAGATTCTAAACTGAAACCCCTTGTTTGGTCTTAATTCCTTCCAGCATGCTTAGAACTAATAATTTCCAAGACCAGATTAAAGTCACGGATACTACTACTCCTAGCTCTTGTAAACTTCCTCCTGCAGGACTGCCTTGCTTGAGATCCACAGACACTTTTCTCAGGCTTTTTAACAGCTACACACATGTCTTTTTAATTTCCTAAGACAAGGCTAGTTCCTTTCAAGATGTTCCACTGGCTCACTGCTATTGCTGTCAAAACTTGCTTGCTCTCCCTCTTTTGCCTGTTTTTTCTCTATTTACAGGCTTCTAGGAATATATTAAGCTGTGTTTTTTAAAACAGCAGTTTTTTCTTATTTTGTGCTTTGCTTTGCAAAAAAAAAAAGAGAGAAAAGAGAAAAAATAAAATACTCAGAAAGAGAGAAAGAAAGAAAGAAAGAAAGAAAGAAAGAAAGAAAGAAAGAAAGAAAGAAAGAAAGAAAGAAAGAAAGAAAGAAAGAAAGAAAGAAAGAGAAAGAAAGAAAGAAAGAAAAAGTCCCACCACACTTAACCCTACCTAAGGCTCAAATCTTTTCAATCTTTGTAAAAAGCTAACAGTGCCTCATTTAGAGGCAGAAGTAAAAAGTTCACCAGAAATGCCCCCATCTGGAAGCATTTACTGGCTTAAGGTATCTCTGTCTTTTGCCATGTTTCTGTGAAGTCACATTTACAAGCTAAGCCAGCCTTTCTGCTCAGACAGTCAGGATGCAGAGGGAAAATAAACTTCAGCCCAGGGCCTTGAGGATACTCATAGTGCCGTGTAACGTGCTACTGTCACAAAAGGCCCCTCAGTGCAGCACTGCCTGCAAGACATACTCTAGAAGAAGAGAAAGACATCTCAGGAGCTCTTGCACTCTGCCAAAGGTTTGTGCCTGGCCCTGTATACCCCACAGTGACTCCTTGGAAGCTACTGAGCACAGATTTCGATGGGGGTACGTTAGCTTGTGCTAGGACAAAGTGGAACAGGTCCAGGCAAGGAAGTTGGAGGTGGATAAAAGGGGGCAGCTCTCTGGAGAACTCCAGCCCAGGTGAGCAGCCTCAGCAGTTCAGTTCAACTGTGTTCAAGCCATTGTTTTGTTGTGCAAATTCATGGGAATTTTCTTATCCTCTGTCTGCAGACAGTGACTGGACAGGGTTGGCTTCTTCAGTGCAAGAGCTCTGAGAAGTAGAAGGAGTGAAAACCTGATGGGAGGAGTCTCTGGAGCTGAAGGTGCTGAAGGCTCCAATATCTCTAATGCTTTTACCATGGTCCTGGACACAGAAAACCGAGGGAGGGAAGAAGAGAGGGAAGAAGGGAGGATGCTACTACTCTGTAGAGTGAGAAAACCTCCCTTCAGCAGAAAATAGCAAATCTGCCTCCTCTTCAGCCTTTCACAGATAATTCTGGAGGAGGTATCTAGTGCTACCAGATCAGAAGCAGGCTACTGAATTCCACAGTCTGATTAAATAAAAAATAAATTCAGGTAGTTCTTTGCTACTGTGACAGTAGAAGCATGGATAAATGCACTTTAAACCCACTATATTTTAAAGTTATTTCTAGCTTTGGTATCTAACACGAAGTATCCAGGTTGGAAAACTCTGACCTAAAGGCTTTCTCCATTTCATCTGTGAATGAACTCAGCAAAGGTTTTCCTGGCCTGAGTAGGAAGTGGTGAAATTTAACTCATTCATATGTCAAAACCACTTTAAGATCCTTGGTGGTGAAGCATTATGGAAGAGCTGAGTACTCAGTAATTGTGACTCAGCCTTTCCTCTCTCCTGTCCCACCCCAAAAAAACTACAATCAGGAACTAGCTCTAATAGTGCTTTTTTTTTTTTTTTTTTAAATAAGTGGTAATGGAGAAGGGAAATATTTTATTGGACTCCTAGGTTTGAAGTGACTGTGCATCTTTCCCAGCTCTTCTCTGCTCCTGAAAGGGACAACTCTGATTTTTTCTTGCTCTTGATGGAGATCTAGTTATAAGATATAGGATGCTACCTAGGAGGAGCCACAGCACCTCCAGGGATAAGGCAGGGCTGTGCAGTCTGTGTGTCTCCTAAAGCACTCCCTCTTACAGCAATGCACCTTCACAGCTTCTCTCCCTGTCTGTGATCCCCGAGTGTGCCACAGAGCAGAGGTGAGCTGAACTTAATGTTGGGATCTCAGAGAGGGAGGGAGGCCACAGGACTCATCTGCGGGGTTGGAATGGGCCATGATGGGACACCCACACCTTTGGAGTAATCACAGCACTCAAGGGCCTGGAGATTGAAGGGAAACCAAACTCCAAGGCAAGAGCACTGCTGCAGTCAGGCGAGCTGGCAAGCTGCCAGGGATAAGGTGTTATCATCATTCTAATTAGCTGTTGAGTTATGATCCCTGATTGCATCGTTTTGAGAACTGCACAAAGAAGACTCCAGGGGAAAGAGCCTTAGCACAAAGCACACTTTCAACACAAAAACTGGGCTGCCAGGATCACATCATCTTTTGGCTCGTGGACTTACACAGTGGAGGATAGGAATGTGCTGAAAAAGGAAAGCCCTCTCTATGTCTGAGTAGCCCCTAAGGTTAGGGATGTGACAGAAGCTTTAAAGGGAATGAAAATCAAAAAAGAGCTAGCTATTTGTTTCAAAGAAAAAAAAGAAAAAAGAATCAATAGAACCACATGTAATCAACTAATTTTGTGAACACTTTTCTGTTGCCATCATATAGAAGTTGCAAGTGGACACTACTGCATACCACAAGCCTGATAAAAAATTGTTACAGGAAATAGGAAGAGGGGGTTTCTGTAGCCTTCACATTTGGAGGGAGGAAACCTAGAAACAAGGGTGAGGAGCTAGCAATAGAAAGGACAGTCTGGGAGCTGGGAGTTATAACTATGCGACGTTGTGACCTTTCAGGCCTTAGACTTCAAGTGAACCCTGGCAAAACAAGACTCTGTCCAGAGGGCCAGGCACAATGGCAACGGGGTCATGTCACATGAGATGTGAGAAAACTCTGTATTGGACAAATAAATTCAGTGCACTCTGCAGCTGGCCTCATCAGCACAGCTTCCCACTGCAGGCTGAGCTCTGGCATCTGCCACCACCTCCTCAGACCTGCTCTCCTCTTTGTCAGTACCCACAGCTCTGGCAAGAGCCTGAGAGACCTTTGCTCTCCTCTTTGGTACCTTTTTGCCTTCCTAATGATATATAAAACACCTGTGTTACAAAAGAAAAGGTTAATGCAATTAGACTTCCCTAGTCCCTGTCTCTGAAAGAAAATGAGTTTTCCTCAAGTATGCAGATATGGCATCCTATCTGCCATTCTGCAAATGGTGGAGCCTTTAAAGCCAGTGTGTGTGCCCTGCAAAAATCCCAGTGGACACAGGGCCCTGGTGGCTTCACAGAGACACAGGTACACAGAGCACCTACACCTCTGCAGCTCTGTCTCACTGAAAAGGGGCTGAAAAGAGGGTCTCCCAAGAAGCTGTTGCTATCACACATAGTCAGCTACCGTAACCACCAGGTTTCAACCAGGTGTTCAACAGCAAAGGCAGAAGAAGCTCTAATAAAGTGCTTACAATTGCCTTGGGGATAACAACCCTTCCTGCTTTTGTCAGTAGGGAAACTGAGGTATGGAGAAGCAGGGAATTGCTCAGGGCCACACAGAGAGTGAGCAGCCAGACTCCCATCTCTTCCACTGACACTCTCAGCTGCAGTCGCCCCTTTAGGCCATGCTGCCTGCCACCAGGACAAAAACAAGAAGCAGGTTGCAACTTGGCAGCTTACAAGACTATAAATATAGTTCAAGGTTGTGCTGATACAATAATAATCCACAGGAGTGAAACTTGAGCCATTTATGTGTGTGTGCATAACCAGGGCTGGAAGATATGTTTATAATGTTGCTCAGAGATTTCCTTTCTATTATACTCTGAGCAAACACACACTGTGCTAAAGACAAAATATTCTCTTTACATGACTGTGCTTTCCTGGACCTTTCCCACCTTCCAGATGCAGTTTTCTGTTCTACCTCTCCCTCCCACTTGCTCTCCTTGCCATCGAAATCCTTCTTGCTTACCCCTATGGGACAATAGGAGCAGGGAGCCACCAGATTTACCCAGCTGGGAATAATGCATTCAGTTTTTCTTTCTTGCAGAATCAGTAACAGGATACAGAGAAATAAGAGGCAAGTGTAAGAGAAGGGAAAAAACTGAAGATAGTAAAAGGATAATTTGGCTTTCAGAGCAATGCCTGGGAAATCTCTAGTTTGCACAGTTGGTGCATAGCTATACACCAATCTAGAATACGGAGTAATGATGGCTGTCTCTGTCTTCCCACCAACACAGTTTGGTAATCAGCTGAGAAGATGGTCACTACATCCTTTCACTCATGTACATCCTTCCAGAGATGTCCCTCTTGCAACTTTCTTTTCCTCTCTCCCTGGCTGCCTTGCTTTGCTCAAACCACAAGGCACAACTAAACTCAGGGACAGGCTGCTGGGCCAACATTTCTCCCCCTTTTTTGGTTGACTTTAATCTCACCTTCATGTGTTTTCAACATACTCATCAACTCTCTTTTCTGTAAATAAGGCAAGACTTCACTTCTTTCCATTCATGGCTTTTGTTTTGTGAGCTTCTCCTGTGAATTCACCCTATGTATTGTAATGCTAGTTCATGTTTAATTTATGCCAGTCTTTCCTTCAGACCAGCCTCCCTGGGCAGCAGCCCCAGACTTTTCATACCACTGTCCCAGTGCAAGGGCTTGGAAACTGGACCCTTCCCTCTAGAGCTCTCTTGGCTTTTCCACTCTTGTTGGCTCAGCTTCTTTCCCTCCCAGCCTACCAGCTGTTCTGGGAAGAGCAGCTACTTCAGAGCACCACAGGCAATGACCCAAACTGCTTTGTGCCCTTAGGACAACCAAAATATGCCCTAGTTTAGGGTGCTTTCATATACCAAATCCCTGTGTGGCCTGACTTCTCAGAGTGCTAGGAACTCATGTCAAAGTCAGTGGGTAACAAGAGGTTCAGCATCCCTAGGCATTACAGCCAGGCATGTGGGAAACAGCAGCACCCCAACCGTGGAGACAGATTAGACCACAAGGCCTCAGTCAATTCCCAGGGGAATCAGCTGGAATCTTTAGGTGAAGGTCATAACTGGTCCTAGACATGTCAAATAAGTAACTCCCACAAGCATGGTTTGCAGCAACTGGCTCAAACACATCACATTCCTACTGTAATCACTGATTAAGGAGGAGGAAACTGCACATAAATTCTGTTATTGCAGAGGCTGGACTTAAACCCCTATCAGTTCATATCTCATTGCAACCTTACATCTTTTTCAGTGACAGCAAGATTTTATCAAGAAGAACCATATATTTCTAGTATCTGGCAGCAGGCCTATGATCCCTAATTTATAAAACTTGTTTTAAAATAAGCCATAAGATTCCTTTACATATATTATTGTAAATATCCAGAGTTTAAAATGCAAGTGTTGGACCACAAAATCATAAGACTGGCTTAAAAAAACCCCAAACAATCCAGGAGATTTAAGGAAAAAAAAAAAAAAGAAAAGAATCCAACATTCATTCACTACCTCGTTTCTGAAGCTATACTACATATGGACTAAATGTTCACAATATTTATTCCCTTCAGACATGATGGGGTCAAATATTTCTGAACAAACTTGAGACTTCTACTTTCTCACTTTCTTTCAGGGCTGCTGCTTTAACAGAGAAATAGTATTATTAGAACTTGCCATCATAAATGTATGAATTCACTGCAAAAAACCGGTGAAGTTGGTCATTACAGAGTAAATCTTTTTCCCGATTATGACACTAACTATGATGAAGCCCTGCCAGAAGTCTGATGCCACTTTGGTTAAGATTAGAACATTATATTGTCCCAGAGATACTAGCAGACATTCGAATTAGCTGTCATAGTTGGCAGTAAATCCAGACCTGCCCAATCCAATACATTCTTTAGCTTACGAAATGGACCAAAATGATACAATGGGATGTTCACGGGCATTAGAAGGAGTTGGAAAGGGTGAGGCGATTTGGCAGGTGTAGAAATGAGATTGGGAAAAACAAGATAAATATTTTCCCTGTGAATAATTGTCCACAAAATCTGCAAGTGAGACTATAAAACCCATCTTTACTGGAATAACTTTCGTCTGTGAAAGAAAGGTCTTTGGTGAAGACAGTTCAGAACGATAAGGGAGAGCAGAGAAGCATCCCATACAAATGCAGCTGTGAGGCAGCACAGTGTGAGGACAGGGTGGCTTTGGGAACATCGCTGTCTGGTGGGGATTGCACTGACCAAATCCTGTTCACTTCTGGAAGTGGAATAGCACAGTCAAAAGCTTCCAGTGATTCCTCTGGGAAAGGCAAGTAGCTTCTCATGTTTTTACTTGGTGTTCCCATTACAAAGGAGGCTACTAATTTCTTCATAAATATTTTGTACTATAGCCAGACTTTTAGACTCCTAAGTATCAAATGTATCACCCTACCACTTTGGTATCTAAGATCAGAAAGGGGGATCATGTTGTTTGCTGCTTGCATTGCCTGGCTCTTGGCAAAATCAACACCTAAGCTGTTCCTATGGTACTAACAGGCATCATATCTGAGCCAAGAAACCTACCTGCACAGTGGCGAGGATTTGGCCAGGTGGTGTCTGGATTGTTAAAGGATATGAGTGGAGAAAGCTTAAAGCTGCCCACAAGTAATTGGGACATTTAAATAAGGCACAAACCACAAACAGCCTTCTGCCATCCTACTCTTTCTCTTTGTAGACCATACAAGGAGCTGGAAGAAGTCAACCCTACCATGTCATGACCCAGAAATGGCCATGATACTTGCTATAAATTCTCATTGGGCTGAACAAAAACACCAGTCCACATGCCAGGGAGCTCTTATCCTCCACACACCTAGAAGATGCTCTGATAATGCCTGTAGCAGAAAGCCTTAAGATGACCATTTTATTATCTGCTTGTTATTGATTCTGATTATTTTCATGTCAAATTTATCTTCAAGGCTCCACAGATCTCTGGTACAATTGGCATTCAAAGATGGATAAAGAGGGAAAAGATTTGTACTTGCTGAGAGAAATACTGACCTGCATACTTGCAGTTATGCCTGTATAAACTTCTGAGCAGCAATTGGCCCTAAAGGTCTGGTTGGGACTCAAAACATTTCTAGAACAATACATCTAAATAATCTTTTTTTTTCTAGGACATGAGATGATGGTTGTCTAGCTCCCCTGAGGATGCTGTAGCCCTGAACCAACAGGGCTTTGCAAACCTTTCTGGAAAGGCTGAAGATCAAACAGAAGGCAAGTCTGGCCCCAATATGTCTGGAGCAAATACGCTCACTCCTGAGCATGCAGGAGGTCTGGTCTCAAAGAAGGGATGCTATCCTGCAAGGGCAGGTTGCAGAGGAATGTTCATCCTCCCCCTCCACTGTATAAGAGGAGAACACAAAGTCATACAAGCAAAAGGAAGAATTTTGCCCCTACAGTAAGCCTTGATGTCTGTATTGGAAATATTTCCTGAAGATGACACATTTACAAACAAACAGAAAGCACACAAAGGGAATGTCACTACGTAGTCAGCTACAAAGGATCTGAGATGCCCTTGATTTCACAAAGTGCAGAAATATTTACTTTATCCATTGCATGGTGTCAGGGTTTTTGGATATTTGACCATACTTAAACAGCTTTACTTTTGATAGGACAGAGGGGAAAAAAAAAATGCTTACAAATGGCTCTGGTAGACACCAGTGGTCTCTTCAGCATGTTCAAACAACATGAAGGTTGCGACACAAACTGACAAAAGAAAGAAAATTTATAGGTATTGCTACACCATGAAGCCAACCCAAACATGTCCTCTGTGACATGCAGCTGAAGGAGGTCACTTGCATACTTTGATTCCCAAAGCAACACAACATCCCAAATTCCCTGCCCTCAGACTCCCAGTGCCTGCTGATGAGCAAACCATGGAGTGCCTGCATGCACACAGACGGGACAGGTTTTCCATCCAAGTGTGTGGTCCAGCTGTTCTTTGCAGTGGGAAGACAGCCTGGCCATCTTCTACTGTTCAAGATTTGGGAGTAGGATGGGTAAGTGTCACATGGGCTCTCATTACACAATGGAACCTGTGAGACTCTCCTGGGCTTGAGGCCAGGATTTTCACACAGAGCAGAGGGAGCAGGGTACGTCACTCTACCCCCTAAGGCCGCTCTGAACATAATTCCAACTGAGAGATGAAATTTTGTCCTAAGCTACTTGGTAAGGGCTTCTGTATATGCAGGGTTTGAGTCAGATGTTTTATCAAGGCTTATCCCATTCCCTTCTCACAGGAAGGCTGTTAAATAGAAATTGTAGGGATGGAAGGCAGTAATGCAGGCACATCTTTCCTCATCCTTCCTTACACCCTTATCTCTGCCCCTCTTCCTGAACTTTGTTTTGGTGGATGTACTGCTTGTCACCAGTGCAACTGGAAGAACTGGCCATGTGGCATTTAACAGGCACTCTCTCAGACATGCAGGCATAATCTGTATGCGGTGATCGTGCCAATGTACAACCCTCCTTGTCTCTGGGGAGTTTGCTACATAAATTCAAACACATCAGCATTTCTGTTACCTAAACCTTTCCTCACTAGGGTTATCCATCTGCTGCAAACCTTCATTCTGAAATTAGCTGTGAGTTTATTGTTTTGCATGTGCTTTTAATAATTGAAAACCAGCTATGATCTCCTCATCTGAGTGGCATTTTGCAGCACATTTGTCCATATTGAGAACTATGCTTAATATTTGCAAACCATGATAAACAGAAACAAAAGAAAGGCAAAACAATTTGCAGCTTTCCAGTGCACACAGGTCCAGCAGCATTTTTCTCTACCAGCAAATACATCACAAACACACTAGGCTAAGAGTGGCAGATGTGAGTAGTGCCAGTTCTTTGAAATAGTTTATTTTACAACCAATTAGACCAATCATCCACAACCTAAAAATTCTCAAAGTTGGCAGTCACACCAGGGAAGCAGACCTCTGCTAAAATGGCCTCCAAAGATGTGGAGGTAAACATAATTGTCTGTTTCTTTTACATAGAAAAGAATGATTTACACACAAAACTCTGTGCTACTTTCTCTTTTTTTCCCCCTTAAGTTTTCTCACATAGATTTTTATACCACACAGCAATCTGATTGCTGTATTTGTGTATGCAGTGAAAGGTTTGGGGAGGAAACTACCACCTATATGATCTGCTTGGCCCCTGCAGTTTTTTATTTTCTTTCTCTGTTGCTCAGGGACATGGGAACAGAGCTGCTTGTCTCAAAGGCACTTCTAGGAAGTGGCCACTGGAGCTCCACTTTCTGCAGTGTATTTTGATAAGACCCCAGAATTCACAGTTCTTACTCATCCTGCAAACATGGCCAATCCTCATAACTCTCGCCTTTATGTATTTTTAATAATTTTTTATGTTATGATATCAATTTTTTATGTTATGGTATCATATAGGAAAGATGATGGAAAAGCAGCAGCCTCCCAAAAATTGTTCCTCTCTGTTGAAGGTGTACTGTCTACAAAGGACAGCAGAGGAAATCACCAGACAAGGAGACCAACGTGACCAGAAAAATGGAAAGCTGTCTTGGCTTCTTCGTGGTTGCTGAACTGTGTTTAAGGATCTGTCCATGACAGTTTTCCAGAGAGCTTGAAGATGAAGAGAGAAAACTTGCTTGACATTCGGTTCATTTGAAAAATTCCTCCTGAAGTGTGCGGAAAGACTCTCTCAAAAATTCAATTCGTGGCCAAGGGGCCACTACAAAAATCAATTAGTGGCAGCAGAAGCAGAGCACACAGGGACTGACCAGAGAGTCCACAAAGCAAAGACAAGTAGCTTGTGTCTGGAGCAGGTGAGAAGGGGAAATCAGTCATGAGACAGAAAGACAATGGTGTAGTCAAAGCAATGCTGGAGGAAAATTCTCTTTTTGACACGATTTTGAATAAGTTAATTTGCCTTTGTGTTCTCACTGTCTTTACATTTGGTGGCTTTCTAGAGATGAGTTTTCAGAGTGCACTCTCAGCACTCTCAAATTACAGTAATTATGAATTACTCCTTTCAGACAGAACTGAGGTTTTACATGAGATTTTTAACTCGCGCCTTTGCCAAGTTCTCAAATGTCCACATTTCAGGCGTGGCTATGAAGGCTGGGTCAGGGAAGTTGTCCCAGTTTTGATTGCTTACACCAAGAAATGCTCATCAGCAAGACTGGGATATATAATGAAGGTCAGAACTGTGAAGAAGCATTAAAAAATGCAAGTATTTCCCAAATGCTCAAGGTGAGACTTAAAAGGATTTGACCAGAAGTTCTGACTTGCTCCCAAGACCAGAAACATTCCCAAGAGTACACATCCAGGGTACATTAGTCACTACTGGACTAAACAGCAAAACACACTGTGTATTTAATGAGTTGTCCCCAATTTAAGGCCTATAAAGAGCCTACTTTTCCAATAGACCTTTTTTAATTTAGCCCCATTTGTTGAAGATTGCCCATTTAATGCAACACATCATTATGTTTTTATTGTTAGCTTTTTATGAACTGTACCAGATTAGCTGCAGAGAATTTACACTAGGTGCTCTAATTAGACCTTTATAGGTAGCCATAATTCTCTTTTCATGTGCCCATAAAGACTGATAAATTGATCTGCAGGAACATGAACTCTGTCATCTTTTCTCCCTCTTCACCACTCACTCCTTGTTATGATAAAGCCCTAACGAACCCACTTGCACAATTCCCTTCTGTTTTGTTTTCCTTTAAAGGCTAATTTCAACTAGACAATTCAACCAGCTGCAATTTTTTTCCATATATGATGCCAGAGAATAAGCAGCAAGCATGATCCTTTCTTAAGTGGTTTAATCATTTCCATTCTGAGTGGAAAACGATCCGTCAACAATGGCAAACAAAGAGGTGTGATCCATAAAGCTTAACTTCGGATCATTTATTTAACAAAGGGGAAAATAAGGCAAAATAATAAACAATAAACTCTAGGGCTGCTAATTGTCAGTTAATTAGCAGAAATTGTCAGAGCAGGACAAAAACCAGTAGCAAGAGAAGAGTTTTCTCATTTACAGTTTTGAATATGCCCCTCACACAAAAGACAGCAGTCTAAAAGGATCCAGTCTCTGATTCAACAAAAACCATTCTTAAGCAGCAAAATCTTTAACACTGACTTAAATATATACTTAAAACTTTGTTAACCAGAAGGGATGTTCTGCTTTAGATGGATGCCAATCTACTCTACCTACCTGATCCTATTGCAGGATCTCTATTCAATATATTTTGCCTCAAGACAGGAATCAGTGAAGACAAATAACATGGTCTTTTCATTAGTGCTGGCACTCACTTGCAAACTGAGGACCATAACTTTTGCTGCACTAAGTCCTTTACAATAGCCTGTCTTCTTAAATATTGACTCAGATTTAGCAATCAAATAAGAGGCTTTGCATTGATACCTACAAAAAGGCTAATTGCACTCCTAAACACATGTACAATTTCCCTCTTAGGTGCTGAAATGAAAGAAGCTGTACTACCACTATCAGCCATCAGCAATAATGTGGAAGGAGCATGCTTGCTAAAGAACTATTCAAGACATATCAGGTAAAAATGTGCCTTAGGGTTATTAAATGAATGAAAACTGCATTAGTGATTCCCATTGAGGGATTGTGGTGTTCAAGAGGTCTTGGGCATGTTTCAAAATGGACACTATACCAAAGTGCCTGCTGTACTCCATTATACCAAACACTAAGGAAGAAAATTACAATTTTAAAAAGCCCAGGGGTGGGGAGGATTCACCACAGGTAGTACCCACAGTGAGTGGTAAAGGAGCTGAGTCACTGCTGGTCCTCTGTGGGTAGGAAGTCAGGATGAGGCCCTCATGCACCCTGCAACCAGTAAGACCCACCACAAAGCTCTCCTTAACACAGGGCATTGTAGTTTTTCTTGGCCTCCTCTCTTACTGGGGTGGTGTTCTTTTTTTTTTTTGCTTGGTTTTCTAAGGAAAAGAAGTACATGTGGTCCTGTGTGTACTCAGATGGGAATCACAGAATCATAGAATTGTTTAGGTTGGAAAAAACCTCTAGGATCATCAAGCCTACCATTAACCTACCCTGCCAAGTTCACCACTTAAACCATGTCATTAAAGGCCACATCTACATGTATTTTAAATACCTCCAGGGACGATGACTCCACCACTTCCCTGGGCAGCCTGTTTCCAGTGCTTGATGATCCTTTCAGGGAAGAAATTTTTCCTAATGTATGGTCTAAGCCTCCCTTGGTGCAATTTGAGGCAGTTTTTTCTTGTCCTTCACCCTTGTTCTTTGGGTGAAGAGACGAAACCCACCTGGCTACAGCCTCCTTTCAGGCAGTTGTAGAGTGATAAGGTCCCCTGAAACCTTTTTCTGTGCCTAAACAACTCTAGCTCTCTAAGATGCTCTTCACCAGACTTGAGCTCCAGACCCTTCCCCTTCCGTTGCCCTTCTCTGAACATTCTCCAGAGCCCCTCAATGTCCTTCTTGTAGTGAGGTGCCCAGGACTGATTCCAGAACAGGATTGGAGGTGTGGCCTCACCAGTGCTGAGTACAGGGGGACAATCACTGCCCTGATCCTGCTGGCCACACTACTCCTGATATGAGCCAGGATGCCATTGGCCTTCTTGGCCCCCTGGGCACACCCTGGCTCATGTTCAACTGCTATAGAGCAGCACTCCCAGGACCTTTTCCATCAGGCAGTTTTCTAGCCCCTTCCCCCAGCCTGCAGCACTGTCTGGGTGTGCTTCCCAGGAGTGCAGGACCCAGCACTTGGCATCACTAAACCTCATACAGTTGGCCTTGGCTCATTCATCGAGACAAGACCATTGACCATCCCTTTGCAGAGCCTTTCTACCTTTCAGCAGATTGACACTCCTGCCCAAATTGCTATTGTCTGCAAACTGACTGAGGCTGCACTTGATCCCCTCTCCCAGATTATGGATAAAGATACTGAAAAAACTGGTCCCAACACTAAGCCTTGGGGAACACCACTTGTGACCAGCCGTCAGCTGGAGCTCACTCCAGTTCACCACTCCATTCAGCACCACTGTCTGGACCCAGCCATCCATCCAGCTTTTCACCCAGTGGACACCACACCCATCCAAGTATGAGCAGCCAGTTTCTCCAGGAGAATATTGTGGGAAATGGTGTCAAAGGCTTTACTAAACCCAGGCAGAGAACATCCACAGCCTTTCCCTCAAAAATTGTGTCTCCTTGTCATAAAAGGAGATCAGGTTAGTCAAGAATATTTGCATTTGCCTGGCCTTAACCACTGGCCAATTTTAACCAAACACTGAGATAAAAAGAACATATAAAAGAATATGAAAACATTTTAGGCAACTGCATGACTGTTGACAATAGACAGAGAAAACAGAAGTGTCATTCATGATCTCACTGAGGCAAAGGTGTGAGATTATTTACTCCTTAGTAGACATCAGTGAATCCATTCAAGGCAGCCAGGACTCACTTGTTCACAGTCCACAGAATAACTAAATGTGTTTCAAGGGGATGCTTTCCCTGCATCGATTGTTTCAGTGTTAATGTGGCCCTAAAAGGTGACACCTGTGAGCCTACTGCATCAATTGAGGGCAGGGGCTTCTTGCCTCAGCCCCTCTCACACCTCTCTCCTGATCCTCCTGCAAAGGAGGAGAAGGTACCTCACACCATGCTGGCACCTTCATCCATCTCATACTGTCTTCAGGCACTCATTTCTGCAGATCTCAGCAGATCTGCTTTTGCTGTGTGCTAAGCAACTAGCACCTCAATTGTTAGCAGCACAGCAAAATTTAAATATCCCAAATCTCACAACCTTGGATTATGCAATCTTGATCCTAATTTGTGGCTCTTATTAACTTCTGATAATTTTGATCCAAAATAACAAAGCTAAAAAGGAATAACAAAAAAGTACATGAAGAAGGGAGTGAGACTGAGAAATATAATTCAAACTCCCCCTAGATACAATTGTTCCAACAGTGCAATGAATTTTATACCAAGCACCAGTCTTGGCATTTTCATTTGATTATGGGACCCTATACACAACCCCATCAAATTAAGTAATCAGGGGCATAGTTTGGCTCATGGACTCAGGCAGTGTCTTTCAATTACATTGGGGAAAGAACATTAGGCCTTTGGAACAGCTAAAGCCTGTGTGTGATTTTTTACCTTATTACTGGCAAGCATGCAGGATGTGTTTTTGCAAATGCATGGCTCATCAAAAAAACCTGAAAGGCCAGTGGAGCCCTCAGCAAGACAAAATGCTCCTTAATCCCATTTTACAGGTAATTTTGAAGGGGCTTTGCTCAAGTAAAAACATGCTAACAATAAATAAAAGCCAGAAGATACTTCAGAAGTGCATGCATGCATGGCAGCAATGCCAGACCTACCATGTGTTCTGGACAAACACTGGCATCGCAGTGAGTGGCATCATCTACCAGGGGCTGACACTGTGTGTTACAGGGCTCCCAGAGGGAGCAGGTTCATTAGCCATGTCTTCTATTGCTATCATCTGCCTTTGTTTAAACCCAGAAACTGAAAAAATGATTCCCTAACAAAGAATAGTTACCACTGCCCTCAAAGGCACCAGCCTTTGCTTTCTAACACCCAACCCACCACAACATACTCAGCCCTGCCCAGGTCCCACACAAACTGTGTGCTCACAGAGCCTCCTCTGGGCTGGCCACAGACTTTTAGAGGCAGGGGTCCAAGGGGAAAGGCTTGGCTCACAGCCTCAGTCAGAACTAAGTTAGGACATGTGAGCCAGTGCACCCTATCGTGGCAATTCACACTGCAGCTGCTTCCCCAGGCAGCACTGCTGCCTAACCGTTACAGTGAATTATGCAGCCCAAAAGGAGCATTTACACAGTCTTTATGAGGTGCTCTAACTCAGAAAGGGGCAGAGGGGGCTTTTTATGAAGTACAAAAATCCCACAAGCTCAGTATCCCTAAAGGAACTGAATATACACAGGATTGGACCTTTTGGTCAAGTCTATGTTGTGGTGAACTCGGATACTCTCTGTGCATACCAGAAAGCATTATGATTCATCTTTAGGGATTTGCATGGGATCTGCTCAATGTTCCTGCTGCTCAGCAAAAACAAAACAAAAGTGTGTTCCATATATTTTTAAAGTAGGATCTGTCCTATACATCTTACTAAATAAAAACATTTCTTTGCTTTAAGGAGCAAAAGAATTTTGTGTCAGAAATCATTCAACATATTTGGAAACACCAGTGGTATCCCCATTGTAATAGCACCACTCCCCAAACATTCAGAAATCATGAGTCAGATGTCTCCCTCCAAAAGAAAAATCACACAATTGACTTCAAACCATGCACATAAAAAGTGTAATCAATTCCAAACATGGTTTTGGATTACTTAGTATATAATTGGGGTCATGTTTAATCATTTTTCTGACAAAAAAAGCACTAGAAATTATCCTTGCTTTTCAAAGCAGAGCTGAAAGATTCTCACATAATCTATTGTTTCTAGGAGCTGGGGTTTTAAGCAAAATAGAAAACACTGTCTCATGACAAAATCATAAAGCTGGCAGTGCTGCTTGTGTGATACTTTTCTCCTATCCTTAAAAGCCTGACAAGGAAGGAAAAAACACTGAGACGTTCAAAAGGCTCTAAACAAACTCTGCTTTTGCATATCAAAAAGCACTTTTTCTTCAATTTCTGCTCTGTGCATCAAATTTGATAGGGATCAAATTCTTTTTATCAAACCATCACTGCTGAGTAGCATATTCATCTACAGCACGAGCTGCACTGGAGACCTCTATTTGTGAAATCTTCAGTGTCCTTATAGAGGTGTCACTGGGATGTGAGGGCATTCAAGTCCCAAGACCAAGGCACTGGGATCAATCCCAAGTGCAAGACATGCCACGTGGCCAAATAAAAAGGTGGACGTGTATCCTTGTACCAGGCAAATGAGTCCCTACAGAGGCCTCCTCTCCCTGTGGCCAGCAGCAGTTCAGACCAGTAGCTCAGGCTGTGCTTCCACGCAGTCTCGGATTTTGGCAGCACTCTTTGGAGTGCCAAGAACTCTGTGCCATGCCCCATGACCGCCTCCTGAGCCTTCGGCTGGCATGGAGCTTGTCTGGCCATGCGGGGTGGCTTGCTGAGCCACAGGGCAAGCACAGGGGACAGATCAGAAGCTTTAGTGAGCCTTACACATGAGCCCCCAAGAGCTGCCTCCAGGGTCTGTTTGACTGACATTATACTCTGAATGCTTTCACCTCCATCTTAAATGGTCATATTTATCTTTCTCCTCCTGTGGTACACACCAACAGGGCAAGGCATATTTCAACAGTTTGTAGATCACTAAGAAGATGTCATTCACTCTAAATGTTTTTGGTTTTATTCAATGGAAAAGAGTATTTTTAAGGTATTATTTTTCTGACCTATTTTGGATGTTCATAGATCAAATACTACCCACAGTGTTCTTATTTCACTCCATGGACACAATAGGATCCAGGAAGATCAGCTCAGCTGTCTAAGATTTGTTTTGGAGGAGGGCACTGGAGAACTCAATAGACACATGCAAAATAAGATTTCTTTATTAAAGCCACAGCTCCTGCAAGGTTTTATGATAGGACAGGCATCTGCCTTATTAAGAAATGAGAAAGGATGACCATTTCCCAGATCACCATTCAAACCCCACAGTCCCTCCCTAACCACAGGGAAAACCAAGCCTGTAACTACCAACAAAGCATGTTTTGCATCCAACTCAGATACAGACTGTTTCTGTGCTCAAAAAACCAACACTATGCCTAAAGTGTCATTTATAGCATCGTATGTTTCTTACTGGACTCTTTGGACAACATGAAAACCACTGCCACCAGCTAGTTTTTAGCCAGGTTTGGCTACAGCCAGTGAGAATTTGGCCACAGCTGTGTGAATAATGGGTCCATATTTTGTTTCCTAATGAAAAGACAAAAACATGCTTGATCATAGCATCTGCTTCTTGCTGTCCTTGGCATTTTGTAAAGGTTTATAGGAGTTCTCTACAGAGATCAACAACGTGTGTCATACCTGGGAAAACATTTCTCACTACACTTCCCAAAAGTGACTCCTGTCCAATCTGGTCACGTGTAACAGCACTGCGCTCGGTGTGGATACTCACTAGGAATAATGTTTTTGAAGATGCACTTGGAAGTTAGTGAACCCATTTCACTCAAGAATATAACCTTGCCTTCCTTTGCACCTCAGTCCCCTGCAGATCTAGGAACAAACATAATGGTTAACTCTGATGTGAAGAGTAAGTAATTATTCTCATGGGGCCAAAACTGGAATCCATATCACCAGGAAGATTAAAATACGGATACTCCTGTTTTCCTGAGAGAGGGAGCCAACACAATACTCATGGAGAACGTTAAGCCAGGAACATTAAGCCTTTGAATGAAAGGCAGTTGCTCTGAATCCCCTAACACTGGGCTCTACCGCAGTGCCGACGGCCCTGCTCAGTGGGAAGGAAGTGAAAGACCAAAGAAAAGCAAGCATAGTAGTGCTTTTTGATCCTGGAGTGATTATAGTAATTGTAATCTTTTATATCTAGCCGCTCTTCACAGTAAAATAATGAAAACTATAGCAAGACGTAATAATTTGCTAAACATCCAGAGGGAAAAGGAAATCCAAATAATAATCAGCATAGATTTAAAATTAGTGTTTCCTTTTATTTTAAAACACACACTATTACCAATGGATAAAATCTTAAAAGATAAATAATTCAGTAGGCCAGAATAGGGCCACTGTGATGTGGTTTGAAAACTGGCTGAAGGTTCATAACCAAAGGCTAATTCTCATGTACATGTAATGAGTTCTGCCTTGTGAGGCAATGCATGAATCAGTGTATTAAAGTGGAATTTTTTTTAGTAGTTACAAATAATCTGAAAGAAGAAATAAACAGTTCAGGAACAAAATCACCAACTGCTAACAGAACTGGAGAATCATCAAGAAACAATGAAAACAGCAGAATATCGCAAATGGAAAGAAACCTGCAGTTAAAAAGTGTAAGGAGCTGATGTTTAAATCGGGAAAAAAATGGCAACTTGTTGCCTGTGGAAAATACTTTTTTGGCTCACACACATGCAGCAAGGTGGATTCCAAGTGCAGATGAGAGTACAGACGAAGAGCAGATGGGTGCCATAAACATGCACAACCAGAGCCTCAGTGGTACCCAAGCTCATTTCACACTTCTTTGTACAGGAAGGACTGAGAAATCAGTCCTACAGCACAGCATCACCGAGCAGAGGGCAGGAGTCCGCAGGTGTGTGAGCTCAGCACACACGGAAAACAGGCTTCCACATCCTGGCATTGCTGTGCCAGGAGGAGACAGGCATAAGGGGACTGAGCACAGACACACAATATGGTCTCAAGTGGTGCAGTCCCCCCAGTGTCAGGTGTCTGGGAGGCCATTCTCAGCTGACAGAGAGCCAACAGGGCTGCATACCCAGAGCTGGAGTCAGTAGGTTTGCTAGGGCTCAGCATGTATGGCTCCAGTCCTTAGGGCTTTGGGTGGCCCATAAGGTGATGCCGTGCTGGACAGAAGACAGGGTGAGAGATGGGGGCAGTTCATTCCCTGGTAAAAACAGGATGGACAGAGGCAATTGTGTCCAGGAGGCAAGATAGCATGATTTATGAGGAAAACTCATGCACTGTATGGAGAATCTGTCAAGAAATAAGCAGAAGAAGTAAGCATGGATGATAACAACCTGAAAATGCTTAAAGGATGTAAAAATCTGAAAGATAAGAGTTTATGGCTCATTTTCCACAAATGATTCAGCCTTCTTTCGCTATTTACATCTGTCTGTGACTAGTACTTGCAAAGAAATTAGAGCTGAGGCATTCTGAAAATAAGTTACATTAACAAAATAAGAAATTTAATCAGGAATTAAATCCATGCTGAATCTCAAAAAAAGACACCCTGGTGCTGTGAAGCTGTGGAATGGTATTGCGAGGCATATTTCTTCACTTGGTCCTTTCCAAACTGGACTGAGGAAAGCATTAACACTAGTCCTGCAAAGAATCCATGCTTCTGTGGGTAAAGAAGCAAGCTGCTTGCACCAGCAGGTGTTTTGCTCGTCAGCGTCAAGCTTAATTACACAGCACAGGTTCACTTTTGAGCCTGTTACAGGAAAAGAACATTTTGAGCCCAAACCCATAGTTCCCAGCCTCCCAGAGCTCTCACCCATTTGCAAACAATTGCGAAGGTGGAAGAATTCAGGGAACAGATGTAACCTGCCCCCCTAGTCCCATCTGTTCACATCAGAGAACCACCACGCAATCTGGCAGGGAGAGCTCGCTCCGCTCAAGATAAATGCTGGCCTGGGCTGAGAGGGGAGAGGGAAGGGGGGGTCAGGGAGGGGCGGTGGTCGCGAGTCAGATCCAAGAGGCACTGCCAGTGCTGTGTGGGAAGCTTGCACAGCATCTGCCAGTACCATGTCTGGCTCAAGTCAGAGCAAAATCCTTCAGCAAAGTCTGTCAAAACACAAAGAACTTGCCTGAAGATTTTTGCATCCCCCTGAGCACACATCTTCCCACGAACACCACTGCAGCGAGGAAATGTCTCTCGCTCCAGCCAGCCAGAGGAGGCTTGTGAATTTGGAGATGTAGGCATGAGAGGATGTGCCAAATACACAGTGTTGAAGGGAAGACTGAAGTAAATGGGTGTTCAGAGGTGCAGACATGAAAGGCAGGGGAATATGTCCTGCAAAGAATTTGTATATTTTCTTTCTGGCACTGCAAATCATTAGCATCAGTGCCGGACACCCTTGACTGGGATAAAATTCCTGTGATCTGGGAGCCTCAGTGATACAGCCTTAGATCCTGTGTGTCCAGCAGTCCCTGCTTCTTCTCTTGAAACCTGACTCAAGGCCTGCTCACCCTTCCCTTCTTCATCACCAGCTCATCCTGCAGCCTATCTGCTCATCTGGAGCTGCTCCAGACTGCTTAGGAACACACAGGGCAGTGACGAGGTGATGGAGCTGTGGTGTGACAGCCGCCGGCACTGGGCAGAGAGCAGAGTTCAGCCACCAGGTCACACTCCTCCCAAGCCTCCTCCTTCTGTGTCTGCGGAAACAGGCTGACATGGCTTTCCTCCTTTACAAGGGCGTTGCAAAGATCTAGATCCATGAAGCATTCAGCCAGTGCACCTTCATACCAGTGCTAGTATCTAGGCTGCAACACAGCCTCAGCACTGCCCCAACTAAGCCATCCTCCAGTTCTCCCTATGGCAAAAGTAGCATAAAAACAGCACACAGCCAAGGTACAGCAATAAAACGATGAGAAAAGTACACAGCCTGCTTCTAAGTAAATAGGGAGATATAACATCAGTGAAAAACAGCGAAGCTGTTCCTCACTCACTATTGGCGTAATTCAGCACTTCAGATGTGAGATTGCAAAATATTAATGGGAAAAGGCAAAGCCATAATGCTTTTCTACTGATGGCTGAGGTGCAAACTATTTTTAATCCTTTTCTCTTTTTTTTAATAGATGTTCTTGTGGTGGTGTTTGGGGGCGTTTAATATCCTCTGGGAAAGATAAACATCAGTGATTATTTTAGGCCTGTATGACCTTGCTGAGGAGTAACATGACTCCTTGCAGGGCTAAGAGCAGACTTGGCAGAGCCCAGTTGTAAGGAAGTCTTCTATTGTGCAGACTTGCTTCGCCTGTGAAGCAATGTGTTTTTTTGTCTTGCAGAGTGGAGCTCAGAGAAAAGGCTCAGCCTGCACCAAATTCTAGCAGAAAATTATTGACTCATTTTCAGAAAATCAAACAGGATCACAGGAGGAAGTAATAACTGGCCTTTGGAGCTGAACACTAAAATCCTGATCTTGATTCACCCTCACAATGGCAAAGGAAGAAGATAGCAAATGACAGTGGAAAGCAAGGCAAATTCTGTTCAGTTTCAGTCTCTGATTTATGACAGATTTCACTAAATGTTAAAAAAAAATGCCCACCCTAATATGCCCAGCCATGTTTCCATTTAAACTAACAAAGCAACGTTTCAAATTTCTGACCACGTCTTGGTAGGCCAACAGCAAAGTCTCTTTCCTGAACAAAATGATTTGTTGTAGCAGAGTAGAGTAAGCCACAACAGCTGTAAATCTGCGTTTGCTTCCCTGCACAGCCCTGCTGCACCTGCAGATGAACTTTCAGTTCTGAATTTGAAACAAACAGCCCTCGCAATAAATGAATTTATTAGCTGTCACATGTCCAGACTTCTGCAGGGCACTTGAGTCACGGATGGAGTTATGAACAAGGGACACGTTATAACCAAAGCAGCAGAATGCAATTATTTTTAATGCTTCTTCCACCTAGTCTATCACTCATTTTAAGTCCTCTACAATTTTGCCAAGGAAGCCCAGGGCGCTGTAGTGGTCCGATCTTTTCTCCTTCCCCTCTCCCCTCCCACTCACATATAGCTCTGAGTGCCATTCACACTTGCACTGTGTGGCATGTGGCTGCAGTCCTACACAGCATCTCTTGCCCCTTCCCCCTCCACCAGCTGCTGCACCCAGCCCTTAACAAAAAGTAACCCAGTTGGGGTAAGCAAGTGTGGCCCTGAGCTATCCTAACTGAGCTGAGCTCAAAATCCTTTCTGGATTAATTTAAGATTATGCTTTTGGGTTGATGGCCTACTTTAAAATGGCATAAAGAAATGCAGGACTGCTGTTGCTATCCCTGAATTCAGCAGTTTCTGCAATACCCTGAATGAAGAATTTGGCAGGATCCAAAGAGCTTCGGTTTACATATGGGTCAACCTCTAAGAAGAAGCACTTCCAAATAGCACAAGGAAGTTCCCAGGCATCCACAAACTCCATAACATCCACTTCACAAGCTTATCTTTGCTATCTCCTCCCCATTAGTGTGATTTAGATGTTATCAAGTAGGCTGAAAATCTGCCTTAGTCAGCTTGGTGAGATGTGTAGGAGAAGGTACCCTCTTGCAGCTCTGCTGATGTGTAGCATGAGCTATTCTACCTCCACAGAACTTCCACCCAGCTGAGACAGAGGTAAAGAAACACCACGGGAATTCACAGCTCTTGCAAAAGTTTGTAGTAGCCATGTGAAGCAGCAAGGCTCTGTTAGTGGGAGGCTGGGGAGCATGGGTGTCTCCTCATCCCTCTTTTCCACAGGCTGTCCACACGATTGCCAGCACCCTTGATTAGTCCCCCTAATTAGCCTCTGCCTAACCATGGCCTTTCCTTCTCATTTGGCTAGCCTGAAATACTGTCAGCTGGTAAAAGTTATGACTTTAGTAAGAAGACACCACTAAGCCAAGTGGAGGGTACTTCACTGTGTGCAGGGAGGCTTTGTACACCACTGTCTGATAAAAAAAGGCATCAGGAGGAGGATGAAGTTAGGTTTGAGGTGAGTTTACAGCTTCACTCCAGCTTACTCTCTGCCCATTCCTCCCTGAAGCTCAGACAAGCCCAATGCAAACAGTATGAATCCCCTGGGGCCAGAGGAAGGAGTGTGCAGAGGTTTCCTTCCCTTTTCTTCCAACCTCACCCCAGTTCTGCCAGTTTAACTTCCCTGATACTTGTAGAAGACCATAAGCACCGTTGACACCCATATCTGGGGGCCTGAAAATGTTATAAACTAACATAGCAAGACCTGCTGTAGGACATATCATTAGCTAGGTCTCGCTCAATACCATTAAGACCATTTTTGCCTCAGGGGAGGAAAATAAAACAGGAACTCTGGAAGCTGACTTCCCAGATTTCTCTGACACCACAGCATGCATGACCCCAGAAAATTGTTGCTGCAGTTTACACCAGCCAGCTCCTCTCTGGCTAGTGGAGAAAAAGCTGAGAAACATTAGGATCCTTAGAGAAGGAAACTTCAGTAGTTCCTCAGATGAAGCAGCATACAAAACAACATGCATTTTCAAGACACGGTTCAGTTTAAGGATGACTCCCTGATTATAAACAACTTTGTGGATACTTTCGCTGTGCGCTCAGCAGTAGCTTTTCCTTTGGAAAAACAGAGGGAGAACTGGGTCCAAGTGTCATTAAGAAGCCTAGCCTGCATGCTCACCAACTATTAAAAACAATCCCTTCATTTCATAAGACCTTGCTGCTTTTGGATTTATCTGCATCTGTTGTCCTCTTGGTTTTGTTGCCGAAAAGACTTGGAACAAATTATCTCCTGGAGTAAACCTGTGTATTGTCAGCTGATGTCAGTAGTGCTGCACCAGTTTGCACCAGTGGCAAATCTGGCCCCAGCCTTACGAGAATCAGGAAACTGAGGTTACAGAAAGGGTTTTTTGTACTACAGGAATGAATGACAGCGCAGTTTCAGTTTCCTGTGTGACTGCATTTCTCGCATCCCTCACTTTTGGTCTTTCTCACACACTGCATCCCAAGCACATCATGCTGTGAGGAAAGATTAAAGATGTTGCAGAGCTCATTAATCTGGAGTGTCCCTGAACATGTAGCTACTACAGCTCTGTGGGGAGGACAGAAATTTCCGTACTGAATCAGTAATGTCACAGAAATAAGAAAAGAAATGGCAGGATAAAAGCAATTCTTTTGAGCAGACATTTAGCTTTAAAGCAGCAACCCTTTATCTCCCTGGGTAAGTCCTCTGCTGGTGTAAGCTGTTACAGCTTCATCAAGCTATATTATTTACACTAGTTGATTTGTCCTGCTGCATTTGGAACACAAAGTAAGTCTACTTTGTGTTGTATCTTCTTGAGATATCACAGCCACCAAGTAACTGGAGAATCATCTCCCAAGACAAATCCTGTTGAATGCAATGAGACAGAAAAGAGGCAGTGGCTTCATTGACAAACTGTGGGTGGATCCTGTGGTAATACCTAACCTTTAGACCTTACCTAGATCACAGTGAAACCAAAAGAACTTTCTGTCACCTCCCATGTTGGCAAGATCTGTCCGCAGCTTCTCTCTGGAGCTCCCAGCTCAATCACAGAAAACTGCAAGGCAGGCTAACATCAGAGATTGCCATGGTACCCAGGAGTTTTTTACCTTTGAAAGTAAACAGGTGGTGATTCTGTTGGCTGCAGTTCATGGGAGTCCCAGATGGGCAGAGGTTTCACAGGATTCACCTCCCGAGTATTGATCACAGGAGGACTGCAAGCTCCAGAAGTTTGTCTCACACAGAGTCAAGATTTCCCTGTGTGATCCCTGGCCAACTCCTATAGGAAGTAATTTTGCTTTCTTCTGTTCTTTTAGAAATCAGAGTTTTGCAAGATGACAATTTGTGATGAACATTTAGAACACTTTTCCCTGAGAAGTGTATGTTAAAATAGGACCCTTAGATGCATCTATTGTAACACCACACAGTCAGGCAGGAAATTCTAATTCAGAAAAGAAAATCAGAACATTACCCCAGCAACAGTTCTTTTCTATAGAAAATGGATTTTTTTAACATCCAGAAGTCCTGAAAACAAGAAGAGTACAAAACAAAATCCTGTTATTTCCCACCTTCTCAAATGCATTTCAGGAAGAGGCAGTTGCCTCTATCTCAATTAAATACAACACGAGAACATGACATGGCAGCCAGGGTTGTAGGGAACAGTCAGTTACAACAAATTATACCATGCAGTGGTGTTTTAATGCTTTGGAATAACCCTGACATCCCACACCTAGTTTCTGTACACTCAGAGGGAGCGTGGTGAGAAGGCAGTGGCTACCCAGGGATGCAGGCACGGTCTAGTCTCCTGGATGAGCCCTGTGGCCCTAGTTACTCATTCTCTAATGTGGGAGTGATGGAACTGGCTGCTTTTGTAAATTGCTTTGAGATCTGCCCATAGAAAGTGATTTGTAGAAAGCATGCATGGCTTTTAATTCCACCTGCAGGGAATAATGGCACTACTCAGAGTACAGGAAGCTCAGTATGAAGATAGCTTTTTGCTGGACCTAAGCCTCGATTAATTTTTTTCCCTGTTTACACTACGTATTTACTTTTTGCACTTCATTCAGAATAGATAATGAAAACAGTATAGTCTGCTTCCACTTTTGTTTCTGGAACAGATCAAAGACTTTAATGGACTCAGACTCAGTAGAACTCCAAATGCTCCTTTCTGTACAGATACAGCCAATTAAATGGCTCTGTTCGCTTCCAGGAGGATTACTTGAGATTTTATTATTTGCGCTGCTCTAAATTCAGTCCTTAGAAGAGAGTGGACACATTTTGCCAAAAAAAAAAAAAAAGTGGAACATAGCAAAGGGTTTTTTCTTCATCTCTGTATTTAATGCAATCAGCCTTAGCAAAGTGCACTGCACTCCTCCTTGTTAAAGCAGTCCTGTCCTTTTCTTTTTCTCCCTGCCTTGGAATTGCTACAGAGGGATAAAGTTCTGCATGGCTCACTCGCTCTCACAGTTGTAATAAGTCAGAGCAGGCTGGCTCCCTGCCCAACAAAACACAAACTCCCCTGAAGTCTCCAGCTTTTCCATGGCAACACCACAGTCATCAACACAGCAAACAATCACTCCAACCCCTTCTACTTCTCCCCTCTTAGCACAGGGAAGGATAGCATTGCACCCAGCCTATGGACCTGTGCTAATTATCGGGCATGAAAGGAGATAGTGATGGAGATCATGTAAACCACTGCATGGAGCTTTACGTGAGATCAAAGGAAAGAAAAGGCACTGAAACACTTAACACTTCTCACTGTAGTTTGCTTAAATGAAAAGATTGTTGCTCCATGTTCAAAACATGAAACACCAAAAAGAGTAAGCACACCGAGACTGAACGGGGGTGCAAACAGCACTACAAAGCAAGAGTCTAACCTTGAGTAGAGCCCCTTAGCCTGAGAGAACCACCTGTCACTCCAAGGTGTCTAACGATTGCCTGATCCTTGACACGGTTATTGACGTGCCAGGCCAGTGCCTGGCTTTCAGGGAATAACAGCAGAATGATGGTTCTGCAAATAGGACTGTTCCCCAGCTCTGCTGTGAGTAGTGCTGCTCAAGATCTCCACGGAGCAGGGAGCAATTACAGTGCTGGGGCCCTGATCTATCACTGCTTTGCACTGGCATCCTTCACACCTGTCCAAATAAAAGCCGGCACCAGGACTAAACACCACCATCCTCATCTGGTAGCATTTTACTCACACTTCACATAGGTATATAAGACCTCACAAGCTGCAAGGCCATAGAAAATTAGGCCCAAAAGGCCCTGAAGTATCTTATTTAAACTAAGAGCTAGTGGTTTTCAAGCTGTGGTCTGCAGACCCAAGAGGGTTTGAGGACTGCTTCTGAAAGGTCTGTGAAAACTAAGTAAGAAAAGCAAATCAATTGCCACAAGGCTTAAATTAGTCCTAAATGAACCTTCATATGTATTAGAAAACTTTTAGAGGATCTGTAGTTTATAAAATATTGACAGGTATGTCCACAGACTTTATACTCCCCTGTAGACATGGTAAGAACCTGCTCTGTTCAAGAAAAGCTACTCTGGTTTTGGATAATTTGAGGGTATGTGTGACAGCATGGATAAGCATATGGGCAGCTCTCTGCCACTAAACCTCAGCAGTGTAAACTCAAAAATGGATATAGTTTTCCTGGCATAAGCAATATTGTAATTTCTTTGGACTAAGATTTTTCTTGTTTACTTTAACAAGGGTCTTAAAGACCCTTGTTAAAGTAAAAAAAAAAAGCTTTGTAAGCTGGAAATACCATAGGCCAACTAACTCCTTGTGGACAAAGTAATTTTTAAAGTAAACTGGCCCCAAAGCAGCCATTTCCAATTCAAATCCTGATGCAAAAGAATGTTCTTCAGGCTTTACAAAATTATTTAACTATTTTTATAACGTTTGAAAAAATTATTTATTTGGACAAAATTCAAAATGGAAATAATAGTCCCAATATTCAAGCTTAAATGCAGGCTGAGATAGCCCTGTGCTTTCAGTGTGCCTGGCCTTGGAACAAGCCTGTGTGAAGGTGTGAACCTCTGCAGCAGGACAAGTGACCAGAGGGTGTGAGTCCCCACTGCAAAATCCTGCCACCACTAGTCTTTCTTCACTGACACATGTGTGACAGAGGCGCTGCGGGGCCACAGTCCCTTGTACAGAGCTCTGCAGTTTGTCTTGGTCCAGTACAACCTCTGGGAGACTGCATCCTTCCTTTGGGGTGGATGGTACAAACAAAGACTCTGGTGGACTAACAGCACCTCAGTTACACGTGTTTCAGTCCAAATTAGTGCAGAACTGCTCTGAACCATGCCCCCAGCCAGAATAATTTGTTCAAATTTACATAAGAAAGAGGGTGAGCTTTCTACATGATAGACATACACTTAGCTCAGGCAGGATTTGTTGCAACTAACACAAATCCTGATGCCCTAAGTAACACTGAGCTGAACTCTCACTGGCAAGAGAAGCACTTTGCTCGATACCCACAGTGTGATGAGGTCCTAATGATGGTATGTTCCATGCCATTTTACGATTGCTTCACCCAGGCCGCTGGGTTACATCGGCACAGTACAGGTCAAAATGTAATCCGCTGGCCAGTGTGTGTTATGCATCCAGCTCTGTGGCTCATCCACACAGGAAATGAGCCTCTCAGCTACTGGCCTAAAAGAGCTGGTTCTTCAGCCCACACTATGATAGCTCGTAAGTTTAATTCTAGAGGTTCCTGACCTCTAGAATTTGGTGGTGGTGAAAACAGTGGTTAGCATGCAAGTCTCTGTGTGTTAACATGAACTAGGACACAAAAACAGAGGTTACCCTATGATTATGTACTGATGATGTGAACAAAGCCAGTCAACCCAAACTGAGTTCTTCCATGAAAATGATTTTTAATTTGATTTTTCCTTATCTTAAGAACATAGCATTCCACTTAAAGGTAGGGCCCCGTCCTTTTCTCTTCAGTGGCAACATAAGCACTTGTCTTCTGTATGAACAGGCTCACTAGCACAACCCCAGGGCCTCCTACTGAGACGCAACAACTAAACTTCCTCCTGGGACTCTTTATGCCACAGTAGTCTCAGAACCTACAGACCCAGAAAAGCAATCTAGAGCTTTGTATCAGTCTGCCTCAGCTGTGACAAGATTCCCTTCAATAGGCTGTGGAGCTTTAGGATGGATGTGACATTGCCTCATGTGCCACTAGTGATGGCTGCAGATGTGTGTCAGGATGTGAGCCCCATGGGGCAGCCTCAGCTGGAGGAGGTCAGATTGGTTTCCAGAAAGACCAGTAAAGCAAAGATCAAATGGCTTATTAACCAGAGGTGAAATTACAGCCTTGTTGCTATCGGTACTGATTCTCTTCTTTCTCTCACTGGCGTTAATCAGAAGAAAGTAATGAGATTGGGAATAAATCTGAAGGATCCTGCCCTAGCCAAGGGTCTACATGTTCACTTTCTGCTTTGTACCCAGCCACTCAAGTGCCTTTCAGAATGCAAAGCCATTCTCTGACAGCAGATCAGACCTTTTCTATCTGCTACAACAGGTACTCATTCCCCTCATGGACAGATGGGGTGAAAGCTCTCAGCCATCTGCCTAGTGTTCCTTGCAAGCCAAGGAATCTCTTAGCCCACACTGGGAAAGCAAACATGAAGCCCTTCATATCATCATCCTGCACTGTGGTACATCCCTGCCCAGTCAGAAGTGTCCCTTGCCATTAGCCACAGCAGCCCCGGTCCCAGCTGCTCTGGGTTGCACACCTGCACCCCCAGCCCCACCCGTGTGATACCTTCTGTGGGCTGACAGCCTTTAGGTGCACCAGTGGGCACCATCACCAGTCCAAGCTGCAAGTGTTCCAGTAGGAACCGAACGCTCTGGCTTCATTTTGCTTTCTCTTTTTCAGGACTGTTTTCATGACTAAGCAGACATCTTCTGCCTGCCATGAGTGGGAAAGGCACTCGCTGTGTCTCCTGCTAAGCAGCCCATCCTGGCTACTGCAGAAAGACTTGGCACCACTACATCCCTAAGCTGTCTAAGAGGCAGGAAGCTTTGCATACTGGTTCATGAAGGGTCACTATTTCTCATGCTGTGTCCTAGAAATACAGTCCTTTGTCTGAAAGAGCCTAAGGGCCTTCATGAGCTCTCATAGGCACCTCTGGGTGCCTCCCTGCCCTGCTTGGTTTGGGAATTACTTGTGTGAAGGGTGAGTCCTTCTTATGACCTGAATTCCTCACTGGAACAGGCTGCCCAGAGAGGTTGTGGAGTCTCTCTCACTGGAGATATTCAAGAACCATCTGGATGCAATCCTGTGCCATAAGACACACAATCCTGTGATTGTCTAGGACAATCCTGCTTGAGCAGGGAGGTTGGATCAGATGACCCACTGTGGTCCCTTTTAACCTTACTCATTTTGGGATTCTGAGTTTCTGCTGGAGTATAACTGGACAGCCCTTTGCCTCAGTAACTGTTATATAAAGGGAATGCTGGAAATGTTTCTGTGATGCAAGAGCAGGCAAAAAAAGGAAAGGGGAGGCAGTAAGGAGGAGGATTGATTAACTGGACCATCCTAACCTTGCATTACTGAGCAGTGCCACCAGTAAAACTAACTGAAAATAAACACTGACAGTAGCTGTAGCTCATTCCCATCAAGGAAACCAAATGAAATCTCATGGTAAAGAAACTACCTCTTCAGAAAAATGGTATCATTAATAATGTTTCTGAGTGGTGATCAGAGGTATCCATGACCTTGCATTTGAATTTTGCTGGAGAAACTCTCTAAGTCACAGGGATACTTTGAACAATCCATTTCTGTGCTATAGTGTCTCAGTCACCCACACCAAGTCTCTGCCACCAGGTTCTCACCACCACAAAGTCAGTGGGATGGGAGAAGGACAAGCTGTTTGCAATGCTCATTGCCTAATAAAACAGCTTGTACAGCTTTTTTAACCTTTGCTCAACACTGTATCATGCCTCTCTGCCTCATGCTTTTACCAAGACCCCAATCTCCTTCCTGTCATTCCTTGATAACAGGATAATAAATGCAGAAAAGATACTAATGTGTTAGATTAGATTAGATTAGATTAGGTAAGAGATGGTTACAAGAGACCAGCAGAGTTATTCGTGCAGGACTTAAATGTCTCTGGCTGTAAGCACCTTTGTTCTGCTTTCATGCCCATTGCTCCTGTAATATTGTTCCTTTACAGACATTTTCAGAAGAAACCAGGTCCTGACATGCAGCTCATTGCCCCTACGAGAGGCTATGGCTCTGGCCTCCCCTACAAAGCACTCACATTTAAGGTGGTGCCCACACAACCTTGAAAGTACACACACAGAGAGGTTTGTAAGGCAGGAAAAGGTGATAGCTAAAAAGGTATTAAGTGCTGGTGGAGAAAACCTGTTCTGAGGAGACAAAGCATATCAAGAGACAGAAAAGCCTAAGTTTTAGATGTGCAAATGTTTTGTGATAGGCCTCGTAAAACAGGAGATCTGGCCACTGGCTCCTGTTGCCCTGCTGGAGTGGAGTCAGTCAAATTGGAACCCCACAGTGGGGTTTTTTCCTTGGAAAATGACAAAAAATAATTTTACTACTCCTTGAAAGAATGGCTAGCCTCCTCTGCATCAATTTGCTTTCCTAGTCCCAGTGTAATTTTTTCAAGCTGCCTTTGCTTACATGTCACAGTATCATACAGAGCTAAACACTTGAGCACTGACAGCAAAATTTCACTCTCTTCCTTTGCCCTTCAGCTGTTCTTCTGCCTTCAGCTCCTAGCACTGGCCTTTAACACCACACTGAGATCGATGGCTACCATGTGTGCTGGGAAGTCCAGGCATCCCACCACCCTGCAAGGACCGTGAGAAACAGTGAGCCTCAGAGACAGAGTTTCAGCCTTCATTCTGGATTTCCCAGCTGGGGCCTGCCTGTGTGTGGTATGCCTAGAGTCCTTCACAGGTAAAGCCCTTTTCAATAAATTATTGCCTTTAATTTATTAAAATACATTTTCAGTAATATATCTATAGAATGAAAAGCCAAAACAGAGGGAAAGCAGAAAGAGTGACAGACCAGAAGGCAATGATAATAACTCAGCCTTCTCTGAAGGCCCAACACTTACATCACTAGCAAGAAAAGAGACTGGACTGTCTCTTACTAACACAATTCAGGATTTTTCCTAGACCACACATACTAGCAAGGAAGGAAATAGGCCTTTTACATTTGTTCTCTAGTATTTCTAACTGCTCAAGAAACAAGAAGGCCTGTCTTTATACAAGGCATTTAAAATAGTATTTTAACTGGTTTGCAAACCAAAATGTCAAGTTAGTACTACAAGTATAATTTCAGAAAGTAAATAGGTAACTACTTCTTAGGTAAATACAAAGAATACTTTGTCCTCTGGCACTGGTGGATGACTCATTGACTGATGCACTGATGTCACATGTCAGCATGTTTTTTTCAGCCATGGCTCCAGTCTGTATTCTTGACTCAAGCAAAATCTCCTAGGGATAAGTGTTCCAAAAATCTCCAGAGATTTTAGGCTGAGATTCAAAAATACAATTAGATGTCCAGATCTCCTTGGATTCAGTTCAGTACAGAGAAGATTTGATGCTACATGTTTTAAGCTGAAAAGATTTGGACTCCTAGCTGTTCCCAGGTTGGTCATTGGGATGCAGGAGAGGAATCCAAGAGTCTCAGGGTCCAACTCCCTGTCAAACAGAGTAATAGAAATAATGCTACCTCGGTACAAAGATTTCCTTTCTAATGCTCCTCATTTAATGGCATTTGATTTAAATAAGCTGCACCTGTGTACGCAACACACTTAGGTTGTCAAACATTCAAGTGGTGAGCAGGCAGCAGCACTACCAAAATGTGTTTAGAGTTCAGAGACACTCACATTCCAGAGTGGGTGAAAATGTAAAAGGCGACCAGGAGAACCTCCACATTTCCTGCCTTGCCTGCACCACCCAGCCCTATTTAAGAGTCATTGAAAATACAAGATTGTGGATGTACTACTATTCTTAAAACTTTTGTATACTCTTAAGTATTTCCTGAATCAGACCAATAAAGATGCTTCCTCCAGAATGGGGTCCACTTCAAGGAAGCAGCACTCAAAAAAAAGGTATTTAATCATATGTTTAATGTCACACATATTCTTTTAGTATTTTTCTGAACTGGAGCCTAAGCATTCACAACTGTATGACCAGTCTGTGAGTGCTCATGGCCTGTGGTGAGGGGCCAAAGAATCTACAAATGCCTTGACAACTCACAGAAGTTTTTGCTCAAAGTTTCTTATGACAATGACACAGGACCTTTGAGCTCATCCTTTACAAAACAAATAAGAGAAGGGAATAAGCTCACGGTCATTAGATTTCCCATTTAAGCAAAAAGCTAGAGACAGCTAGAGAAGCAGTATGAGGGAAGATGAGGAGAACATGTGGAAAACATGTGTTCAGCATGTCTCTCTTAGCCTGGCCCTCTGGCCTTCCAAACTAGAAAAACAACATTACGAAGCAGCAAAGTCAGAAGCATGAAAGGAGAGATGTGAGGGCAAAAACCCAGGTGAGAGGGGGTGAATGTGGAGGAGGAGAAGCGGCTCATAGCTTTAGGAAGTGGAGGAGGGGGACGACAGACAAGAACTGTACCAGGGGAAGGGGGGGAGTGTGACTTCAGTGACCAAAAGTGGCAACGCAAGGCTGGGGTGAAGAGTCCTTCTGACCTGTGTCAAAGAGCCTGTGCTTTGATGGCAGCCTGGGAGACCCAAGCACAGACAGTGTGTCCTGGGAGAGGGCTGCAAGAACCACATAATGAAGTGTTGCAGTAAATAGCCCTTTTGGTACACTGGTCATCCAAAAGCTGTTACCCCTCAGAGGCATGACAGAATGAACACACATCCAGTACACTAGCAAGGGTGTTACCAACCTCACCAGCCATCCTGGCTCTAGCAGGGTCCCTCTGATGTATTGTGTATGGTACAAATGTGTGTCAAAGGCCTTACATACATAGAAAGTTTATATAGAAAGTTTTAGAAGTACATGCTGTTTACTCAAGAGACTGGACTAACTTCTGCAGAGCTATTCTGGTCCACCTGTAAACACATGGACTAAAGGGCCTTATGAAAAGTAGTTACTGTGTATTTCCAAGTGGCACCTTTTAAAACCTGGATATATTGTGTTATAAATGCTGGGGGTTTGTTTTGGTTTCTAAGTACCAAAATGACAGGATCATGCTATACAACTACTGGATACAATTTTTTCCCCCCAGTTCAAAGCTGTTTTTTCCCCCCAGTCTCCTAGGACTAAAACAGTTGTATGTTCAACTTGCAGCATAAACTGCTGCTGGCAATTGCCCTCATCCCAATGCACTTGCTTAGATGAAAAGTGAGGTCTGTATGGGACTGACCAAGGGGATGAGAGGGAAGAGAACTGTGGTGCTCCCAGGCCTGCTTACATAGGAGTGTCACAGACTTCAGCCCAGGCACATCTACAGCTTCCTTAGCTGCTGAGAGTAACACTGATGGCATCCTAGGAGCTCCTACATGAAGGGTGGCCATGTAGGACAACCTTCACACTGCACCTGGGGCTGTGCTCTCAGATTCACCATCCACACACAGACAGCAGACTGTGCCTTCAGGTTGCCTCAGGACAGCCCTTGAAGAACAGTCTAGACTCACCCAAAGGGATAGGTCAGAATAACTGAACCTGGAATCAGCCATTAACTCTGTTCTCTAAACTATGACTGACAGAAAGCAAGAAGATTTTTTGGTAAAGGGAGAAAAAAAAGCAGGGAGACAGGGGTGGGGGGAGAGGACCAGAGTGTGTTAGCAGCTGCTGGCCATCAAATTTCAATTCAATCAACATGACTGAGTTCCAGCTCCTGAAAAAGAGAGCTTTTGACGACATATTGACATAGCCCAAACTACAGTGGTCCAAGTGGCAGTGCTATAATTATAAGGATTCTATTTAATACTGCACTTGGAAATGAAGGTCTGAAACACTGTGACACACTCTCTCTCTCTCTCTCCCTAAAAGCTGGCCAAAATATGTCCTAGGAACCATTACGGTAATACACAAAGTTGGTAGGAAAAAAGAAACGTCAGAACTGAAATCATTATAAAAGGGGATCATGTGGCTGGCAGCTCAGGTCTACTGGGAGTTGAGCAGTGAGGAGGAAAAACGAGTGTGAAAGGAAGGGCAATTGGATTTGCAGGAAAAATGGAAAGTAGTTTCTAAAAGTACAGAATTAACTTGGTTTAAGGAAATAAGTCAATTGATAATTAATACACTACTTACTTCTGAATTAGGATTCTTTTTGTAGCATGTCATGGACTTCAGCCAGGCTGAGGCCTGTTTGTTGAACAAAGACCAAACCCTGCAAATATTTCTTGACTTGCTTAATTCGACACATCTTGATTTCAGTGTGATTACCCATGTGTGCACAATTAAGCGCACGCATAAGTGTTTCCGGGAACTGGGCCATGGAGGTAAGCGGCTGCATGTTGAACACCAAGTCTCTCTAGCTTGGAAGGATGTTGAACCAAAAGCTTTCAGAGAAGCAGAGAGAATGCATTTCTTTGGAAAACAAAATAATTGACTATAAACTAGCACAATGATCAGAAATGAAAGGCCTGATCCTACATTGGGCTGATGTTCCACAGTGCCGCGCCCATGGTATTTCCCATAGGTGATTTCAGGAGGAGCAAATTAGATCATAATCATGACTGAAAAGCTCAGATGTGAAGATAACATAACAGTGAGGAAAAGGGAAGGGAAGGTGTGGGAAGGGGAAGGGAAAGGGAAAGGGAAAGGGAAAGGGAAAGGGAAAGGGAAAGGGAAAGGGAAAGGGAAGGAAAGGAACCTGGAGTGTCTGGAGATGGTTTCTAAAGCAACAGAACCCTAAATAAATGGTCTGATTTTCCAAAGTGAAAAACATAAACTGAACAGCCCATGCAGCATTTTTGCCAACTGTCACTGAGGTGGTATTTCTAAAATCTGGTGGAATGACTCATCCCCGAACAACAACTGTTGCCAACAAGGTCTTTCCTTCAGGTCTAGATATTGATATAAGAGAGGTACAAAACCAAAATAAACAGAAGAATCAGGGACAGCTTCTTGTCTTGGGGTTCAACTCTGAAGCTTCCTGTGGAGTCGCCCACTCTCCAAGGTGCCTCCCCAACCTACTGAGTAGGAATCCATGTGATCCTCTGGGCCAAGGGAGGGATTTGCTCTGCTGGAGTAAAGCCCGTTTGTTAAACCAAATACGTCCTTCTGCACCTAGTCACCACCTCTCACACCATGTTATGTGCAGGATGCCTCCTCCTGAGCCCTTCTGCCCTTCACAGCAGCAAACATTACCAGGGGAAGCATGATCCTGCCAACAGGTAGCACAGTCCTCAGGTGGTTTGAGACAGACACCCTTAAACTCTGTGGGAGCAAACCTGGACCAAAGACTACACCATTGAGCAGTAACTGAACACAGCCCTGTCAGCACCAGTGAACGTCGTCCTTTGGCTAGTACAGAGTGCAACGATTTCAAAGATGCTTTCTGGAGCAGTGTTGTTTTGCTGAATAATTTACGTCTCCGAGTCTTCTGAAAATGAGCAGCACACACTTCAGTGCTGCAATAACTATTCAGTGGAGACAGTGCACATTATGTTCAGTAAGCTCATTGCTTAAACACTGTTGCCATGACTATAAGAAAGTGATTATACTATTGTTTACAAGAGACTCTCAGTAAGTCATTACCACAGTAGCCAGAATTTTGCTCCAAGTCAAAATTTTTGGGAAGGAAAAAAAAATCTCACAGGTATAATTAACTTTGTGATCAAGATAATCCATTGAAAGACTTTGGAAACTGAACACATCCTACAGTGAAGAATGAAAATAAGTAAGGATCACTAGTCTCTCAGGACTGCTGACTTACTCGTTTCTGACTGTTTCATAGGTAAATTCCATTGAGAAGAAAATCCCTGCTAGCTAAATAAGTGCTGTAACTCATTTTTAAGGAAGAAATAATTTACAGGGCAAGCACCAGTATAGGAGTTCAATTGTGATGGGTAATGTTATAAAAACAAGCCACTTTGTATATAATGTAAGGGGAAAGAAAAAAACTTTAAAAATTGGACTTAGAAGAAACATTTGGGATTACGAAATATGGCTTTTCAGTGTCCTGGACTGAAATCGATACCTAGAACACTTAGTTCTGAATCCTCTAGTGCATGTACATATACAAGAGTCCAGTACCTGACCTCTTTATCTCAATAATGTGCTGATGATCAATAGTTTCCAAAACTAAGAAGCAATTCTGAAGCTGTCGGAAAGTCATCCTCACATTTCCTATGATCACTAACAGGCCATGGAACACAAAGCAAAGAGATGATTAATAGAGTGCTGGACTAGGAGTCAGGAAATCTGGGCTCCGTTCCCAGCTCTGCCACTGACCTGCTGTTTGGCCTTGGGCAAGACACTTGACCTTTCTGTGCTTCTGTTCCTCCTTCCATTCTTTGTCTATCTTGTCTCTTGAGGCCCTGAGCTACGCAGGGAAGGGCACAGTTCTCACTGGGTGTTTGTATAATACCTCCTCTAGGGAGGTGGCTGCAGAGTTCTACAATAAAGCCAGGGTACCACCAGGATGACTCTTGCACAATAGCATGTTTTGTTTCAAAACAGAATGGCCACGATGAACCCTGTTGGGGTTTCATCTGCTAGTCCAGGATCTTACCAAGTCTTTCAGCCAGCTTCTGGCTCAGGAAGCAGGTAAATGGGTTTGCAAGATCTACATCCCCACTTGTCAGAAGCACTTTCATATTGATTCCTAATTGGTACTAATTTCTCTCCACCTTAATTCAGCTGGGTTTGCAAGCACATCAGAATTATAACTGAGTGACGCAGATAAAAATAGCTGCAGGAGCCATTTCTGAAAAGGAATTTCTTCAGAGAAATGCCAACACCTGTAGGTGAAACCACAGGTTTCACAGTGTGAGGTGTTTTCAAATTAAAACTAAAATAAATTATAATTTTTCAGTAAGTGCATTGGAATTTTGGGTAAATTATTCAATTAAGCAATATTTCCTCAGTGTTTTTCTCACCCTGAGCCATAAATGTGAACCATCCTCCATTACTACCAGATGGGAGACAACACATGCAGGGCAAGGTAGGTCCCACCTGCTTTCACTAGGGAGCAGCTGCAGCCTCACAGAGAGCTGATGACTTGTGTGTATGCTCTCAGTTCCAGTCCACTTTGCTCCCAGTTTGCTGAAGCATCAAATACATGAAACCTGGACAAGAGGACTTAATTGGGAGATTAATTTGAGCATAAACTGATGCAGAATCAAGAACAAGTAAAGCAAGAAAATATAAAGCATACACATTCACGATTACGAACAGAAAGTTAAAAAAATGCTTTTCTCTCCTAAAAGAAGGGTCACTGCCACATCCCACATTTATTGTGAATATTGGTAACGTGGTGCCATGAAAACCTAGGTCTGGAAGTCATGTTATGTAAAAGACTCATTTGGGATTGTATTTTCAGTATTCAGATCTTTGGGTCATAGGCTGAAAAGGTGATTTGAATGCACCTCAAAGGTTTTGTCAAAGCAAACATTCAAAACTCCTGGTTTAGGCTCCATCAGTAATGAATTTGGCTTCTGAGCCATAAAAATCACCATCACATTTCAATTCACTTTACAGAAATGATAAATAATATCTTTCATAGAGGATACTGAGGTTTATGGAGGTGAAATAACAGGAGTAATCTGTTGAATAGATCCTACAGACAGAGTAGAAACCCTTAGATTTTGGTTTACAGCATGCTCACCTGAAAACTGTTGCTTGAGAATTGCAGGTACTTAGGTTAAGGTATTGGTGTTGGCACTACAGTACAATTAGGGTCTGACTACTTGCACCTAAAAATACTTTGGAAGAACCGGACAAGGTATAACAAATTCACAAGTCAGGTCTCAAGTGGATATAGGAAGCTTTCCAATGGGAATCTAGGGCATGAATAGTTTATACTTTTATTTAAAAGAAAAAAACACAGAAAAAAATCTGTATCTTACTACTGATAAGCTGAAAATTTGATCCAAATTCCACTCAGCACCAACTCCTTATTTTCCGCAGCCAAGACCACTGCCTCTTTCACTGCTCAAAGCTGTTCCAAAATGGAGTAGCATGCTATAGGTAAGACCCTTTTCAGGTTTACAGATGCTGATTAAGATTTGTGGAAAACACAGACCTGTCAAGAATACCATCAGCCTCATCCTACTGCTGCTGGGAGTACCACCACTGGGAATTCATACAGGGGAATGCTGACATGCAGACTCTGGAGAGAGGTCAAAGAGCAAAGACCTTGTTCTTCTTCTCTTCAGAGCAGCCAGGTGGTCAGAGCTCTTCTAGGCACCATGTAGCTGATTGTGTGCCCTCTAAGGTGCAACACAGTGGTTGCTCTAATCACCTGCTTGATTAATTCCATGATGTGATGATGTCAGGTCACTGTCATAGAGAGTTGAGCCTTCAGCAGAACCCAAAGTCCCATGTGCTAGTGAGACTGCGCCACCAGAAAAGCTAAAGCATAGAAGGGAAATAGTGGCACAGCAGGAGACATTTGCAAGACCACAGAGACACTTTCTGGCAGAGCTGGCACCTCTATGCCAGTGCTTTGTTAGCTGGAGCAGCTTGCCAGCTTCCAGCTCCTCCTACACCACATAGGAAGTGCAATATAAATGAAGCAGTGGAGATACCACCCTTCCCAAAGTTGTCAAAGGGACCTGGATGGAGCAATTCTTTTCTGGTAATGAGACAGGGGTGAAGTTTCAGTTTCATAAGGAAGCAGGTGTAATAGGAAAGGCAAACTACAAGTGGCCTCCAAAGACAGTATCTTGGTAGAAGGGACTGTTGACAGCAGTTAGGAAGAGGAAGAGAGGCACTGAGACCTTTTTTAACCTACTAACTGACTAACCTAGCTGCTGGGGCTTTTTTGGCCACTGCAAGCTAACTGAACCCCACATACTCCTTCTGCAGGGAGTGTTCTTTGCAAGGGGAGAGGTACTGATAGTGATGCGAGTCAAAGTTTCAGCAAAACAGCTTCTCTGACTCAGACGTACCTTTCTAAAGTTCAGATTTCCCCACAGAACAGCTCACATTTTTGCTGGAGTCACACTTTTCAAAGCAGAACAAACAGAAGCTGAGTATCACTTTCCTTTGTTGTGGTGCTATAGACAAGGGACTCAATTTGAGTACTGCAGGGGATGCAAGAACTCTCTCAGAGGACATGCCATAACAGCATGGATGTTAATAAGCTCAAGGGTTGGCCTTGGAGAGCACATCAAGTTCAGGCAGAGACACTGTTCCTCTGCTCACTGCCTACAGAAACTTTGGTGGTGGAAACAGTCCGTTAAACAGTTTCAGAATGAAGGAGACTTTCACTACATGTATTCAAAGCTTAAAAAGCTTTAAAGGGGGCAAGTGATTTGATGGGAGAGCTAAAACTGAAAAGGCTCCTACATACTAGCATAAATTTGACAAATTCACTTGTTGAAATCTTTGTTACACACAGCTTCTATGCAGCTTCAAGGGAGTTTCTCGATTTTGGTCTGGAAATTTGCTCACGGTCAAGGGGAACAAAGATTTTAAACAGGCACCCATGCCCATCCTAACCCAATGGCTTGCAGCTGGCCAGAGGGTCCATAACAACAGATCAATGTTTTCCACCCACACAGGCAGTGTGACTTACTCATTTTACCTGACTCAGCTACATAAATTGTCATTATCAGAACACAGCTTGGCTCCTGCATAAGCCCAAGGAGCAGGCAGCAGTCCTTCACCTCACAAACAGAACATTGCCATTGCTTTGGCACCAAACTTTGTGTCCATCAAAAGATTGCACTCTAGCTTTGCAGAATGGTTTGTGCTTCAATCCACCTGTTGTCACCACATCATAACATCACCACATAGCTGGTCACCTTATCCTGCTTGCTTGAGAGTGCTTCCAAATGCTGTGTACATCCACAACCAAAAAATGTAGGTATTTCTGCAGCATACCCTGGAAGCCAACCAGCAAACAAAACAAACAGCTTGGGAGATGGGGTAAGTGTCAGCTTGGGCAAAGATAGCAGAGCACAAGCATTCCTTTAAAAATACTCAAGGATCTTTAACACTAGCACAGAGGAGGCCAAACCTCAGCAAACACAGTGTGGATCATAACAAAAAAGTCCTAAGGAAATTAATTTGGGATCTCCACATAAAATAACAGCCTAAATTGAGGTTCTACAGGTATGTCTTGGCTCTTGGTACCAGTCAAAAAACCCTGTTTTACACTGAGGTCCTCTGGGAACTGGGACAAAGCCATTGACTCTTCTAGATTTGTACAGTTGTTGATGAGAATTTAGGGGAGCAGGAGGAATTAACACATTCCCCTCTTCCTTGGATACATCACTTTTATGGGATTGTTTTCCCTTTTCTTTTTTCACCTGCTTGCAGGCTACATCTGGGGAGCACATCACTTTCACAGTCACTTTTCCAAGTACAGAAGATATTAATGTACTTAATTGTTATTCTAAATGAATTCTTATAATGATAAATTCAACACAACTGTGAGATGGGTGAAAGTAGAACAAGTCACCTGTGACTGATGACAAACATCACTTAACACACTCAGAGCCACTGGGGTGATGCCTGCAATGAAAGAACCTGGCCAGAATAATACACTAATGCCCATGAGACAGTTCCCAGCTTGCACAGAGCAAAATGAGCAATGCTCAGCCTGTGTTGGAAAGATGATGGAATGAATTGGCTGCCAGAGACCTGAAACTGCACTGCAAGAACTTTGGTATTACCAGTTCAGTGCTTAAGCCACTGAGGAATGCCCTCCAGAACTAACTGTTTATATATAACATAAATAGTATAAACAGCTAAGTGCTGGAGGGCATATACATACATATAGATGTATGTAAAAAGGAAAGACAGAATATTTTATCTGTTCCACTCTGCAGCATGAAGAGTAACAACACCATATAAATAAACAAATGTCAGCTCTTGGGAAACACAGGAAGGCAGAAAGTACAAAAGCTTCCCTAGCTATGTCCTGAAGAATAAATTTCTCATTCACACACACCCACATCCATTGGTCCAGCTAAAAAAATCAGATCCCCAGTCTGCAATTAAAAAATGCTGTTGCCAAAGATACTTTCTCAAAAATCAAAGTAACACTGTTAAATTAAGGCCAAACCAAACTCCTCTAAAAACTCTCTCTTCTGCCAGTTTTAAACTGTCCACTGGGAAAAGATAATTATCAAATAATAGTATCAGCTATGTCAGATAATCACTTCAAGCTCTTTGATATGTTCAAGGAAACATTGTTTCAAGTGTTACCAAGTGTCAAATATTTACTCTTGAGTCCAACTGTGTAAATGACCCATCCAATGCCACTAAACACGGCCGGTGCATGTGTAACAAGAGCAGTGGGACCTGCAAAGCAGAGGAAACAACCCAGCTGGGTTTTGCAGACAAAGAGCGTCCTGATAGCCAGAACTCCCCAGAGCTATGACTGCCTTTGCACTTATCTGTGTGGAGCTGTGGAGGTTTTTTTAAGTGGTGGAGCTACAGCAAGGCAGGTGGAGCTTTACATTCCCCTTGGAGTAGGGTATGCATCCAGTCTCACAGGCTCAGTGTGAGACTGACACCCATGCTCTTGTCCTGTGCTTCCCTGTGCCAGAGCTGAACCTGCCACAGCTGAAACGCAGAGCTGCCCCTTGTTCCAGGACCCTGCGCACCTCACATCTGCTGTAAGGAATAAATCCGGAATTAGAGGAACTGTGCATATAAGGCTTCCACTGGATTTCCTCTTAGGAATCACTCTACAGAAGATGAATTCTGCTTAGAGATTGTTACCTACCCTGTGAATTATCATGCCCAGGACAACAGGCTTAGTCTATTTCGTCCTTCCTCTTCAAGTACCCTTGGAATTACTGGCAAAGCAAATTCCTTTTCCAGCTATGGCTGGAGGGAAAGTAAGACTCTGTTCTTTCCTGGTCCGTCCCTGCCCTCTGAATTTTCAAGAACAGGAACACAAAGCTGTACTACCTAGTGTATGACCCTCAGCTGCCTGAATTCATCCCACTGAAGACACTTTGTGTTTTGTTTTTCCTTGTTAATTTTTGCAACAATGTTCTGAGGAGCTCTTGGTAAGGAGAAAGTGTATCTCCGTGACACAGAGACATGACTTTGAACCTATGCCTTTCACTGTTTCTTCACTAGGCAGCCTTACCAGAGCAGCAAATGAGGAATGTCTGTGTCAAGCTTAGAGTGGGAGGATGTGCAGTGATACCATTACAACAATGCTGCTTCATGAGCCAGCATTTCCTCGGTGTCAAAACATGGCTCAGGGCCCCAAACGTCACGCTCACTGAAGTCACACACCTTGTCAGCAGGATTACCGAAGGCTAGCATGCAAAAATGATGGGGACTCTGTCAGACCTTTTGCTTCCCAAGGACACGTGCGTGTAGAGTTTTCTGGGATACAATGCAACACACAATGTAAAGCGAGGGCCATGCACAGCATCTCCAGCAAGCAGCAGGCTAATAAACATTAGTGGTACTTCAGAAACAAGGACAACCTCTCAGCACTTAAAAGATGAAAATCTTTCAGTATTTTCTTGGGAGCCGTTTCATTTAGTATTTCCAAACAGCTGTCTCCAGCTATTTCATAATAATAGCAACAACTGGCAAAAAAAAAAAAAAAAAAAAAA